>JAWWEQ010000001.1:1140863-1305961 GCA_035583055.1 Torymus tubicola
TATTTGAGATCAGCACATCAAAATACATAAGGATATGATAATCAGTGTTCTGGGTTAGACCACTTTCTTTTTTTTGTGGGGCTATGTTATCTAGGTAATCGCGTGGAGTAAAAGATAACATAAATTATATTAATAAGAAGATATCAGAACCTTCAATTTTTGTAAATATCAAAAATAAATCATTTCAACTTGTCAATTTTCGTGCCAAATTTGAAAAATATTATAGCCAAAGTAGTAAAATTCTTTCATCTGCCAATTTTAAGCATTAGCTAATGGCATTCGAAAAATAAATATTGTGCATTATGACACTGAACATAACTATTTTACATGGTAGTGAAATTTCAATCTTATGTTTTATCTTTTATCTTCATATCATTTCAACTTTTTACTTAGATAATGTAAAAACTAACTTTGTTGAATGTTTTCAATATGTAAATATATGAAATAAATTATATAATAATAGAATTAATAAAAAATGTATATGTAAGCTGAAAAAGTATCGATTTAATAGTAGTCTATTGCAAGTATTATTTCAATAACAAATTCATCTTGACTTGGTGTCATAAGTTAATGTTTTCTTATATTATTATTTTGTTATTGTTTAAATTAAAAATATTCTGATTAAACAAACTCGTTTTCTTTATACTTCATGTTCCCCATACATACACTTTTTACATATATTAAACTATTATTTATAAATCAAAATTATATTATAGCAAACTAAAGTGCAGCAACTGCTTTAAATGCAGAAAGTTCAAGGTCTCATTGTGCTTTCAATATTAAATTTTTAATGACATTATTAGTATAAACATTGCTAAGCAGAAGCATTCACGTTGATCAAAATCACTGACGAGTCTCGGTAGTCAACCCAGAGTTCCACATAATCAAAATAGTGCGATATATTTTATCCAACTTTGCTGCTAGTTTTTGCTGCGAGAAATGAAATGTGCTTTAAAACATCATAGGGAGAGATGATATCGTGACATGTTAAGATATAAATCAATTGCCATTGATTAAATAGTATCTTTGAGAAATTTAGAGCAAATAAATCATTTAAAGTTTTAAAAACAAACATATGAAATTTTGGTAATCAGCGAAAGGTTTTTATCGAATCTCACGCGCGAAGTGCACACGTACAGAAAAAGTATCACTTGATATAATTATGATATATCGAAAAAATTGCCTGAGAACCTGTATGTTTACAAAACATAGGACACTCGACTTAACTCCGCGCGTGCCCACATAATACACTTTTCACCTTGAGAAACTCTACACCTGTACGGGTAATTCTCCTCGGGTCCTGGGATTATGGGCCGCTTAAACGACGCTGTAATCTCCTCTAGGCGATCTCAAACGCATCAACAACTGCTCTATAGTCCATCAGACCTGCGTGTACGTTGCAAAGCGCGGTTTGAGTATACCTAATTACACGAAGCGGGCAACGCTCGAGAGCCTGACAATAAAGGCATTATCCCCGAAGGATCGCCACTCCGTTATCCGGGATTAAGAATATGAGGATTCTTCCTGTAGAATTGGTTTATTAGTAGCAGCAGTTTACTATTCGTTCAAAATTTTTCTATATGTATATATCTTGTATATTCGAGACGCTTTTCACCTTCTCGAGTGTTGACATCTCAACTCTGCGGGGGATCTGGTTTTATTGCGATTTGCAATTCACAGAACGTGCCCTGCGAGGGAATTCCCTGGCACAAGGTTATTCGCCTAGCGTCCTTTTGTTCCCAGGTGCCTGTGGAACGAGTGGCGTCTCTCTATTAGTATTTGTGTCTGTAGGCCAAAATACGTATAGCTATACCATTATCTGAGAATAATAACGTGATAATGCAGTTAGAAGTTGAATAAATCTTGTTATTTTTTTGCTTTGAGAAAGATCAAGAAGTAAATAATTGCAACGTTTGGAGTGATTTGATATTTTCGGGGATTCCCCGAATTATTACGATATGCTCCTTACGCTGTAGCTGTACGATGGCGTCGCACTTAAGTGACGCCACGTGTTGGCGTTCTGTTGTTGCGAAGACACAAAAGATATATGTAAATTTGATGAATTATTGTAAATGCATTTAGAGTGTAATTGCTTATCCGATGAATAATTGTAATGACAAAATTGTTGACGTATTATTAAAAAGTGTAGATGCAATCTGATGGTGTTTTAAATTTTTATTTGTTAATGGAGTTAACATCATTTAAGTATGCGTGATCTACGAAAAAAATTTTGCCTGCAACATGCGGCAGACCTGTTGACTGCACTCAGGTATTAGGGGCCAAAACTTTATGGTATTGCGGAAAACACGTTGACTTTAAACTAATTGCAATTATTTCTATTGTTATTTTGCAATAAATACATAACAAAAGAATTCAAACTGTCAATTCATTCAAACAAATATTAGAAAAATAGCTTCAATAGATTTATTATGGGCCTTTTGAAAGAATAATTTTTAACTTTTAGGCTTTAAAAACAAACTATTTTACTATTTGATGCAAAAGAAATTATTGTAGTCGTCGAAAGAATAGCAACGTTGACTTCTCAAGTCATAGACTAAAGAATATCCATTTTTTTATCACAAGACAATTAAATATAAATATTTCCATTGTAAATGAAGAGTCAATCAATGCCATACATGCAGAACATTAATAACGTTTTTTATACCTTATAAATTTATTTAAATCTCATAGCAATATAACAGTTTTAATATTGTAATATCGATTATTGCATCATATCTGATAATTCATAATTTACACTCATTTATAACTTTATGATTTTTTGGCATTACAGCTTCTTTGTTTATTTACGATATAAAAGAATAAAAAATATTTTATAAAACAACTTTAAATTAAAATTTCAAGTCATCGAACTCTACCCAACCTAATGTTTTTAAGAATTAGGACGCTGCCTCCAAACTCAATGTATACGGTAGGAGTGCCCTAAACCACTGTCCGTAGGCATACCACTACTACCTGTAAACACCCCCGCGCTACTGACCAATGACGTCCGAGGAAGCAAGCACATAGACGTACTCACTTACTAATAGATGTGGAGAGCAAAGAGTCTAGAGGCGTATTTACGGAAAATTTTGCAGAAAGGCTCCGAGACACAATACCCTTATGACCGTATTTGGCTGCAATACCCCCATTATTTTCCCCACCATCTTGGCTGTGAATGCTGTGGTAGGAAGTTCACATAGTCAGGTATAAATTGCACTTACAAACTTAGAGTATTTAAGGACCGAGGAGGGCCTCGGGAATTCACTTCATTATGAATACTTGTAGAGTGCACACTGTTCTCAGTAAGTGATGAGGTTGGCTACTACGCACAGCTGCTGAAGTAAATTAGTGAAAGTGCAACAGATTTTTACAATTTTCGCAAACAACTCAAAAAAGGATGGCGACCATCAAAACCGTCCACGGCTTTATGGCTGGTCCTTTGGCGACTTGGGTTAGTAATTTGAAAAGCATCCCAAATCAATGACTTTTCTTTTTTTTACTTGTTTTTTAGTTTTGTAATTTTTAGTATGAGTATTTCTATGGATGTTTGGATGCTTACCGATAGTGGCAGTTTTACAGTATAAAGTCTTCATTGAATTGTAAAGCAGGCGTATTTGTTGATATTTCTATACTGAGAGAAAAATATCTTTATTGTTAATGTGTACACACGATAACATTAAAATTATTCAATATCTTAATACGCGTTCCGTAGAGAGACAGATAAGAACTTTGTAAGAGAGAAAGAGAGAATAATAGGTTTTTGTATATCTGTCTTTGTCTATAGGAATCGCGGCTCACGGCTATATTTTAACCTATATTTTTTCTAATCAAGTATAATTTATCTTTCCGTTTAATAATAAAAACAAACCCTCTATTAGATCTCAGCTCAATAAAACTGCTTTTTTTATTTGTACTTTTTTTAGAATATTATGGGAAAAGTTAAATATGAATAATTTAATTAATTGCAAATAAATTCATATTTTTAAATTTTAAATGTTATTGTGACTGTCAAATGATAGTATATGTGCCGTAACAATACCATTGTTACAGAAGTTGGTATAATTGGCCAAAAATCGAAAATATTATGTTAACTATAACAATATTTTTCTCTCGGTGTAGGTTGAGTTTTCATTTAGTCGGATGGCTTGATTTATATTTACTTGGTTATAATTATTATATAATACGCCACTAGTACTTGGTTTTGCTATACGTATGCAATGACATTTATTCGCATTTAACGTAATACTAAAGAAATCTGTTTTTTCTCTCTTACAGCTGGCCACTTGGTACCGGAAAGATAACGATGTCATTATGACCTATGACGACGTAAGCAGTGGAGTGGCGATCCACCATGTCTTTCTTCAAATGGAGATGACAGTGGCGAATAGCGCTGAAGTCAAGTCGACGGATGACAGTGAGGAGCGCCTTAAGAATTTGTCGATAGTTCGAGAAAACATTCTGGTAGCGCTGGAGGAAGATGTCAAGTGCTTGGTCCTGCAGCGGCCTGACATCGATAAGCTGGCATCAGATCCAGAACTTAACGTAGCTGAGGCGGAGCTTTTTATCAGCTTACTATTGAGCTGCGCGGTCAATTCGCCGAATGCCGCAAAATACGTTAACGGCTTCTTGCTTATGGACCAAAGCATTCAGAAAGAGCTCATGGCTCACTTAAACAACGTAAGTAAAGTGCCTAATTAATAGATATTTATTAAATATTAAATAAAAGCTTGATATTATCTTAAAATTTTAATTTCCCGCGACAATCGAATGTACTGTGGGGGCCGAGTTATTGAAGTTGACAAAGTTCTGCTTTCGTAATCTTATTTATTATTTGATAATACATAATTAGAAATTTAAAGCAAAGTTTTAAAAAAATTTGAAAAAAAGCTATGTGTTATAGTATAAAAAAATTAAATTGACATGCAAACATTTCCAATTTGTACATGAATATATATTATTTTAACTAAATTTGACATTTTAATTAAATTTCAAACTGAAAAACACATTGACTTAATTAAAAAACGCGAATATATTCGTAACTTTACTAAACTTTAAATTAATAAGTAAAAACTGTAAAAAATTATCCAAAACTAACTTTAATTTTTTTTATATCCAGATTGAAAACATACCTGGCTTTCTTCTCAAAATCGGCATGATGGTTAATTACGGACCAGTATACGAAGAGCATTACACTAACAACATAAAGAAGGCCTTCGATTATATGAAGAATATTTATGACGAACGGAACATCCTCCTGGAGAGCTTATACAGAATAAACATCGCAGATGAGTTAATGTTCAGGATGAAGATGGACTCTTTCGCTCGTTTGAAAATCCGAGTGAGTGAGCAGCAGCAAGAACTAGAGGAAAAGACCGACGCACTAATTGAATGCCAACGAGTCAACGACGAGTATAAGGCCCAAGTGGTAAATTTACTCAAAGACAAGGAGCATTCCGCTTTGAAATATCACGAGACAAAAGAGAGCTACGAGGAGGAGCTCGAACAAATGAAGAAAAAGATTTCAAAGCTCGAAAAGGATCTCGAACTCTACAAGGAAAAGGCCAAAAGACACGAGAAATGTCAGCCTGAAATTGATCAATTGTACGACGAGATAAGGGAGTTCCAAGCCACCCAAGACGAGTTAAAGGAGCAGGCGGCGACTAGTCATACGATGATCAGAAGCCTCAAGCTCGAATTAACCGAATTAAATAGTACTCTAGATGTACTCACCGACGAAAAAGAAAGCCTCCGCAAGTCATACCACAACGTTTTGGCCGAGAAAACTGAATTACGTAAGTATCTATTGACACTTTTTTTCTCTTAGTCTTTTTCTCCTACCTCTCTCAAACAAGCTTACTAACAAATGATTAAAAAATTTCAGAATCTCACATGCAAGCTCACAATAGCACGATCCTGAATATCAGCGACGACGTAGACGCAGAATCGGAGTATACAAACAATGGGTTCAGGAACAGTACGCTAGCGGAGGTGAAGCCCGCCGATTCGGACGCAGAATCGAACAATCTACATAAGCAACTCGCGGAATCACTGCAATTACCTTTCAGTCCGATCAAGGCCCCGCGGCATCTGGACCGGGAACTGAGGCAGAAGCTGCGGCAGGTTGCAGAATGCAGCGACGAGCCGCAGCACGAGCATGAGGAGCTCAAAGAAAAGCACGCAAAGCTCGAAAGCGACTTCAAATTGCTGCAGCTGGAGAAGGAAAATCTGCAACAAGAGGCAGAAACAAAGAAGAAGGTAGACGAGGAGTTCAAGGCCTTGAAAGAGTCGTACGATGAGCTCAAGGAAATTAAAGAGAAGCACTCGGCGCTAAAGAGTGAATACAAATTGCTACAGCAGGACAAGGAAAATCTTCAACAAGTGGCAGAAACAAAGAAGAAGGTAGACGAGGAGTTCAAGGCCTTGAAAGAGTCGTACGATGAACTCAAGGAAATTAAAGAGAAGCACTCGGCGCTAAAGAGTGAATACAAATTGCTACAGCAGGACAAGAAAAATCTGCAACAAGAGGTAGAAAGAAAGAAGAAAGTATACGAGGAGTTGAAAGCTTTGAAGAAGTCATACGATGAGCTCAAGGAAATTAAAGAGAAATACTCGGCGCTAGAGAGCGAACATAAATTGCTGCAGCAGGACAAGGAAAATCTGCAACAAGTGGCAGAAACAAAGAAGAAAGTAGACGAGGAGTTGAAAGCTTTGAAGAAGTCATACGATGAGCTCAAGGAAATTAAACAGAAGCACTCGGCGCTAGAGAGCGAACAGAAATTGCTGCAGCAGGACATGGAGAATCTGCAACAAGAGGCACATACAAAGAAGAAGGTAGACGAGGAGTTGAAGGCCTTGAAGGAGTCATATGATAAACTCAAAAAGCTTTACGATGAGCTGGCCGCAAGAGCTGCAGCTAATGCGAACCTGCGGAAAAAAGTCCAGATACTGATTCCGGATCCAAACCGCGTGGCCTTTCTAACGAAGGCCAATCAGAAGCTGATCAGCGAGAGGGACTCATTACTCGTCTACAAAAGTATGATGGAGAGCGTGCGGAACATGATGCGCCTTAATCCCGGGGAGAAGGAAAAGAACATTGTCGAGTGGTTGCGGCAGAAGTTCGACGAAATGGAATCTAAGATCTCCAACGAAAAGGAGACGAACCAGACTCTGGAGTCGGAAAACGCTATGTTAAAGGTGATGCAGGTCGAAATCGAGAACTTTAACAAGCAGGCATATGGGGACATGAAGGAAATGTGCGACTTACTACGCCAGCAGAACATGGAGCTTACGCGGAAGTTCGCCGAATCGACAAACGTTGAGGACAATGATTCCATTGACGAAGATGACGAAGACGACGAAGATGACGAAACTGACGAAGATGACGAAGATGAAAATGGTCATGAAAACGACATCGGAGATGACGATAGTAGCCAAGACGACGACGAAAGTAGCCATGAAAACGACGTCAGCGATGACGATGATGACGACGACGAAGGTGGCAATGATGACATCGATTTATACGACTTTTATTTCGTCAATGAAGTTGATGAAGGTATCGAGCTAAGCGACGAAGAAGCCGCTAGGAGGAAAGAACAGATCCTTCGACTCAGTATGGACCTCGATAGAACCAGACTCAAGGTAGAACAGGCAATGAAGATAAAGAAAAGCCTAGAAATGCAGCGCGATCAACTCTTTAAGAACAACAACGACATGTCTCAACAGGTGCAAGACATGTTCACTCGGGTCTTCAAGGAAAAGCAAACGTACTACGAAGAGGTGCAAGCCATGCGCGCTCGCATCCGCTGGATGCAACAAAACCAGACGGATGCCGATGTGATAAGTTCGTTGTTGAACAAGATGAATACGAAGAAGACGAAGAGGAAGACCAAGAAGACGAAGAAGAAGAAGAAGAAGAAGAGGGGCTTCATACGAAGGTGCGTGCGTCGTGTCTCCGAGTCATTTGTCAGCCTAAGGAGGCGAAGTAGTGGTTGGGTCAGAAACCGGCGAAACTCAGATCCCAGCAGCAGCGAAAACGCCGAAAATAATGTACCCAAGAGGTCGTCATTACTCATACGTCTGCGAACAAAGAAGAAGAAGGATGTGGCGAAAAATGCCGATGAAGCCGCGAGTAGTGTCGAGCCGCTTTGTTCAATGAAAGGTGACGAGGGATTAACTCAGATCGAAGAGCAGGCAGAGATCGAAGAAAAAGCTGCGGTCGTCAATATGTAAAACTGTGAGAGTGTTGCCGACTGCAGCATTCCCGTAATCCATTCTACAAGTGGAATACATTTTGTAGTTTTGTAAAAATTTGTAAATATCGTGTAAATATCCGCAGTCTGAACTGAACAAAAATATGCGAAAAAATGTGGCAATTATTTTATTTGTAAATTTATTTATATAACTTAATAAAAATAATTATTTCACCAAAATTTATCAAGTTATCTATCAATTTGTTCCTTAACTGCCTTATATGCCTTTATATAACATGTGTAACGTTGCACTTTGCACGTCCCCGTGCAACGCCACAATTTATTTTTTTGAGCCACGGAGTCAATGGGCAGCTGACTCGCTTATACTGTAGGAGATGAGAGAGGATTTATACATAAATCACACTCGCGAATTCACAGTTATAATAATGGACTCTACATTAATCACTCAAATCACGTTACATCCTGATAATCCGAAAGCGTGTGGCTTCAATGCCGCTCTCTTCATAATTTCGTTGGCAGTTATTTTCGCCTATAACTGTTGCTATATATAACAACAAATATACGCACTAACTACGGCCAACGCACATTGCGGGGCTCGACTCGACGAGGAAATCCATTTTGAGCGATATCCTCGTTACACATGATAGTCCATATGTTTATTTTTCTTGTTTCTATATGAATAAAGAATAAGTAAGACACAAGAAAATTAGAAAATGACCTCTAGAAAACTGTTTTATGATTATTGCAATCTAAACTTACTTTCAGAAATCGTTTACTAGTTCTCGTGTCCCTCAAATTTAACAAGAAGTGTGTATTGAAAGTATTCTAGTAGTCATAAAAAAAAACCGACATAGAAACAAATCTCTCCAATTCATCATTTATTCCCATCCTTTTTAACATGCATTTAATACTCATTTTCTCATTACCAAATAAAGACTTTATAATTATTATAATTTTCAAATTTTGAGAAAATCCGTATTCAGAGCATAATTTTCAATTGCTCATACAGGAGGTGCCAAATACTAATACTGTCTTACAAGGTGTGTGTGTGTGTCGGTGTGTTTATGCTTATAATAATTGTCTCTTTTTTTAATTATTGTGTGTACATAAATCTTAAATATCGTAATAAAACAATAAAAAACTTTCATTTAGATATTATAATCAGAAAAATGTCATAAAATAAAATAATTTGATTTCTTTACTTTCAATACAAGCATTTGCAAGTTTAAGCTTAATTGTAAATAATACGAAGAGAAGTCGCTGCTGAAAAATTATCCAATGAGAGTGCCTTTAAAGGGCAAATATATAATTTTATTGAACAATTTAATTTTTCAACCTATTAAGGTATATGTTTTTAAAATTTACGATTGATTAAACTAATAGTAAGTTATTAAGTATAATTTCATTTCTTCAAAATTGAATTTCCCTGTACAAATGGTTTTAATTTTTTAAAACATTTAATAAAAAAAGGAATTATGAAAACGTTGTAGTTATGCGTGGGATATTTTACAATAGATTAAGTTTTAAGGTTCAAAGGGGGCCACCTAATGGTACCAACAACTTTGACCTTGAACGCGATTTTCAAGGTTATTTCAAGGTCAAAGTGTTTTCTAATTTTAATGGGAACCGCTATTTTTTACTGCAGAAATGAAAAGAGCAACAAATTTTACGTTCAGATAAGTACTCTCAGAAATTTTCTGCTCTTTCCATTTCTGGGGTCAAAAATAGCAGTTCCCATTAAAAAAACCACTTTGACCTTGAAATAACCTTGAAAATTGTTTTCAAGGTAAAAATTGTTGATACCATTATGTGGCCTCCTTTAAACCCTAAAATTTTTGTATTTATCATTTTTTTCTCCGAGTACATCTGCCAATTTTTGGGGGTGGGCGATTAAAATGGGACACCTTGTATAATAATGTTGTAATGTAAAATTTTATTTAGATTGATAAAGGAAAAAATAAAAAATGTATTTGTCATCAAAAGAGGTCACAGCGTGTTTATTACCATTCGCATTTGTATTAAACAGCCATTTATAAAAAAATCAACGCGTATTACATAAGCGTTGTGCGCAATTCGAGTTGGCTTTCCAAATATATAGAAGCTCAATTATTCCATTCTCGCTGGACATAGATACACACTTTGAAGCTTATAATATTCAAATACTTCATTATAGTAGTATTAGTTGATGACATTTACCTTCAGTAAATATGCAATGACTGAACGATTTAAATTGAGAAATAAAATAAAAACCGTTTTGAAGCTTCTGCAGATATGAAAAATTCTACAAATAAAATAAGAATGTACATAAATATGCTAAAAAAAAATTGGTAACTTATTTTTCGTTATTCGTTATGTTAAAATAAGTACATGTAAAGTATACAAATGTAATTGTTTAAGTCTGTTCTTAATATTGTCATGCAAAAAAATATCATCTAAACACTTCAAAACGATTTTTTATGGCTTCACATACAAATTTTTTTCGTGATTATCAAGTTATCAAAATAATAGATTTTGCATGTTGGTTTTGATAGAAGATACAGCCAAAACATTTACAAATATCGTAAGTGTTATGAGAGTTAGCATAATACGATTCATTCAAATATTAAAAAGTGTATGAAATTTGTTTTGGTATACAATTGCTCATACAGGGGGTGCAAAATACCAACGCTGCGTACATACCTCATTCTTTTCTCTACCATTGTATAATTCATTTTCATGAAAGTAATAAACATTAAAAAAATTTTAAAAATATTAAATAAAAATAAAGTTTTTTTTTATATTTCCTCAATAATATAAAAATATAAATGTTTAAACATATATATATAATAGAAAATTCTCATTTCTCTGAACTACTGTGTATACATATTTTTTAAATTGTAATAAAAGCATGAAAAATTTTTCATTTTGATTTTTTAGTAGAAAAAATATCAAAAAATAATTTGATTTCTTTACTTTCAATGCAAACATTTGCAAGTTTGAGCTTTTACCATGTATTTATGGTATATTACTGGAATTAAGAATTTCTAATATCAGTATCCATTTGACTGGTTACTTTGCATATTTGTATGTATATACATTTAAAAGGAAATTGTAATATTTCAATACAATAATTTGACCTTCATATTATTTTATGGAAAACTTATTCATTTGTAGAAAGTTTTTTGTAAGATGGTTATGTGTGATACTTTAGAAATTCTATTATTATAACATTGCAAACTCTTGTCTAAACTATAAAAAGGTATTAAAATTGGTAATGATATAACAAATATTAGTGGTAACCTATTATTGTAACATTGAAATTCAAATGTAAACATGTATTTGAAATCAGAGTTGTCTGAATATTTTCTAAAAAGATTAATTCGATTTAAAAATGATTTGAAAAGAAAATATAATTTTTAACTCTGTTGAAAAATAAAGAAACTTGTTTATAAAGCTATTAACAAATCAAATATATGAATACATAAAATCATCCATACATTTCATTACACTAACAATACAAACAAGTTTAGTGCTACTTAGAGGTCTATAATTTTTCATATGCATACACGGCATAAGTTATTTTATGGCATAATAAAAATAACACATTTCTTGAAAATACCCTTTTCAAAGTAAAAAATAATATTATTTGAAGTGATTAATTCATATCTACCATCCTAAAATCATCTTACTAATAGCACTGAACTTGTTCTCTGTTATCGCGTTGAACACATCAATCATAACAACCATCCTTAAAATTCAGTCTCTTCAATCGCAACCCCTGCTTTCACTCTCCTTCTCTTCAAACGTCTTCTTCATCGTCATCGAAGTCTTCTTCACTGGTGACGTCCGGATCACCCGCTTGCTGCTGACACTTGTCGCATTTACAAGCAAAAAGATAGAGCGAGCTGAGGGCCTTTTGACGCGAGTGCCGCGAACGTTCGAGGTGGCATTCGTCTAGGTAGGCGATACAGATTTCCTCATCTTGTCGAATATCACGACATGCGCGTACCACCAAGCTACTATTTGAATGTGGAAATTCCACAGTCGCATTTGGTGAGCAACTATGGTTGATGCTGGATTGTAAGACATAAAGACCTGAACCTTCGTTATTCAAAAAGGTACCTACAACTAAAATAAAAGTTCAATTCACATGCGTTTCTCTATTTTAATTTTTTTTGTTTTTACAGTATATTAATGTTTTAATTTACCTTCATCCATTTCATCATAAATCCGATCAATGAGTTTGTCAACTTGGATTCTTTGATCATTTGGTAAATCCAAAGCTGTTACATTTTTAACCCATCTACTAAAAGAGCTTGTTCCGATTCCTTGACCATTTGTACCAACAAGAGCCAACAAACTCCGAAAACCATCAGGAGTTAACCACTAAAAATAATTTAAAAACTTATTACATTTTGATTACTTTTAAAATATAAATTGACATCATTAAAATTCACACTTTGCAAATAAAAATAAACACTTGTTTATTTTATCTCTTGTGAAATAAAAATTTACTTTACCTCTGATACAAGTTCAGTATTCAAAGTTTTTTGCAACATTTGTCTTAAAACATCAATCTGTCCAACAAATTTTTCTCCCAAAAGATTATGAGCAATTTCTTGAGTATCATTTACTGTTCTATGGCAGAACTGTGAAAAAGTTGAAAGTATAGCATCCTTATCTGTTGCTTGATTGACCATTGCTACCATTCTAGCTAGCAGCATTATAGTTGCAGTTTCTGGTGGATAATGCATTTGTTTCCAAGTTTCTTTCAGTTGCACCAAAGGATGATGATCATTGTTTTGTCTTGACTGTAGACACAGACTCTGATGATATCTAAAATAATACAGTACATGGTACAAATTTATTGAGTTTAAATTCCACGTTGTAAGTATTTTACCTTTGCCAGGCATCATTTTGACACTCTGTACTGCAGTATTTAGTGCCACAAGCCTCACATTCTGTTATAGAATCCTTCTTTGTTTCGCAACACTCTGGAAATGGGAGGATAAGATCCTTTTTAGCTGTTAGTCTGCGTGCATTTTCTTCTGCAGTCTCTAATGGTTGCAAACAATAATCACAAGCCAAATACTTGTAGTCTGCGTTCCAAGCAAACTGGCAACATATTAATGGTTTCTCTTCCAAAATTACATCTCCTTCCTTGTAAGAGGTTACAGCAAACAATCCTTTTCCCTATTAAAATTAAAATTATTAGCTCTATTTCTATTCAAACAAAAATACTATTATCACAAGAGCATGCCTTGGTTTCATGAATTTTATACTTATTTTTCCACCAAAGACTTTGAAAAAATAAATCTTAAAACAATTTCATTAAAAGACTTGAAAAAATTACCTTCTCCTCATTTGTGACACGCACTTCAAATCCATTGCAGTCCATTATTATTAAAATATTATCGATTGCCCCTGTACAGTGTCCTCGCGCGATACCTGCTTCTCTAACCTAGAAAATCCATGTTTCGCTCTCCTCGAATTATCGCAGAGCAGAGTCCTGACCTGACAGGCCGACAGGCGGCGGCGCGCCGGAACTTCCGGTTCAGTCTACTAAAAATTCTCTCTCTCGCACGCTCATCCGATAAAACAGTTCTCGCACTTCTCGGCTATATTGTTGCACTTAGTCAGTCGCGACTTAGCCTACGCATTGTGCGCATACCAGACTGCGCATATCGTATACAAATATAACGCTAGAGCCTAGAAAGAGAGAGAAAGAGAAATATGAGCGAGACGGGCCACGAGTCGTCAGTAGTGTCGTGCCTACCCGCGGTGTCGGTGACGGTCAAAATGTCGTCGAAAGCGCGCAAGATCGTCGAAGAGGCACGGGAGCTCGGCAATCCTGAGCTCGATCTCGCCGACCGCAACATCGCCACCTTCGAAGAGCTGCCCGGTTTGCGTGAGTCTCTTCTCTTTTTTCTCCTTTTCAGCACAGCTTCTGAATGCTCCTTTTTCAACGGACGCGGACTCGTCTTGCCGTATAAGGCAGCCTGTCGTCTCTTATGTGTGGGCGAGAGATGCAATGTATAATCGTGTGTATCTGTGTGCATGAGTGTGCGTGTGAATGTTATGACAGCAGCGCGCGGATATGGAACTTTTCGGAGGGTTTGAACGATCGGGGGAGAAATTGAATTTCTCGAGTTACATTTTCTAAGTTTTTTACAGGATTCGGGAAAGACTAATGGTATCAATAAAAGAAATTGAGAAATATAAGCCTGGGTGAGATACGTAGACAGAGATAGAGGATGAATTATTCATGTTTATGTATAGAAGAGCAATTGAGTAATCGAAGAAATTCTCGTTGTGTTTTTTAAATATCATCAATCATCGATTGATTTTAACGACCAATACAAGTATTTTTTAATATATAAACTACGTTTCTGTTAAACAATTAAATTATTCAAAAATTTACGGAATGTAACGAAAATCTCATAAACAAACCATTATTTGTATGAATAGCACTCATCAATATTAATTTGATTTTTAATAAAATAGAGTGATACTTAATTAAAAGTATTAAGTATCTCGTAAAAAGCAATCAATTGAATTACTGTAATTATTAGTCATACAACACACGACGAGAATAGTTTTCACAAGGAATATTATGTCATGGTTAAAAATAAATTCCACAAGGGATTCCGAGTAATTTCGTGTGGAGTTCATTTTAATCGTCATGTATACAAACCATTTAAAAGATTAGCAAAAATAGGAGTAAGTTAATATTCAAAAGTGAATATAAAGTGTAATGAATAATTAAATCTAATTGAATAATTTCCCTAATTTTCAGTCGACATGACCATAATCACGAGGATCACCTTAAGTCACAACAAACTCACAGGTAGGAGGCTCTTCAACGTCCAGTAATAAAAAAATATATAAAGAATAACGTCTAAACATAAAAAAAAATTTCAGCTGTGCCGCCTGGTTTAGCTAATCTAATCAATCTAGAAATACTAACGCTCTTCAACAACCATATCACGGAGCTGCCCGTTTCCCTCTCGCAGATGCCCAAACTGAGAATTTTAAATCTCGGGTTCGCATACCTTACTTTCAAGCATTCTAGACATTTCAAGTTTAAATAACTTATGGTTATACATTTTTAATGCAGGATGAACAGACTGAACATGCTTCCGCGAGGCTTCGGTGCGTTTCCAGCGTTGGAGGTGCTAGACCTGATGTACAACAACCTCAGCGAGAAAAATCTGCCAGGCAACTTTTTTATGATGGGTAAGCGCAAGGTCAAATTATGTATACATAACTTTATATCAATTCTAAAATTCAACAAGTTAATCGGACGATTATTTTGTGTTGCAGAAACGCTGCGAGCACTGTACTTAGCTGACAACGACTTTGAGTATCTTCCGCCTGAGATCGGACAACTGAAAAACCTCCAAATCGTAAGATGTTATATATAGTATACAGCGGATATAGACACGTAATATTAAATTTACAAATGGAAAATTATCGGGATTTCAGCTTAGTTTAAGATACAACGACCTGATCGAGCTACCAAAGGAGATAGGCGAGCTCAATCGGCTGCGCGAGCTCCATATCCAGGGTAACCGACTGACGGTTTTACCTCCTGAAATAGGCAAGCTTTGAACATAAATAATTTTTTAAGTGTAATAAGGAAAATAATTGTAACGGGAATCGATTCAAACATAACAGCAATGATTTGTCACAGGTAACTTGGATTTAGTTAGCAACAAGGCAGTCTTCCAAATGGAGTTCAACCCGTGGGTGACTCCGATCGGCGATCAACTTCAAGTTGGCATTTCCCACGTTATGGATTACATTCGCTCCGAAACATACAAGTAGTGAGTATACATTAATTTTTTTATCAGTCGAAACGCTTTAGAAAAGAAATGTTTTTTGAAAAACAAATTTTTTTATTTCAGTGTTTACAGTAGACACCAAGCGGCTAAGGGCCCACCACCGCCCATCGAAAACGACAAGAGTAAGAAACTGTCACGAGCACGTTGAGACCCCTGCAAGCGTACTCGTTTTTGTACGACGAGAAGTAACAATAACAATAATGACAACCAACGACTAATTTATTTCGCGCACTGCCATAGAGTCGAGGGCTCGATTTTTTATTGGAATGTTGAGTGCGGTTAAGGACGACGCGAACTGAGTATAGTCAATAGTGCCTTACTAGTATTTTCATGTATTTATATACTACTCTTACGTCCGATTCTATGTATATGTATTAACGTTGAACGTGAAGCTTATTCATTTTTATACTTAATATCAAAAGTAGAGTGTCTAACGATTTGTACTGTTTTACAAATGTGTTTTTTTTATTGTTAAAAGTGCATCACATTTAAAGGAATTTCTTAAATTATACTAGAAGTGAAATGAAGTAAACGTGCCTAATTCATTTTTTTATCTTTCCAGAGAAAATATTGAAAACTAGACATATATATTCTTAATGTTTACAAAAATAAATATTTTATTCAAACTACAGCAGTCTGAGTTTGTACCTGATCAGTACATCACAATATTTTTTACAATCTTTATGCTATATAAATGTACAAGGTTTTATTTTATATCTATGCATACATGTACTTTCGTGAATATTTAATTTTTTCGTGTAAAGATGTACAAAAAAATTATTGACATTAAGTATATCAATCTAAAATAATAATCATTAATTCTAATAACAAACTAAAGGAATAAGCAAACAACAAACATTTTTAAAACAAACGTTTGCTCAGTAATTTAAACGTGAAGTCGTACAATGTCAATCATTTTAAAGATAATTATGTTTAATTATGCTGAAATTCAAATTAGTAATATTCTTACAATATGTCAAAATGCAAAGAGAAAAAATTCTATGTCAATTACATTTATAATCAATATTCTCGTTTAATAACTAAATTTTGTTTGGTATTTAATAAATATAAAATAAATTTCGTTATAATTACACCAAAAATAGATGTTACCTATATTTTTGTACATCTGATTCAATTTGATTTTATCATATTATCAATGTACATAAAAGTAATATCAAAATATATAATATTTCAAAAAGAGCAAAAAAAATTTAACTTTCCTCAAGATGTGATTATTACTAATCAACAAAAATTTCATTTACACAACCTCGAGTATGAAAAAATTATAATTTACCATTTTCATATTCTTCATCATCTGTATAATCACATTCTTCAATAAGTTTTGTAAGTTCATCATCATGCTCCACTGATTCATTTTCCAACAGATGTTGGTCTTCTTCCATGAATCTTGCAAATCTGAAATATAAATATGTAACTATAGTAATCCCATTAATTTAAAATATTTTAGTGATAAATAATCCTCACTATTCTTTAATTAAATAAATGTTGTACCTGATTGGATCTTTTAGTTTTAAGACAGTTCTCCATGGATTACAGTCAGGACTATGACAATACTCTTTTAAACCCTTCAATGCTTTTTTGGTTTCTACAATACCCTCTTTACGGTATTCATCGTCCGTAAGCAGTCGACGACGTTCAGGAAACATATGTTTCCTAATGTATCCCCATTGAAATTTAAGAAACATACTATCGATTATGTGCGATATTATAAAGCCAAATGTTAAATTCACAAAACACAGTCATATTAGATTATTTCATATTTATTATAAAAGATAAATGTACAAAAACACATTTTATTGTACAACAAAAACATGAAACTGATTTCTAATAAATAAATATAGCAAACAAAGATAATGTATAAAAAACTTTAATTATTTAATAAGAAGCAGCAAATAAATAATAAAATTAAACAGTCTTAATCCAGCAGTGAATACATATAAAACTCACCAGTATTTACGTCCTTTGTATAGAAAGACAACAGGAAAATTGTAAAATAGGACTAGTACAACACAAAAGGCTGTTGATGCTTCTCGAAAATAACTACTATGATATATTAATGCTAATCCACAGAGCTGAAATTAACAAGTACATAATTGGTAACTATATTTTTATTAAATTATAACTTTAAAAGAAAATTTGACTCACTTGCAGGACCCATTGAATTATATTTTTTGTCCTTGTGTTTGTAATTGGACCAAATCGGTAACAAATAATGAAGCTAATTAATGCAGTTGCCAAAATATAATATAATACGTAGTCTCGATATTGCATAGCTATTATTTGAGCATTCTCCCAGAGCATTTGTGCTACATAAAAACTCATTGTATAACCTGTTGCTACCATAAAGTACATAAATTTACCCTAAAACAACAAATTATTGATTTGTTTATAATATTAGATTAAAATAAAAGTTTAAGAAATGATAACTTAAACTAACCTTTGGCAATAATTTTCCAAGTAAGTATATTAAAATAACAATAGACAATGAAACTCCTATAGTAATTCCACTAATGTAATAGAACAATGTATTTCGACTCAATTTCTGAGCATACCAAAATAAGAACATACCAAGCACCATCATTGTTACTTTCCATGTATCAATACCTTAAAAAATAATGAACATGAAATAATCATAATGATTATAAAAATGAATAAATGAATATAATTAAAACAGGGATACTTACTATTTTGAGTCATTATTAATTTATATCCAAACTGATTGTTATGTTGACTCATATAAACACCAATGCAACTATCCTCAAACGGATTGATCCGGAATTCCTTGCTCTTCTTGGTACCGAACAAAGTAAACCTCCAATACTTTTGATTTTCTTCATGTTTCTCAACAACTTCATGAGGAGATTTTCCATCATAAAGTTCATAAGTTTCTAAGTTTGTTTTTAGATTCATCTGCAAGAAATAAATTTTATAAACTTTACATTATTCTGTTGGAAACAGATATAATTCGAAAAAATGTATTAACTTACAATCACAGTCTTCCAAACATGTATAATATACTTTGACTTAGCATTATGGCAAAAAATTCGCAGACCCGGCTTATCATTTTCAATCCAGTCACCTGGTTCCATAAAGTGAACTGAAAAAATAGAATGAAAATACTAAAAAGTTTTAATAAATTAAAAGAATAAGCTAAAAAAAAATCAGTAACTCAAAAAGCAATAAAAACCAAAACCGTAGCGCAAAGGTTAGGTGTGTACTCACCGGCTTCGCGATCCCAGGATAATCCGTTAGCGGCTGCCACCACCGAGACGACGGCAGCGAGAAAAACGCTTGTCGACGTCTTCATCATCTCCTCGGCTCCTTTTTTTCTCTGAGCAAACACATTTACTTCTCGCTGTTTCACGATCTTAGCGCAGAAAGCGGTGACTGACCGGTGTAATAATAATATATAGTTTTATAGGTACTAGTTTTAAGTTTTACGTTTACTTTTTTCGCGGGAGTGTGAGTTGACGGTGACGAGGCGCCACTGTCGTGCGCACGAAAATTTCGGATTCGAATCTTTACATTTCAAGAGTATTTGAAATAAGTCTCTACTATTTATATGACAGATTTTTCTTTAACAAGAATAAAAAGTATCAATCTTATAATTCAATTGGCTATTTATGATCTAATGGTAACTTATTCAAATTCTGCAAAGTTTTTAGTCTAAATTTCAAAGACACTGCCGTAAATAACTGTTTTATTCAATTGTCTTTATTTTTGTTCACTAGGAAACTCGGAAGAACTTACTCCAATCCCTTGTTGTTCTCACTACCTGTAAATTTCTCGGAAATTTAAAAAACTGCACGCACTCGTGCACAGCTGATACTAGTTCGGCACGCCCTGTCAAGGCGGCGGCACCACTCGCAATTATCTCTTATTTCGCTCGCTCTGCTCAACAGCTCAACAGTGTAAAATCAACAACAGTGGTGTTCGCTACCCCCCAAACGGGAGCACCGAATGTTTGAAGGTCACTCAGCTGTCTGTCGGAACGTATAGAGCAGATCGCCGTCCGTGCGGGTCGAGCCGAGAGTTGAAAGCGGTATCCGGCCCGTACTTATATGATGCGGCTACACAGGAAATCTGTGTATTTGTAATCATAACCTGTAGAAGAGCTCCGAAGAAGAGAAGATGATTGACGAGAGGAATTTTCGCTCGTCTTATTATGAAAAGGTGAGGGCGAGGTTGCTTATGCTGTTGATGAGGATTTGTGTTGATTCGCTTGGTTACCTTTTTCTTGGGAAGTCTTGTTATTGGCTTGCATGATATTTAAGTAAACTATAGTTGGATATTTAATGTAATAAATCTGTGTATTTTTTTATAAGGTGGGCTTTCGAAGTGTCGAAGAGAAGAAATCTCTGGAGATGCTTCTTCGAGATAGACCATTTGATAAGGCAAAATTGAAACAATTCTGTTTGAGATTCACTGTGCCAGCGATATATAGGAATCTACTCTGGAAGATATTACTTGGTGTTATTCCAGTGTATGAAGAAAGTCATGAATTTGTCATGGCTCAGCGCACTGCCGAGTTCAATGATCTAAAGAGAGCTTTGAGAAATGCAAAAATGACCAATGATACAACAGAACCTCATCAAATGTTTCTGATGATGTGGCTTTTGAGAACAAGAAGGGCAAAAATTGACATTTGTTCACAATTGGAAACACAACTGTTAAGGTAATTCTTTTTACATTCATTCATTGATAAGTATTGCATCCATTTGTATTGTTGTTTATGGATTTTTTATAATTACTTGATAGAGCAATGAATAGAATGGCAGAAAGTCTTTGGAATATCAGTGAAACTAATCAAGAGCAAGATAAACTTGTCGATGTCTATTGGATTCTTAGTGGTTTCTTGGATCAGGTGCAAAAATTTAGCAGTGAAATTGGACGACTGCAAGAGTGTACATGCTCAATGTTGGAGAAAGAAGATAAAGAGCTTTACAACCATTTAATGACAATAGGAGCTTTACACGAATTACCATTTGAATTGTGGTTTCATTCATGTTTTGCTGGTACTATAAGTGATGGCTCCATAACCAAGTATATATTTTTTAATTAAAGATATCATTTTATTAACAGTAATATGTTAATTGAATTTTTTGTAATAATAATTTAATAAATTACAGAATATGGGACAAAATAGCAGTTGGAGCCTACAGAATTTTGATTTTTGTAGCTATTATTATGTTAACAACAATAAGACGATGTATTATGAGGTGTGAAACTTTAGATAAAGTTTTGGAAACTATTTATAATGTGAGTTTTTTATAAATATTTTGAATCAACTATCAATAAGAATTGTTTGCAATAATGATAAAAAATATGTATATATTACAGATAACAGAAGAAACTTCAGAGGTGATTGTAAATAAAGCGATAGAAGGTTGGCAGCAAAGTGGTTCAGTAATGATAACTTCACAAAATCAATCTCCACATGTACAAAGTACGTGAAAAAGTACCTTTAACTGCTGTGATAATAATATACTGTTGCAAAAATATCTTGTAAATAGTTTTTACATATTAAAGTTTTATGAAATATGATTGATATAAGCCTACTTATCAGTTACAAATTGTAATTTTAATTTAATAAAATATTTTGTTTATTTGAGTTGATATGAATAACAAAAATTTAAAACTGGTATTACTATAATACATAGAATCAGTATTCTTAACAGTGGATTTATAAAAAAAATATATCAATTTCTAAATAATTATGCATTCAATTATAATTTATAAACACTGTCTTAAATAAAAGTTTATTTTTTATAAAAATTTTAAATTTAAGTATAAACACTTTATTACAAAAACACCTCTTTAAAATGAACTCATTATTGAAAAAAGGGATCAGGCATCAAATAAATAAAAATGACGAGATATCTTTATCTTAAAAATAATCGATTTTTATTTAATGCATCCATATCTCATACATTTACATTGCACAACTCAACAAACGAGTCGAGCTACTCTCTGTCCAGATTCGTCAAGTGTCTCGTGTCCTCTTGTCGCACACCTTGCACCATGCGCACACGCGCTATCGTCTATCATGTATTTATTTTCTTTTTGTTTTATGGTACAACCGTTCCACATGTAATTTATTTTTTTTTATACTGCATACAAATATAAATTACTCGGTAGTTTCCTAAGAGTAAATGACACAAAATGAAGTCCACGACGCGATATACATAATACCGTGTCGACGGGTGTGTGATCGTCGCGCATTATATATAATGTAACGGTCGTCGTCGCTGTGTAATCTCCGTCGCTCGACCCAATGCCTCGGCCGTCGTGACGCATAAACGTCGTTACTCCGCTTTTTTATATGGAAAATCCAGCTAATTGCGCGCAGTCGCGCTTTGGGACACTATAATATATGTATAACCTGCCTCAGCGTTTCAGCGAACAGAAAAACTCTCATCCCCCTCCCTCTCTTTATCATTGATGCCTAAGAAAAATAGCGTAGCAAGATATTTTTTTATTTTATTTTATATATATATATGCATGTATTATATATATATATAATATGTATATTCGTTAGATCAGAGGGCGTCGTACTCGAGGAACGGAGACAGCGGCGACGGTCGCCGCGCAGATATGCGACTCTCTCATGCACTCCATTTTCTTGTTCTCTCTTCCTCTCTTTCTCTCATTTTCCACGTTCCGGGATATCGCCGAATTTCTATATACCCTACTTCTCTCACCACGCGATAACGACAAGAAAAGAATATATGTGTATGTGTGTATTGACCCTCGGCTATCTTTGGCTTCCTCCGGAGATCTCGTCACCGTTCTCTCCCCAACGTAATGGGAACGCAGTGATTTTTTCCTTTCTTAGCTCGTTAAAAAAAACGATATTCATTGTCGTTCTTGTAGTCGCGGTCGTCCGTCGTGCAATTTTTCTTCTTCATCCCTTTCCTAAGTGCGTGAACCTTTAATCGCTTATTTAACTTACACTTCGAACTCGTAGTTTATTATGCACCATCGTACAAAAGGAGAAAACATATTAGATCACTTATTATTTTTCTTTTTTTTCGTCAAGGTGTAGAAATTTACACGTGTCGATCAGCTGTAATCGGTCGCGCCTGATGCACAATATATAATATACACAATCGTTCAATCGTCGATGTGTGCGGGTGTGTGGATGTATATATGTTACGGCAATAATAATTTACCTATTAATCAATGTACAACTTACGACATTGACGCGACCCTAAGCGGCTTTGCACCGATTACTCGTTATAATCGCACGCAGTCTTTGACACAGAATAGAGATGGAGATTAATAGAGACAGAGAATGAAAAGAAATATAGATAACGCAATGTGTCGCTTTGGCAAGAGGAATCCTCGGGTTTAACGAAACGCGCGTAAGTGCATTTGAAAGGAGAGTGCCGCAAAAGTGTGTATTTTCTTCGCTTTGTTTTATTATTATTTTTATTATACTTTATATATTTTATTATTTTATACTTTGCGTCGGTCATTGTGTTTTTTCCCGAAGAGAAAGAATAACGAGTTTGCATTTGTACTGTCGGAGTTTTATCAGAACAACAGAGTGGTGCGCATATATATACTTATATATTTTTTTTCTTGCTTTCAAACGAGCGAATTGTAATATTTTGCAAAAAAAATCGAACAGTTCATTTTTTTTAATTATTTGTCAATCAGAAGAACACTTGCTGTTCGCAAACGAATACAATCTAACTGATTTATTTTTAAGTTTCTTTAATTTGATTGCAATCAACTTTTTCGCAAATAGCTGTTAGGGCTTATGCTGATTTCATATAAAAAGAATTTTTTCGAACACGAGGAATGTGTGCTACAAGTGAACGAGTGGAAGATTTCAAGTAGCGAACGCATAGGATGAAATTCGTTGAATCCTTAAACAGATAAATTAACTAAAATGCGTGAAAGTAGATAATTGTAATATCCTTTAATGAATAAGTTGGATGGTCAGTTTGCACTATGTAATAAATATCAACAGCAAATTTTACTGTTTATTGTTAAATATTTAAATTTATAGCGCATGACAAAATTATTTCTTTTTAAATTCGCCATAAATCATCATTACATATCTGCAAATTCTCAACCAAATTTTTCCGCAAAACTCGCAATAGGAAATTCGAAACTCCGGTTTGGCAAATATACTCAGTTATATTTTAAAGCTCATCGTACAACTTTCTCAAATACTATTGTATATTATTTTAATAGCAGAATGATCCAATACTTCGAAGCATACAGGCTTTTCTGCAAGGCATACAGATCCATGTACTATATTTAAATTACTACAGCTTGAGTTTTTAAAACAATCGTTATATTATGCTAATAGTCACTTTAGTAAAAACGCGACTGAAACGCTGAAAAAAAGCATTTGTAGTTGAAAAAACGTACTGACTAGTTGAGGATCATTTTTTTTTTCACAATGCAAACCGTAGTTTTGAGTAGCGTATCAAAAAGCTCTGTATAACGTCAATATTTTCGTGCACTTTATCTTAAAAATCGGCGCAAAATCCCTCGACTCCCGGAAAAGAAAAAAATCACGTATAATGTTAAACGTATTAACACAATATATTTCTACAATCATTTTTTTAAACCTAATTACAAACATTAGGCATCGATTAAGTTGATTTTACTTAAGAAATGAAATTTCTCAAATCAATTCTAGAGAATTGTGCTGTGAAAACAATAAATATATATAGTTCATTAAATTTACTTCACTTTACCGATCAACATTTAAAAGTACTAATTCAAAAATTGACGCTTGGTTATTCGAAATGTATTGCCTCGTCTTTGTGCGTATGTACAATTAAGAAAAATAGATTCAAGTAATTTTGTTTCGAATACATGCGATCGCATGCTCAATAACATCCATAAGCCTAATTATACGTGTGATTTTTCTCCGGGGTCCGATAATACATGTTTTTTGTTTTTGTTTATAAAGTACTCTCGGATGTGTTTCTGTTTGTGTTTTTTTTCATTTTCGACGACTAAAATGGACACTCGGCTAAAGACATCAAATGGACGTCGCACGCCCATAACAAATACAATACACGTACATATCTTTGCTTGTGTGTATGTATATTTCAATTACTTTTTGTATAATCAGTTTTGTATTTTTTTTTAAAAAGGAGTAACGCTTTCTCTTACGTAAGTCGTACCTTAAAACAGCCTCTGTCGTGCGAAAATATCGCGTAGAAAAGAAAAAAAAAACAAATACATTATACATTATTTATAATTCTGCTGAAAAATTTAATAGTAAATTCACAACTATACAACAAATATTGACAATTATTTAAAAATCAATAATAGACTACTCATGGTTTATTATCAATTTGAATAAAGATTTTTAAACAAATTGTAAATAACTTAGAATAAAATAAAGTCAATTTTTGGAACCATGGGTAATTTATTATTAACTTTAACAGCATATATTATTGCATACTGTTCCATTACATAGTTCACATTTTTTTTTAAATTTACTATTAATTTTTATCGCAAATCATGAATTGATTTAAACCTTTTCCGTAAGGAAATATGATGTGAAAGACCTGCTATCGTTGAGCTCAAGAAATCAAGCTTCCGACTGTTAAAGAAACCAAAATTTTTTTACTAAAAAATGTAATGTCATTTCGAACTCATCAAAATCGTATGACTTTTAAAGTCGGAAAAGCTAGACTTCTGAGTATCCACAGAAAATAAGCTTTATCATTATCTAATCTTAACGAATTCCAAATTTAATTGGAATATAGATTAAATAACTAATTTCATTATTATTTCTTGTATTTTTCAATAATGACTTACACAAGTATATGTTTATCGTTCATGATCTATCAATTTTTACACTGATATTTTTTACAAACAATTATTCTGCTACTTTTCTTATATTTATGCATATTAAAGTAAATAACAAGGATTCCAATCATTCTCAAAATGAAGAGCTAAGAGTAAAATTATATTACAAGATACAAACTAAATTAAAAGAAAAATTTTCGTAAATGGAAAAACTGCCGTATGACACAATGATTGGCAATGCAGCGATATGCATCGATTCGTTGAATTAACCAATAAGGGTTAAAACAACGAAAAAAAAAGAATTTTAATTTCCTAAATCGACGTGACGAATGGGAAAACGTCAATAAAAAATTTTTCTGTGCAACGATGCACAAGCGAGAGAAAAAAATTTAATAACAAAGTTCTAACGTACAGTTTTTTCAGGGGGAGAAAATTGGAGGAAGAAAAGTGCGTGCCTAAGGAAAAAAACAATACTGGTCGCAACTCTCCTCTACTGCCTCGGCGTTTTTGTGCTCTCGGCAAGCTTATTAAAATAGTTTTTTTTTAGTTTTTATCACTCATGTACTTATTATGTGTACGTGTGTGTGTATAACTGCGTGTTTGTGTCTTGTAGTGTACGTATGTATGCATTCTATCAGGCGAACCGAAGTGTCTTTTCTTTGCCTTTGCCTCCCGTTTGAACTCGCTACTTAACGTTGGTCGTCTTCAGCCACTTCGAGAGAATAAACACAGGAGGGGGCCAGCAACACTTCGACAAACATTTGAGTTGGATTTTCAAGCGACATTGTATCAAATTTTAGATTATTCAAAGTGATTTTATACAAAAACATTAACTTTTTACTCTTATTTTATGAACATTTATACTTGAAAACTCTTATATTGATGATATCTTTATGTATCTGATTAACGATATTGTGTAAAAGTTTAATTCGACCTTTTTCGTGAGGAAATAATCGCAAAATCTTCGATAGCCAGATGATTGTCGAAACGGAACTTGAACCGAAGACGGCCAACAGCGTACACTACCTTATTATTATTATTATTATTATTATTATTATTATTATGTTTTAACGGTTCTTCTATTGTTTTTTTTTCGTATTTTTTAAAATCATTTTCTGTCACAACCTAACGATATATTTCATGTTTTCAACGTGTCCCCTTCTTTGTTGATTAAAAGACGCTCAGAGTCCGCGCCTCGAAGCAGAAGACAGAGATTGCGTTTGTCGAACAGGCGAATAACAATACGTGCACTTGGAAATAACGTTTGTTGAATCGAGAGAAAAACAGTTGCCTCGAACGAGCTTGATCGAATACTCCATTTCGTAATGTACGCGAATCGCTCGACACAACGAACTATTCGATTAAGCGCGTCTTTACAAGCAATTTTCGTGTAAATCAATCAGCTTTGACGCAATCGATACGACGTTACAATGCATATATAATAACACAACGCCGTCGCATCTACGACACACATACTGTCTCTCTTTCTCTCTCTCTCTCTCTCTTTCTCACCCATCTACATACTCTTAATTATCAACGAAAAACCACAGAATCAACGAAACGTCAGAACTTGCCTCTCACCACGTATCATCATCATTGTCTCGCAAGTATCCCACAAAAACACGAGTGTGATCAGCAGCACACAACGTCTATCAGCAACGCTGTTTCACCGGTGGATCAGTCGAGCACGCACGGCAGTGCTGCTCCCTCTCTCTCTCTCTCTCTCTCTCTCTTTGCCCGTAGATGTATATGTATGTGTAATACATGTCGATGTCTATGTGTGCGTATATTCGTGTACATGTGTGTGTGTGTGTATGTGTGTGTGTATGTGTGTGTCTATGTATGATGTATGTATTTCTCTGATATCGTCGTTGGAAGCGTAAGCGAGCGCGAGTACGCGCGCGCTTACGCACACGCACCTCAAGGCGACGTCTCCGTCGTCGCGTTCGCCGGGTTATTATTTTATACTTGGGTACTTTGTGCCGGCTGCTGCTGCTTCTGCTTCTGCTTCAGCATTAACTGCTGCTGCTTCTGCGTCCGTTAGAGCGCTGCCGAATTGCAATTGTCGACTAGTGGCGACAGGGGCCCGACCTTACCTCTGCCGCTGCTTATCCTATCGGTCTCGTAGTGAACATCTAGCGAGAGGCCTGTAAAAAATTCAATAAAAATTAGATATAAAAGTGTTAAGGTTAACGATTGACATGGTTCGGTTGATTATCCGAATATTCAGTGAGAAAAGTTTTTCGCGTGTTCGTTAGAAAATAATCTTTAATCTTTATAATGTCTTTTAAGAGTTAATTGTCCTTAAAGCGATAATAATTTTGTACAAGGTTACCATAAAAGATTTTAATAAGAGTTTATTGTTTAACTTAGTAGAAAACTTTTCCCATAGTGACTCATAGTTACAATGCTTTCTCAACAACTTTCTTAAAAACTAATCACAATATCCAGTCATGCTGATTAAAAAATTATTTTAACTGAAATTGATTCTTTTTTATTTATATAACTATAAGTTTTCCTTATAAATAATGATTTATGACATATATGACATTGAAATAATAATGCAACAGTACAGCCCTTACATTATTATTATGGTTGTACGTTATACAATTAATTTCTTTAATATTTAGACTTTAAAATCTAAGCTGTTGCAAAATTATTTTTATGGAAAAGAATCCAAATTTTTTTGCGATTTTAAAGAGATAATTGAATGGCAAAAAAATATAATTACAAGAAGATAAGTGTGAACATAAATCGGAATCGCAGAAAAAGTTTAGTTCTCGGCACTCAATGAAAGGTTAGTAAGTAAAGAAACTTTGCCGTTAAATGCGCAGCAATCAGCAAAAAATTATTGCAGCCGCATGCTTATCCAAACACCTCTGGAAGCTCGTTCTCCCGATAATCGGAATGTTGCATTGATCATCAAGAGGAAAAACATGCCGTCCGATCGTTAGAAAAAAATTTGAAGTAACCCGCACGCGTATTAAAATCAGCGCTCAATAAAGACAAAAACAAAAAATAAGAAAGAGAAAAGACTATATGCAGAAAAAAAGATAGATATATAGAGAGAGAGAGAGAGAAAGAGAGAGCTGATGCAAATATATAGATCCTTGTTTTAGTCTTTAATAATTATAATATGCATATATACTCGACTTCATGAGAGACCCACCACCAGAATTATCCTTCTCAGTTTGTATGGTGGTAAGTTGTAACGTACATTTTTGATATGCGTATTTACCGGAAGGCCTCCGGGAGGTAGAAGAATGGTGTAGCTGCCCCGTTATCATCGGAGGTGCTTCAGGGATAAAGGCAGCTACCAGTAGCGCGCAAATTACCAATAATGCACCGAATACAAAGGGAGGTCCTGGTACCAGCTGGAAAACAAGCAAATTTCAATGAGTATATAAAAATTGTCAGTTAAAAATACAAACATTTTAAAAATGAAATAAACATTCTAGCATAAAGCTTGTACGCTCTTCGTACTTTGTAGACCAAAATGCCAATTCCTTAATATTTCTTAGACGCAAAAAAAATACGTAGATAAACAAGCTCTACCTGTACCTGAGGCATGATATCGAGGTGCGTGGCAGTTCCCGTGTTATTGTTCTCGTCGAGGAGCGCCGGCTTGAGGGGCAGCGACGGCGTCCTGTCGTTGAGGTCGACGTGGAACAGATAGAATATGACGCCGAACATGGCAGGCCCGAGGCCGTTACAAAGACCTCGCATCCCGGTGATCATGCCCTGGGCGAGGCCCTGCTTGTCCGCGTCCGAGTGCATCGAGACAAAGGCCGAGATCGCCGGATACGTGATCGACGAGATCGAGGCAAGCACTCCAGCCGCCCACATCATCCTGTAATGAGAGAGCGAGAAAAAGGCCAAAGATAAAATAGGTGTTTTCGCATAGCAGTTAAATCAAGTTATTAGAAATAAAACTTAGGGAAAAGTCCGTTATAAAATATTCAGAAATCCAATCAAAAGGTATCTCACTTTCACGTTTATTTTTTTTTAACTTTAAAACACTTTTAACGAGATGTTCCGCTTTATTTCGCGTATAAAGTTTCCGTTATTAGATTTTATAAAAATGAGTTTTGCGATTTCTAATCATTTAACGGTATTTTAAAACCAGGTGTTTTTTTATTGAATTTGAAAAATGAAATTACTCTGTACTCCAATCACATGTTCCTTATTTGATTTTCGAGTATATATCCGAATCTAAGCTTGTCCAATATTTATCTAAATTCTTTATCAAATATTTCTTTACACTACAGTCAAAATATCTACATCATTTGAAAAGTACCTATTAACCAAAGTGAATGTCGAAAGAAAAAGAAAAGACAAAATACATAATATCTAGTGAACTCACCAGGTCTGCGATCCGAATCCGTACCACATGAGCTGCAGCAGCTCGAACAGAAGCCCGAGCATGATGGTGTGCTTACCGCCGAGAGTGCGCATCAGCGGCCCAAGGAATATCTGAGCGAAGACGGACAGTATGCCAACAACGGCGATGAAGATAGCGACCATCGTCGCTGAGAAACCCATGGCGAGCTTCAGGTAGACGAAAATGCAGCTGTACTGGCCGGCCTCGGGTAGATAGCTCAGGAACACCGTCACGCACAGCATCAGGATCGTGTGGTCCTTTCCCACCTGACCAACAAGATCATGTTTATTTTATTTCACAACTTTTCTTTACCTGACTTTTATTCGAGTTTCCATTTTTCTTTTATTTATTTTTTTTTTCAATTAATTGATAAAAGTGGATGGAATTTTTCGAGGCAAACAATATACGTATATAATGTTGCATCAAGTTCCATCAGCGGGGCCCTTGATAACTTGTTTACGAAAAATAAACAAGAACCACGTAAGTTCAACATCGGGGAGAAGAGAAACTTCTGGCGCTGTAAAGCCAGCTTCAAACTTTCAACTATACCTACTCTAACGTTTTCAAGTACTTTTTTTACTGTCTCCCGAGGGTCGAACTGGGGTACATGATATATATATATATATATATATATGGTCCTGGATCTAATGACGAAAGATCCGATAAAAATGTTTTAGATATTCTATACTTTAATATAAGAATAAAACTACGTGGGTTGGTGCACATACATATATACACATAATAATGAGTCTTTGATCTTTAGAAAAGGTCGAAAAGAGCGTTCAAAAGATTTCTTTTTCTAAAGAAGTATAATATATAACGCGTGGGCGTCCGTGATTAACTTCTAACACACAGATCGTGTAATTACTTTTTATAATTAAAAATTACAATGCGACGCGCGTGTAATTAACAAAGTTTATTAATACTTTCGGCGATAAATCTCTCTTTCTCTCACGGCAAAAAGTTTTATATTAATTTACATAAAAGAAATGCTGCTCTCTCGCTGTCCCGTATAGAGGAAAAAAATAAAAAAGTTTAACAGTAGTATAGGAGAGTAAGACCGTGTCCTGACGGATACGTAACTTATCTGCCTGCACGCGATACTGTCCTTAGAAACACGTTTGACCGACTTTCCTTTTTTGTATACATTTAAAATAAAAAAGAAAAAAAAAACAAATGGCACCTTTCGATATAATTATACTTTTAATTGTTCTGCGTTCGAAGTTAAATTGTGCATGCATAATATAATTAAAAAACGGGAGTTAAATTAAATAGAACTTTGCGTAGCTGTAACGCCAAAGGCCTGCGCTCAAAACGCGATCCGATAACGCAGCCGCAGTTCATATATATGTATTCACTTAAGTAAACAATAATCGTCGAAAATTTCCGCTTTCAAAGTCGAAATTATACATAAATAAAACTATAAATGAGATTGTACCTTTCCGAGGGCGGCGAAAGGATCGGCCTGTTCCCAGGATATTGGCGCTGGCGGTCGGGCCTTCTCCGGCAGGCTTTCCGGCACCGCTACAAGGATGAAGAAGACGTCGAGGATGGCGATGGCCGTCGCCAGGGCCACGACCACATTCTCACCGTACGTCGTCATCGTGAACGCACCCATCGCCGGGCTTATCACCATGCTCGCGGCGAATGTCGCCGATACCTGCAAACACGTAGCGCAAATGTAGAGCAAACTTTTTGATAAAAATTAAGTGCATATATATTTTTGAGTAAATGAATAGGGAGAAAGATAAAAAATGAATCTCCGATTACAATGAATTCTTTGTATTTTTCTTCGTTGAAAAAGCTACACTAATCGTCCTTGATTTGATTAAACATCTCACGATTATGAACACAATTAGTGGTCGCCCGTTTCTTTTTAATCAACCGAAATCCATTATCGCGCGAAACAATTCGATCGTATAAAAAACTAAAGCGAAATTCGCCACCTCTCTCCTACGCGACACGCAATCACTATATAGACATGTATATACCTAAGCTGCATTCGCATCAATCCTACTTCTCAGTGCGCAGCGAGAGGAAAAAAAGTCCGCATTCTTATCCGCATGCACACAATCCTCCTCCACTGTTCCGGATTTACTTTATTATAGAAATCATACACAATAAAATCAATACCGGCGCTACCGCCGCGGTAGCTCACACATACATGCACATCATGCTTATATACGTGGCTGTATATCGATTTCCACCTTGCTCATGTTTGCGCCTTCTCTCGCCGCTGTATGTGTATGTACCTATGTAATGAGTCCGAATGCGCGACGATTTGCACGTTGTTTATGTTTTCTTTTATTTCTTATTCTCTTTGTAGCCGCGCGCTCATGCTCCGAAAGAGCGATTTCGATCGATTTCGTTATATAGCCTTGCCGTCTAGGAGGGGGGTATGTATAATTACAGCGTCGTGTACCAAGGATTAATAATTTTTTTTTTACCGCTGATCGTTAAATGGTAGGCGTCGTTACGAGCTTGATGATGTTATGAGTTTAGTGTGATGCTGTTTGGAGGCGGAAGCTTATATGTGGTTAATTCCTATTTTAAATTGCACTACGCAATCTCGTATGTATTGACAGAAGATTTTAATCAATTATAAAAATGAACAATGCGCGCGATAAAAGAACAAAACATGTCAACTATTCATGAATTGTCATAAAGCCACATTACGACGACGACTAAAAATACCCGTGAATTCCGCAGATCCACATCTTTATACCGCATACGGCGCGACCAAAGCTCGCATCTCCGTTTGTACGAAAGTTTAATTAGCCCCCGGGTGTGTGCAAAATTACCTGTGGGTTATATGCCGAAGGAGGAAAAAACGAGCCCGCGTTGCAGTATATCGCGCCGCGCGCGTCTCTCATTTAAGATCCGCGTCTAAATATAAAAGCCGCGCGTTGTTGCGCATGCATACTTCATCGGTGGTGTGCGCGCTTGCAGCGGTTACGCTGGATTATTTCGATCTCGCGCGCGGTAGCGGCGATTTTCGTGTAACACGAAATATTTTATTATAACCTCGCGGCTGACGTCAGTGTTGCGGTAGCGCCCGATTATGTATATGATGTGCCGATGCTTTCCAGGTGTGTGTGGGTGTGTCAATGATGATGATGCTGAGGTGTTTTATTGTATAACCTTTATATGGGTAAATAACAAGCCGATGGATGTATTACTATATTTTTATTGTCGATCAAGCGCATATTCTAAACTTCCCCCATATCCGCACGTCAATTTTGCTCACGAATCCGCTCAATCCGTCCAATTTGCCGTCACGCGAGCTCGTCGATATATATGTGTAACACCCGCCGCGTATAATGAACCGAAAGAGGGAACGAAAAAAGAAAAAGGAAAATTGGAAAAATGGATTCGTAACGCGGCCGCAATTTATTGGAACGCTGACGTAATAATCCGCAGAAGGATATTTCGTATAAAAAATATATACATTAATAACTCAAATATGTTTTTAAGTCCAAGTTTTATATATACGTAAATTCCTGTAGTATAAAAATCTTTCCGAACGTGATTGATTTGCCGAACTCTCCGCGGCGCCTTATTCACCCCTATACATAATTATAAAGTAAAGCGTGCATAAACTCCGACATTACCTGAAACTTTACTACGACTCATAAAGTTGTTTTACAAGCTCGACATTTACACTCGCCGGCCAATAAACCTAACCGTCGATATTACCCCCGCACCCGGCACCTTTTTCGCTCGACAATTTATATATATACACACATCACTCGTCCTCCGAACGAAACAATCGTCAACGGCCATTCATCTCTTCGTCCCCTCCCAGACGTAAATGTCTATTTATATGTACAACCTGGGAGGAAGGCTAATTAATCTTCGAATAGCCGTCGAAGATGGGATTTCCCTGAAAAATTAAACCCCAGCGGCGCGAGAGGCTATATTCGGTAGAAGACGTGTGTGCTGCTGCGTTGCGTATTGGAATTGATTCGTCCGCGTGTCGATGTGTGTATTTATATATCGTTGCAACGTTAAATTCCCGAAGTTTCATCGAAACGGTTTGCGAGAATTTTCGGAACGTGTGTAAGCATAAGGTTTTTTTTAGAGTTAGGACAATTATTCGGATGCTGATGAGTAACTGTGCGAATATGTTGAAGCCACTTTGGTAATTCCCAATTGTGAATGAAATTCTATAAATGTAGTCAAAATAAAAATGTCAATGCGCTGAAAAGGGTTAAGCGACCCGAAACTTGATCCGATGTGGCTATATAGATTCCTGATAAGGCACGTTTCTGTATGTACCTTTTCAAACCCAAAACTCCCGATAAAGATTTCCCGATAAGAGTATAAAACCATCCCCCTCATGGTTTTTCAAATAAATTTTCACTTGAACTAAGCAGATTATGCCTTTGGGGAAAGTAATTTTTCTACTATAATTACGAACTATTAACTTAATTCAATTAGCGATCCAGCGGTGACCATCGAAACTAAAAATATAATGTGACAAGGTCTGACAATTTTAATTTACTTTATTCATGGTATTGATTTTGTATATAAATATATTATACACAAGAGATATCGAAATCTCCGAATACGAATAATTTATATTTATTTTCAATTATAATGTACGAGATATTAACGAGATATAAAAAAGACAACTTACCCGTCCGTAGGCTCTCGATCTCTGGCTCTCCTCCGTGATATCCGCTACGTAGGCGAATACGACGGAGAAGGTGCACGCGAATACACCGCTAATCGATATCATGGCGAAGAACCACCAGGTGTTGATGCTCATGAGCGGTATGGGAGCGCAGGTGAAGGCCACGGTGATGAGGAGAAAGAACTTGCGGCCCCAGACGTCGGACAAGGCGCCGATCAACGGCGCCGAGAGGAACGAAAGGATACCCTTGATGCCCATTATCAGGCCGTTCATGAGAAACGTGTGGTCCGGGAAGGTCTCGTTCAGCACCGATATTACCGGCATCGTCAGCAAGCCCCACGCGAAGAACTCCAGGAAGATCACGACCAGCGCGTGGTACATCGACGCCTCCCCCACGCCCGAAGTCTGGTGTTGGAGAAAACAAAAAAACAATTATTTTTTTATTTGTATAGAGGGATACAGTGTTTTCTTCTTGTAGCTTTTGGCTGGGTGCAGCTTTGTTTGTATATGCGGGAAAGATATTAGATAAAAACGTGCTCCTGCGTTTGTCGCTGGATTAATGCAAACTTTGCCAAAATTTATATGTATATTAGTTACTTCTTACACAGCAATTTACGTACTGTTTAAATCTAAAGTACATAAACTACATTGAGATTTTAAGCATCTAAAAGAGTAAATTCTTTTCTTTCATCAATCTTCTAGTTGTATTAAGCAGAAATTTAATTTACTACTTGTTCAATTTAATTAATCGCCCTCTATAATATTAATATGTCAAAAAAGATATAGAAATAAATGTTATTCTAAAGCAGCTGTTACATAGCTCCGGTAATGACTGGAGATAATAACAAGCCATTGGGCAAGAAAACGGAGCACGTATATAATTTCCGTATATGAATGGAACCGTGACGTTTTATTCATTGTGCGGCATACATATATACATGTATACATCTAGCGCACTCGCCTCGGGACACTATGTACGCTAATTTAATGAAATTTCGTCGACACGTTTACATATTCACACGGCACGCGACACTACTCTCTTCCCTCTCAAAACAAAAATTCCCAACCCACGCATTACATATATACATAGACTAGCTACTCAAGCATCTACATAGACATACATCACGCGTGTACATCAGAGTAGGTATTCTAATCAATAGATACCACCTCCGGCTAGTATCCGAACGAATTCCTTCCGCGTTGATGCATTCGTGTATGGCAATTATCGAACCGAAATATATAAATTTTTTCGAATAACTTGGCGAGTGTTCCAATCCACACACGCACGTAAGAGATGAAAGACTTGCACACGCGCGCGTCTCATCGGGAACTTAATTATAGATTATCCATATAGCGCGGTTGCAGTCGTCTTTTTATAGATATGTATGTATACATGTACATACATGTACAAGGTATATAAACGCACAATTATATACAAAATGTAGAATACGACACACGACTTCCGTACGTATATTTTCATATATTACGTACGCTACGTCTTTTATGTCATTTTAAGAAGTCATCGCCTTGACTCTGTTCGCCACCGCGGACTTTATAATTATAACTTTGCGGGCTGTGCAGCCGCGCTACTCTAAACGTGAAAAATTTTCCGAAAAAATTCTCGCCCCAGTTATATATAAATGAACCGAGTGAAACTTAACCGAGCACATGTATCATCATCACGCCCATTAATCAACACTCGGCCAATTAAACTCCCTCTTGTGTATGTTCATTCGGCGTTACGCGCGTAAATAAAAGAGCCGTACATAGATATACATCTCCTTATGCACATACACGAGTGCTCGGTATGTGTGTGCATATGCCCATAGCGCGCGGGAAATCGATGCAACTGCGGCGGCCCTGGCGGCTATGAAAAATTAATCGGGACTGATGAACGCTCGCGTTTAAAAGAAAAATAAAACGCGGCGAAGGCGACGACACAAAGCGCCGTGCCTGCACGTTTGTCTTTCGGTCATTGGCGCGCGTATGTGTATGGGTCACGGGTTGAGATAAGTAAATCTCGCGGAATCTGCTGCACTTTGGATTAAACCGCACGCGCGCGCTCCTATATAGATTGACGATCTCGGTCACGTGGTTGCAATTCTCTATATGTATATAGAGGAGCAGCAGCACCGCGGTGCTATGGTGCATCCTCTCACTGCGCCTGTATCTTCCATATTGCTTCGCGCTTTCCCTCTCAGCGCCTCACAGCTGATCATCATCACACCCCACAGACACGCACACACAGGATTCTGCAGCTGACCTTGAGATGCTGGTAGCAGCGCTGGGCCATCGAGGGTTCGCCGTGCCTCTCGGCGTCCTCGGGGCCCTCGGGCGCCGCCTCCTCGGCTGGGCTGCAGCAGCCCATGTTCGGCTGTGCCACGCCGCTCGACGACGACGACGGCCCGCCGCCGAGGGCCTCCGCGTCCAAGGCGCCCGGGCTCATGCGTCTCTCCGAAGGCGATGATGCCGACGATAATGGTGGCGATGATGATGGTACTGGTAGTGTGAGCTGCGGCAGCCGCCCCGACAACAACACACGTGTCTTCGTCGTCGTCGTCCGCGGCGCGCGAGCGCGCCCCCCCTCCTCTCACTTGAGCCGTTCCATCATCCCTTCGTCGTCATTATCGCCGTCGCACTGATACTACTCCGGAAAAGCTCGGCCTCGCCTGCTGCTGCTGTGTCTTCTTCGTCACCAGCGGGCGTCGCTCTATAAGCGACACGGCCCTCGCCATCGCGGCCAGGATTGCACTGCCGTTGTCGTCGTTGTCGCTCGTCGTCGTCGGTGGTGGAGCTCGGTGCCGAGGGGCCTCGCATATAGACGCTGCACGCGCACACTCACACACACACACACAGCCGGGCGCGCGCACAGTGTCTTCAGCAGGACGCGAGCGACGACGGCATCGTCTACTGCTGACAATGAACGGTCCCGAGTTATCACATGTATATATAGAGCTGGACGCGTGCGCGTGCCGCGCGTATGTATATACACGCTGCTGCTGCTGTCTCGTTCTCCTAGAGCGAGAGAGGGAGAGAGAGAGAGAGAGAGAGAGAGAAAGAGCAGCAGACGACGACGACGGCGACGGGAGAGAGATCAATAATCGGCAGCCGCGCGCTCGCGCAGTATCTGTCTGTCCCTCTCTAGAGTATGTGTGCGCGCGCGTCGCCCCAGGACAACAACGCGGCGACGACGACGACGACGACGAGACTGACGACTGCTACTGCTGCTGCTGCGGAGCGTAGGGGAATAAGCTCGCATCTGGGGCGAAGCGCGCGCGCATACCTTGAGCGCCGCCGTCAATGTCACGGCGAGAGAGACTCTCTCTCTCTGTACTCTGCCCCCTCCTACCTCCACCTCTAGTGTGGATGTGCGTGTGTGGGGAGCTGTGATTATTATTTTTCTTTTTTTGCTACCGTGCGGTGTGTCCTAGCTGTGTGTGCGCGAGTTAACGTCGTGGGAGAGGAAGGAAGACAGAGAGATAGAGAGAGAGAGGGATTTTATTAATAGAGATCATTGCGCGGCGCCAGAGAGGAAGGGAGGAGATGGCGAGTCCGCATTGCTAGCAGCAGGGCAAGTCTGTGTGTATGTGTGTTCGTAGGGGGATGAAAAAGCGCATGCGCGGGAGGTTGAGGAGGAGGAGGATGATGACACGGTGCGCCTGCGCGCGAAGCCTGACACAACACGTGCGTGTGCGTGGTGAATGAATGAGGTGATGTCTATATGCGAACGTGTATGTATACAGAGATATATACAACAACGACGATTACGCGTGCAATAATGTGGTTATTAGTATTACGCGATATTGGTGTATATAATATAATTGCGTATCTCAGCAAGTGCCGGTTTTTGTCAGGTGTCGTGGATGAAGAAACTGTTATTTATGGGGGTCATGGAAAATGTTACATCTAAATAGTAATGGGCGGAAAGGATTGGGGAGTTATTTTTAAAATAACAAATCTCGCACCGTCAAACGCCGCAATCCCGCATTCTTCCCTCATATATACCCGGGGATGCGGATTTTCACCCCAATCTGCGCGAGCGTCGCATGAATTTTAATGGCATTCCCACGCGCGTGGCCTGGAAAAGTAGAACTGGTGTGTATTTCTCGTATTCCAGCGCTGAATATTACTTTCCATACACTGAGAAAAAAAGATAGGAAAAATTCCAAATGTGTTTGGAAAAATTACCATTTTTCTAGTAAAGCCACCACAGGCTGTAAAAACCCAAAAAATTACCATATTTTATAGGAAATTTTATCATAATTATAGGAAAAATTACTATAATTCTATTAGAAATATGGTAATTTTTCCAAACACATTTGGAATTTTTCCTATCTTTTTTTCTCAGTGTATACGAGTGGCGAATCAGTTGTTTTTGTGATTAAGGGTTCACTAGCACATAATAATAGGTGCTTATTTTAAAAGGGAAAGTTTCATTTGATATATGTATATATATATACACACACTTCTTTTTTTCTTTGTCTGTTTTATACTCGTCGTAAGAAAACTTTGAACTATAAGTACGCGGCTCGTAGTAAGTCAACCCGAAAAGATCGATCTCGGTAAATTCCGACCTTCTTCTGTTTCTAAAACTTCATCGCGTCGATGCATCAATTACCTAGCCATCAACTTCGTTATCCACCCGCGCCCTCGTTACCCCGAATTTCCGTGCGACATCATTGCGGAGCATCGATTATTTACAGATGTATATGCTTCCTTCTCTCCCTTTTATACTAATTCGCGCGCCATACAACATTTCTCCATTCGCGATAAAAATGAATGTATATAGACAAATAGACACTCGCGTAAGGTAGAGTTGAAGGCGCCACACGGCTTTACCTTGTAACTGGTTTACCACTGGGCCTTATGTAAGTGTGTAAGTATAAAGAGTGAGCGCTCTCGTGTTTATTTAATTTACGCGGGCGGCGCGCGTACGTATCCGCGCCGTTTTGTCGGCGTCCCTCGAGGTTGTGTGCCGATTGACGTTTAATATATATATATATATAGTGAAGAGAAAGACGGTGGTAAACTGGATTGTACGCGACTTGTCAATATTTCCTGCTGAATGACAGCTAACTACGCGATGTCAACCCTATACTGTCTAGATTAAATCCCCGTCGAAGAATCATTCGAAGTTCGTATATGTGTGTGTTTATCGGAGAAATCACGTACGGAAAGCACGTTCCCCATTATTATCACTACTCACCAGATAAAAGTCGGCAGCGCCCATCGTTCTATCTTTGCGATCCCACCTTCTAATCAAATGCTTACACTATACTGGATTTTCGGACCGCGGAAAATTCACGTCGTCACGACGACGTAGACTACTACTGCAGCTGAAATAGACATAGTGCAGCAGCAACAGCAGCGAGGGACAGAGATGTAGGGATAGGAGAGGAAACACGATATAGCGGGTGTGAAAAGAGCCTAGAAATAGGCGTAACGCGGATGTGGAAATAGCATCGGCTTGCTAAGAGAAAGAGATTTTTTATGTTCATCGTCTTTATATATATAAGTTAACATTCGCTACGAAGAATGAAGAGCATCGTGACAATTTACTTTGTAGCTCTCGTATCGACGTCAATTAATTTTAGCGTCGGTGTATGTATGTGCAGGAGCGTTTTAATAACGTGTCTTGTACTTACAGGCGGAAGCGATACTACTCGCCACAAAGACACGCGCAAGCTGCTATTTGTTTTTTATTTTACAATTTTCGCTATATGTATTGTATATATTGTAATAATTATAATTCCTACGAAAAAATGACTTTGCCTTTCGGTAACTATAAAAAATAGTAATTATTTTTACTACACCATACTCGCTTGTGTAATAAATCAAAGCATAACGAAAGTCTTCAAAGCATTTCTGTAATTAGCGTGAAATTCGGTATTAACTATAGTGTCAACATCAATATCCCTATAATTAAATCAGTTATACTGTGATACACGATAAGAATTGCGATTCACGCAACCCCAACCTCCGTAATAATTCAACCGCTATAAGGTCTCGGTCTTTCCAAATACTCTTATATATATATACACACACAGACACACTTCTTCGGCTACCCCCGATCAATCGAACCCATTGTCGAATAATATTCACTGAGCAGCGAATATCAAGAGATAGTCGAATGACGCGAATATGATGATGGCACTCGATTTTCTTTTTTTTCCTCGCAATAATACGTTACTTACTTTGCGCTCCTTTTTTCCAACGAGCAATTCCTTCATTATTCACGAGCCCACTTGTGTATCGGCTCGTATAATGATTATTTAATGACACTCGCTGTTTTTGTCCCGCTATATTTGTGACAACATAGTGTAATTTTTGTAATTTATCGTTGACCGATGACACGTGGGTGTGGTTATATTTGGCCATGACTGATTTTATTGAATGAGTTCCTCTTTCTCGAGAGGTTTATGAAAAATTTGATATTACGTCGCACATATTTTTACTAAAAGAATAACCGCAGAATTTTAAATTATTACATCGCAGAATATACAAACTTCATGTACGTTAAAAAAATTGTGCAGTTCTAGCAAAAACGTCGCAGAGTACTTTGTGAGTAATGAGCATATATACGCGCGGTTCGCAATATCAAATGTTTTCGTGAAGAACCGTTTGTCGACTCTCTCTCTCCCTCAAACGAGCCAACTCCCATCTCGGTTGCCGGGTATCTCCATTACATAAACGGCGTTTCCTCTCTCTCAATATAGCGGTTACGTCCTCATACTTGCTTACATGCAAATGTAACTTAGTGTACCTAGCGTTAATCGGATTCAAACTGCATATGTGAAGCGTATTATAAGTGTGTATTGTCTTTATGCAATTATAAAAGCAATAGAAACCTGAACGTTGGAATTGAAGAACTGCGGCAGGTCAAATCAATAAAGGTTTAAAATACATAATCAGCGAGACTTCTTGAAACAATATAAATCATCTCGTTTAACATTTAACGCTTAATAAATACTTATAATAGTGATGAGACCATTAATAGCCGAGCCTCTCCCTTGTACAAACATCCAAACGCTCATCATATCCAACCGTTCGCTTCTCTACTCATCGCCAATCTCTCCGCCGCATCATTTCTATATATCTTATCCGCCGCCGGCGGCGCACAGCCTTTCGCTCGAGGAATAACTGGGGCGAAAACAAACGACCGTAATTGCGCGCGAGCAATGTCAGTGTCGGCCGTGCCATATCAAACTGTGCGTACATAATAATGTAATACGGGCATTACACGTATAATACATCTGAAGGTTGCTGCTGTGCGAGTGTATAAGTTGGGGCGTGGACAAAATTTATGATTCGAATTTGATGGATATCTGCAGTTAGTTTTTAAACAGATCTCCATTTATACACACGAAAACTCTCATTTTTCGATATAAGGTTTCCTTCCCTGGGTAACTGAGCACCTAATGCGTACGAATTGTTATTCAACCTTTCGCAGGCAGAGGGAAACCCATTTAGTGAAAATTAATTACACGCGTGGGTAATCGAGCCTTTTCCACTAAAATTGCAATTTCGTTTGACAGTATCGTCAACGAAAAACAGGAGGCATGTTGAATTTACAAAATATGCCCCGCCCGTAATAACATCGAGCTGTTTATATGAGAATTTATTGTTTCTACGCACGAGTCGCGCCGAAAATTGACTCTAGTGAGTTTGGCATTGCGATGGAATTTCGTTCGTTTTCCAACCTCCGACGACCGAATTCTTCTGAGTTTATCGAAAAAAAATGCAGCGCAGATATAATCCATAACTTTCGATTATCATTTATAAAAATCACCGGCAAATATATAAAATTGCCGGCACGTGACGAGTTTGATGATACATATACAGAAGAGAGGAGAAAAAAGTACAGTCATCGTCCGCAACAACATTGGCGCCGCGCGACGAAAATTCTAATTCTATTCTCGTCTCTCGACTGATCGTCAATCCCAATAAAGATAAGAGCACTGTAAAAAACTTCCGCTCCCTCAGCGCAGCATCTCACGCGCGCGCACACAGAGATCGTCACGTTTGAATAGACGAGTGTCAGCGGCAGCCGAAAACGGAGAGAAGCGCGCGGATCAGCGATACCTTTTCAGCGCCATTGATTTTGTCTTCGGAGATTGATTTTCTTCCTTTTTTTTAGTCGGTCCGCGCAGTTTTGGCTTGACCTTATATGACACGTACAGGCACATTCAATTTGATAGAAGCATTTTTCAGTTAAAAGGAAGTTTTATTGAATAATGAAAGGGGCGCATTCGCAGTTTCCTATATCATTAAAACTGAAACCTACACCACCCACTATACACAAGCGGAAAAAGAAAGTGCTGCAGGCGGTGATATATACGACAACGCATAGCAATATCCGATATACGTGTAATTGCAATTTCCCGGAATAGCGGAAGTTCTGCAAGTTCGAAAGCGTAAAACGCGGACTCGCGTTCGACACTTTCAAAAATCATCTCTGTGACAAATTAATATGCCAATGATTAAGGACTTGAAAAACCCCTGTTGAGAATGGAGCTACACTGCAGTATATGTAGGGGCCAGCGAGGCGGCAATTTTCGCTCTCTCGTGGCGACGGCGGCGCGCACCGATCAACAATAAAGTGGCTCAATAAATCGCTCATTGAGAGGCGGCGAGCGCGCGAGGAAAACTTTCCTCGGTGGCCGTAATAGCACGTGTCGCAGGCCAAACGATGTGGCCGTCGCTGAGTAGCACTGCTGCCAGTCGAGGCTGCTGCTGTAGTGGTTGGATGGTGTGCGATTTAAAGAATAATCAATCGGTAGATGCACGGAGGGCCGTTTTGTATGTTTTTGAGGTACGTTTGAAGAAAAAAAAACTAATAAATATATATCTCTGTCTTTTATATCGGAAAAGAAAAATGTTGAAAATTCATGCGGAAGTGATATATCGATTTCACATGAAGCGAAAGTCGTTACGATTGTGCCTCGTCATGGGTAATATCTAAATCTGCCAATTTCATTTGAAGAAGTTTTTTCATTTTGTCTATTAAAACACACTCAAGAAGAATGCGTTCAACTATCAATTTATCTTCTGTATAAAGAAAAAATTCTGCTGAACTGTGTAACACTTAAAGTGCGCACCTTATTCAGTAAATTTTTAGATTAATATTCTTCTCAACAAGTCACGAACATTTTTAGTTCAATTTTCCCATGTACTAATGCAGTCAAAGTAGTTATCTTAAAAATCTGTGCGAAATGTTGCAAGAACCACATCACCCTTGCACGTGTACCACCCTCAACGAGACAAGCTAAAAGGAGCCTTTTCCTCTCCCTCATCTCCTCAGTATTCGACGTCGCTTCCTATACCCGGCCATTTCCGCGATCGTTTATCACCGCTACATGAGAGAGAGTGAGAGAGAGTCTCCTACTATACTCATGCTCGCAATCTGATACAGCTATATAGCGTGCCCGATATCCTTGAATGCGCGACGGGGCAAATTGGTGCGGGAGAGAGAGGGAGGAGCTAATAACCCCGAACGAGTGGAACACGCGCGTTGCCGCTGCTACTGCTGTGGTTTTTCCTTCACTCCTGCAAATATAGTATATATCTAATCTGATTCTTATATACCTTAGCGTTATGCATTATTTCACTATATGAAAGACGTGCGAGGGAGAGGAAGAATTGTCGAATTAATTATCGAAAGCTCTCAGTTCTCTCAACCGGCTTGAGTTACACACGACACGCGCAGTACACCTCTAACTCAATTAATTCACGTCGTGCGTGTGTGCGTATAACTTTCTGCTAACCTGAGACTCGCAATATATACTCTCATACATGCACGGGGGAATTGCGCGAATCCCAAAACAAAGTTAACCCACGTTCTGTTTGTTCTCCGCTATATAGATTCTCCGTGGGCGATACTGCAGGGAGAGGAATAGAGTTTTCGATTACAGAGGTGTTTTTTTTGTGCAACTTCTCATCAACGACTACCATCACCTGAAGTAGGTCAAAAATTATGATAATATTCACGGGAGCACATGTGGGAACAATTCTCGTACAGATGAATTCAGCCGAGTGTGTGAGTCGAGAATTAATAGGATAATTAATTAATGCGGGTGATGTAGGAGTGTAAGTGTAACGGCGACGTGGGTGAATGCTGCAGCTACCGCTGCGGTGTTGCAGACGTAAGTAAAGGAACACGTCTGAAAACGTAACAAAACAAAATGTATATTACACCATATGAGTGAAACATTTATATCACTGAATGTATGTATATGTTGGGTCGTAACAACGACATGCACGTTACTTACGTATAACCGATAAATCCACATTTTTTAAAAACATATGTATATAAACGTACTGCCACAACGTATAAAATCAGCACACGCGCACATATACCTATACAAAGCTCGCGAGCACGCGGTGAACTCGTAAAATCGTGCAGTGACTTATCATTCGCCCGGCGACGACGAGAGCGACATCCATTAATATACACTACGTTTGTATATGTTTCTTAAAAAGAAAAAAACGCTCTAATGTTTGTACGTCTACAATATATATATAATAGAGCTTATAGACGCTACATGATAAGGCGAGCGAACGATGTGTCTTTTCTTAACTAATTCCTCGCGGCAATTATATACACACATTTCGTTGTTATCTCTCTGTCGCAAGCGCGCAAGGCACAAGTTTACGTACACCGGGATTATAGCCATTTGCATGCGTACGTGCGATAATTAAAGTCGCAATGATGCCTCTGTACAAACTCTATTTTTTTTAATTTTTTTTTTTTCGTTTTATGCCGATGTACGGTACATGCACGAGGAGATCTAAACCGCGACGGTGACATACTATTGAGGGCAAATTTTCATCCACGCGACGAATTATGCAGCAATTTTCTGTGATTCACAGAGAGCCGCGCAGGCACGCGTGTATATGTATATAGATGTGGAGCAGCGCGTATGGTATGGCCGAGGCTATATGATGTGGAATATAGTTTTGTGGGAGCTTGCGACAAGCGTTCAATTTTTGTATCGGGTGCAATATATTTTAAAGTATACACATATGATACGAGTCGCTTTGTTTCTTGTTTTGGTAGCGATTAGCGTGGAATAGTAAAAAAAGAATTATATACATAAATCACAAAATACGCTGATGCATGTACATTAATTATAAACGATGATTAATTCACGATAAAGCACGAATATGAAATCGCACCGTGATTGTTTTTTGCCTACATATATGATTATTCGTGTATTACTTAATTTAATATATTATTATTTGAAATTCCACAACAAATAGAATTAAAAAAACATAAATCATTATACCCCCCCCCCCTCTTTAACAATACCTACTTTTTTACTTTCAGCAAGACCCCAAAGCGCCCCCCAAAAAACGTTGTTTTCAAGGACACGAACAACATCACCCACGACCAAACACACACACACATATATATAGAATAATTGCACGTGCAAATATACAACAAAGGAAGCGAGGAGTGCGACAGCAAAGGCTGTACGTCCACAGGTCGAAAATAAAGAGCAAGATAGGAGTGAGCATGAGCGCCGGTTCGCCTTGACGCACACACATACAAGCGTACGCCTGAGTCACATATACGTCGCAAGATAAGGCGTCGTCGTCAACGCGCTGTCGCACAGGTGAAATGCCCCGCCGCGCGTAAGGGAATTTTGGCGCGCACGGTTAAAGGTTTAAGGGACTTTTTGAGAGATTTACGCTAATTGAGGTGGGAGTACTCGCGCCTATGGTTTCGCGTTGTTGGATATATATATATAAAAGAAAATAAAAATGTAGCGAGAAAGACGACGACGAGTGTTGCGTTACACGCTGGAGAAGATTTAGTTTCGGACATTGTGTAATCTTTGATTCACGCGGGTCACGCAATCGTTTTATCTAATGCAGCTTCTTTTTTTTCTTCCTCGGGTTTCAAGGTGATATGCTGTTTTCAAATGCTCTAGCGTTTACATTTTTGTCTTGAAAATGATCTCTGAGACATCGAATTGTAGAGCAAAAGGTGGTCAGAAAAGTTTTATAAAAGAAAATCGAATAACCTATAATCATTTATTTATTTCAAAGAGAAATCAACTATACTATCTTATTTACCTCGCAACCTGCCTTTACAGATATAATGTACGCATTGGTTAACGAAAGATAACCATTGCAGGAGTAAATGGAATGACACGTAGGTAACGTAAATAAAAAAACATCCAAACGATGATTCTACGCTATAAATGTGCGCATTGATACTGCAGCGTAAGCGTTTTTATATGACAAAAATTTGAAAAAACGTGACGAAATTACACGCGTCGCTTTTGGTCGTTCTAACGCCTCTGGCTGTATCGAATTGCAACATGTATAATTAGATACGGATAGCGGGCAATCACGACGTTAAAGATTTTCAAGTATTCTTGGTAATTCAAGTTATAATTACGCTCGAACAATGACAGTTTAAAAATCGTTTACAAATAATCATGTGCATAATACAATATCCCCTCGTCAATTGAAGCGCATATACGTATATTTTGAAAAATATATACAATAAATTATTATTAAAGCGCGAGTGTAAGTTACGGTCAACTCGGAAAGCTCAAGTGCAAACCCTAATTTTTTCAGTGACGAAAATGATAAACGAGGCGCGACTGATAATTATTCCGTAAGCGCCATGCTAAAACGACCCAATTACCTTTGAAATTCCGCGCTTTCACTGCGCGTGTTATCGGCGCAGGAAGCAACGAGTGACAACGTAATATCCTCCGTATCCCTATACACCTTTGTGCAAACGCGAACAACAATTGCGCGTTCCGCTGCGGGCGGTGATCTATAAGTATAATATATTTTTTTTCGCTTTCGAACGCGTTAAAAATTATCACGAGGAATGATGTGGTCGTTTGAGATCTTTTTTAAAACCCGTTTTCGTCGTGTCGTATATAATACGAGATAACAGATAAAAGATTAAAATCCTTGACTCTGTACTTCTGTGCATATGTATATATAGTTCGAGGCGGTTGGTTTAATAGTTTGGTATGATTTTTAGCTATACGCTTGTAAAAGCTACATCTTTTTCTTCTTCTTCTTCGCCACAGCTGACCACAGCCGCGCACTTTTCTCATTGTTATCTCTGGAATATCAGAGAGCGAGCGCGATGAAAATTAATGCAAAGTAAAGCTACATCAGCACGGTTTCGTATGCCGGGATCACAAGTAACGATAATAACGCTGCAAGAACGACACTACACTCTCACTTCATATGCGAATGAACGCTGCTGCAATGCACTTCTCTGTATATACGATACGGGAAAAGTATAACGATATTTTCCCATTCACAACCTTGATCACACTTTGTTATATACAGGCCCAGGAGCCTGAGAGTCCGATATTGCGTCACCATGTTGCTGTTAGATTATATCTGCGCGCGCGCACGTGTTTAACAGCGTTGATTTTTTTATTTTGGCTCGAGGATCCTGAAAACTCTGTTGAAAATTCTTTTTCTTTCGTTCTTTCTCTACTCTTTTTCTGGGGATAGATTATACACTTATCGATGCGATCTGTCGCGTATGCGAGAAATAATTTGAGATTGCGATGATGATTGGGATGGCTGATAAGTTGGGCGACTTGTGAATCACGGTCATTAGAGAGATGTTGCAATTAACATTGCCGGACTTTTGCGTATATGTTTTAATGGTAATAATTGAGGGAGCTAATGTCGAGATACTTATACATGTGACGATGTTTCTAATGAAAAACATATGGTAAAATTGATGCGGTTGTTATAATTTTATCAAGTATGATCGTCTGTATGTTTCTCTAGACGTTGTATAATTCTAAAGATATTCAGACGCAGGGTCGGTAATAATCAACGTAATGTGATGAATATTCAAGAGAAAGTCAAAATTCTGACTATGCTATTGCAAAAAAAACTGTTCAGTAGAGCAGTTTTGAGCTACATTATAGGTTATACATGATAAATGCACATGTGCAGATTAGTAAATTAAACTTACTTATCAGTATTTTTTATATAAGAGTTTTCTTAAAATTAAAATACTAAAAAATTTGATTCAATTGATAAGAAATAAAAACATTTTAACAACGTACATTATTTGTTAAATTGAATGAGTTGCTGAGGGGAATATGAAACATACTTTAATCTAGTTAGTTATCAATGAGGTGACACGTCAGTTCATAAGCACATGAACAAAGAATTTATTTTCTTCACACCTGTTTGGTACCAGTAATAACCATGAATATTTTTTACATTTCAAGCATGAAGAAAAAATAATGATAAAATTGTCATTTAATTCTTAAACCTTAAAGCAATTATTTGTAACTTGAGATTTTTTCTGTTATCAATAACAAATATGATAAAGTTATGGAAAAATATAGCTAAATAATTAAATATGTTTCTTTTTCAATTTCCAAATAGCCGTGCAACATCTATTTTTAATTGTAGCTGCTAATTTAATCAATGATGTTATTGATTAAATTAGCCCTGTCTATGATGCACTAAATAATTATAAACAATCTTATAGAAATAAACTAATTTACTGACTCATTACCTCCATTTTCCTCCTTTGCTCCACGAGACACTGTATTTTATTTGGGGAGTACCATTAAGACTGCGCTACAGGAATTACCCAAGATAATGATTATTTTTGATAAGACAACTAGCATTAAAAGACTCTGAGATAATACTATTTTTAAAGTGCTTTGATAGGATACATTGTGTTTGATTTTTTCTCTTCTGTCAGATTTAATTGTCTTTACCCAAACAAAGCATATTCTTTGATTCTATTTTTTGTGATAAAAATTGGCTTTAATGTCATCAGCAGGTTATTGAGGAATATAAATACTCAACAATTTTATTGGAAACCTTAATAATTGTCATATCAGCTCCCCCCTTTGTAAGTCGTTTTATCAACATTATCCACACCACTTGCAAATATGACATCCTAATAAGCTTGTCATTCTTAATTTGAATATAGATTATATTTTTTATTCGTAAGAATCACAGTTTTGATCATTCAATATTGTATTTTCTAAAACTTTTTGTCAACTGTGATACATTTTATTCCCCAATCTGCCATCATTATAAAAATTAATGTCACTCAAGAATAAATACAAGAATGCTGCACCTAAAGCCAGACTATTCGTGGCAGCTAAGCCAGCTGTCGATTCAGCCCAGGTACTTTGTCGCCAGGCCTCTTCTGACATCCCCCCTCATAAGTAGCTATAACCATCAACTCACCGTGATGACTCCGTCCTTCATGATGGATTTGCGACTGCGGATGATCATGCCTACGACCTTCTTCGAGACCTTGGCAGGCATGCTCACGCACTGGGCGCAGAGGCTCTTGCGCTTTTTGAGTTTCATTCACTACTCTGCTGCGTGCTCTCGAGGGGCAACGGCAGCAGCGGCGTCTTTCCAAACGGCGTCCCGAGGACGAGCTAGCTGACCACTTCCCCGTGAGGTTGCACACTACTCCGAGCTGCCGTAGCCGCGGCTGGCCGCCATTTCCTCGGCGACGACGCGCGTCGGTCGGCGCTCCTCTCTCTCCCGATGACAGCGGCAGCGGTCGTACGTCAACTGCTCACCTCCTCACGGCAGCATGCCCCCCCAGGTAACTCCACGCACCGCTGACTCTCAACGCACTTGGAGATCGCGACTATGTGGACGCACACTCACACGCAAGAGAGACGGAGAGGTGACAGGCACACGCAAGGGAGGCGAGAGAGGAACCTAACCTCTCGCGCGCGAATTAAACAGGAGGTATATAGGTATAAGGTGTATACAGCACAGACGCACAGTGCGAGAGAGACACACGAAAGGTTGCGGCTGCGCGCGCGCGCGTATACACACTGCGGCGGCAAGCTATGTGAACGCGGATGGGATGCGACGAAACGACGGCCTGGCCTGGTGGCAAACGAAGCGCGCGCGGCCGATGCGTGCACACATGTAATAGTAGGTAGCAGCTGCTCTCTGCTCTGCGCTTTATCTTGCCGAGGTAAGGTACTTAGATACTTGTTTGCGGTATGTCTCTCTTTTTGGGTATGTCAATTTTTTTACTCCAAGTACTTACTTTGCAGACGCGCTTGGAAAATTTATATCGATGGCTGGCTCTCGATCTCGAATGCTTCAATTTCCTCAAGTCCAGAATTTTAAAAAGCAATAGAATCCTTTTTTATTGTTTTATTGTAAAACAGTGGGCAATTTTTAAATAATTCATGCGATAAAAGTTGCAATTCTTTTTTATATTTTTCGTGATGCGCGGTTTTATATTGATTTAAATATAGGTTTATTGTAAATTAATTGTATTTCTTTACTGGTTCATGTTTATTTTAAAATAATCTGTACATGATCATTTTGGATATAAAATAGTGTAATTGTGGTGAAATATATTTTTAATCGGAAGAATAGTTGATCTATACTTGGCTTCGGAGCGCGCCCGCGCTCCTTGATTATAAATTATTTTGACATTTAGTGAAATATATTTTCAAATCGGAAGAATAGTTAATTATATTAGAAATTAATAAAAACTGTAATATTTAATATAAAATAATAAACAAATAATTTCGGAAAATTATGATTAATGTTTTCTAAATATAAAAGTACTATATAGAAGGATAAATTCAATACAATTGAAAATCATAATTTATTGTTAAAAAAAATTTTTTATAAAAGGTAGTAAAAGAAATTAAACTGAAAATCTATTCTAATCTTTATCATAAAGGGAAAAATGAGAGGCATCTTAAGGATAAATTTTGTTCAACAAACCAATATTTTTCTAGCTGGTAAAAAGTGTAATATATTCATTTGTGTTTGTATATACCAATGAATTATTGAGATGCCGCATCTGTGCACACAAAAACGCCGACACGAACACTTTGAGGCGTTTCGAAAGCTGATAAACTATATATCAGCATGTAAACTAGCAGTGTAAGAAGACTTTTTCAATATATTTTGACCTAAATTGAAGCTTAGCACGCAAGTAAAAAAAAAATGAACTAATCAAACCATAATGATACAGCAAGGCAATTTTGCACTAAAATTATTTATTCAGTTACAAAAGTGAAACCCTTTAATTGACTTAGATTATGAATAAGTTTTTCTTCAATCTAAAACATATGTATATCTTTATAGATAAATATGCATAAATTAAATATATAAAACGATTTCTAAATAAATAGTTAATATTTTTGTCCTCGTCTAGGTGAACATTAAAGGAATACAATGCAGCAAGTGTTGTATGATAATAATATATTTATGTATATATGTATATATATACATTATTTCACATGTAAAATAATCTACGATTCATTCTTTTCACACACGTTTTTCATCTCACATAATTCTCTGAAAATTTTTTTGTTCAACAAATAACAAAGTATATAGAAGTTGATTCAATTTCTTTTTATCAATCTCTCATTCTTTCTATTTCACTTTTTCTCTATCTCTCAAAAAATCTAGAAAATGTCTGCTTAATGCATATGTATGTATGTTTGTTTTTGTTGTTGCACTCTGCAAATAGATATTATGCGTCTTTGCAATGCACATCTCCACACTTAGGAGTTTATGCTATCAATTAAAAATTATCAAACGCTTTTTAGTACATGATTGATGAAAATATGTCGCAGTAACAAAATTCACAATTTAATAGTTTAGAAACAGATCCTTTACAAAGATATGATCATTTTGATTTTTATTTATAAAATTGTTTCCTAATTTTAAATACATTTATTTATCTTGTTAATTTATAACTTTTTAACTAATCAAGTTTGAAAAAATTTTAATCAATAGCATATACAAAATCATTTCTTAATTATTTAAATTCCTTCACTTGATCCAAAATTAAGCTGCATCTTCAAGACACTTTATACAGAGAAAATTGCAGCGGGCAAATTAGTCGTCAGTGCTGCAGAGTCTTAAAAATCGAACCGCTGGCCAGCTTGGCCCTCATAAATATACATAATAGACTTTATATATAAACAATTCGTTCTGTTGACTCGATTAGGGCTGTTGAACTTTTTTAATCATTTTTTTATTTTGTGTATTTTAATTACAATTATTTTATTTATACTGTCAGGCACAAAAAAAAAGGCTGATGTTGTATTCTTAAGGTATTTCATAAAACTGACTACTTTTGCTGTAAAATATATGGCCTTTAACTTGTGAGTATTCATTCAATGTTTAAAAAAAATCTGCAGTAATTTTCCAGTAAACAAAATCATCCCTGCCTTCACTTGCATTTAGCGAATAAAAATTAAAACATTAAGGCTTAACAATAATTTCCTTTTTATATAACTGACAGTTTTTTAATTTGTGTTATTTACACATGCATACAAATAAAATATATATGTATAAATGACTGTAAATTTTAAGAAATGTGAAATATTTCGTCCATCAAGAAAACATTTTAAAACAAAATTTCATTAGTTAGAAAAACACTGGTTTAAAAATTTGGATTTTTGATTATATACATATTTTTATAAAAGAAAAAACTGGTGCAAAGGTGGAAAGTCGAAAAATTTTACTTTAAACTGACGAAATATGCCACAATTCTTATTACATAATATATAAGAGCATCATATTTTTACAATTATAAACTTAAGAAATGGAAAAGCTATCCATAAGTGGGAAGAGTTTACTTTTCTCTTAAAAAACGTCATGGAAAAATTGGGTTTTTCGGGTTTCGTTATTCCAGCGGACGTATTTTGTAACTTTATTCGCTCACATTAGACAATTTAAGATCACTTAGAGGTAATACCTCTTCTCGACAGTTCGAGACATTCCGTCTTACGAACAGTCTTTTCGACTGACTTTAGATAACGACTCAATAATCAATGATTTTGCAATTTTTCATTCGTACGTTACCGACACAACGTAAGATTGACGATGGAAAGACATAACAATTGGAAGGATTTTCAAGTTCGAATCCTCCAATTTTCTGTATGCACAGTCGAAATATTTACAACTCTGATTCACGTTAAAATTCCACATTCTTTTTTTTATAAAAGAAGCTCCCACTATTTACTATATGATGCAAAGATCGTGTTTTCTAATATGATTTCGGAAAGTCTATACATAAATTTTATATGAATTATACATATATAACTATGCAAGAAGGTTCTAAGTACATACAAAAATGTTCATTTCGAGAAAGATATTCCTTAAAGGTAACTTTAAAAATATTGTATAAAAATGACTAAAAATTGATATTAAACAAGCTTTCGTGATATTTTCTTAAATAAGCTCCCGAAACGCCATTTTTGCGTGCAATTAGCTTCAACAAACTACACGTCAATCATACATAGGTTTTCACGAGTCACTGACGGAAATTCCCTGTTATCTATTGCTCATTTATATAATGTTTTGATCTGTTTGATGTAACTCAGAAACTAATGTATCAAAGTCTATGTTAAAAATAACGTGTTTGATTTTGTATTTCGTTTTTTAACGTATTTAACAATAAAAAAATTTAATAAACATAATTTTCAGTAGATAATTTTTTATTTAATTGAATGACAATATATTTCCAAATAAATAATGGAATAACAAAACAATAAATAAAGCCTCAATTAATCTGATTTAAAAAAATTTTCATCATTGAAGCAACCATTATAAACATTCAGCTTGATTGCAACTGCCATGAGCAATAAACTAGATTTATTTGTATAGTAAAATTGAGTAAACAAAAAATAATCTGAATTAGATAGACAGATGATCAGTCATCTATCATCCGCCTTTCATCTTACCGAGTTCCTTTCCTAACTCAATTAAATGCGACACCGAGCATATACACAAACGCACACATATCATCGCGCGCTTCCTTCCCGATGCCGATCATTATCGTCCGACTTTCCCTGGGATTTCCATCAACGCTCATGCCCTCGCCTACGCAGGATTTGTCCGCGCATCGTGTATAATTCACACGCTGTTTACGTATAGAGCAACCAACGGCCGTCCTCACTGGGTCTCAGGGCTAAGGTCCTTGTCGCCTTCGCCGTCGCCCTCTTCGCGCGTCATGCCTTCAATAACTGGCTGATGTTGCGTATTCGACGCCCCTTCAACGGTTACCTGGTGGTCATCGTCGGTTTGCTGAGAGTTCTCAGCAACAGCCTGCTGCTGTTGGGATGACGGAGGTAGCTGAGACGGCGGTCCGTTCTGGGCAGCGCCTTGCGGAAAACCCGTCTCCGCGGAGACGAGGTGCGACGGCATGTGCGGTGAAGCCGACTGCGATTTCCGACTCTTTTCGCCCTTGCGCCACAGCGTTATTTCCTAAAATTAGAATATAGTGATCATGGTTGGTAATTGCTCTAGAAAGTCCACTAATTAATTGATTATGTAGTTACTAAAAATATGTAATTCAGTAAAACGAACCTGCTGTTTAAAGTATCGCCGATCCTCCTCGTCCATAAGGACCAGATTAAGGTAATATCGTACGCTGAACTTCTTGTTGATATCTCGCATCGTGGGTGCCAAATCGTAACCCGCAAGAAACACTCTGATTGGAATCGATTCTCCCTTTACAGGTGCACCGTCCATAATTTCGTACTTTGCTATTGTCTCGTTTTCTGTGAACGTATGAGGCCCTGCAAATACGTAATCTGATTAAGTATTGTTGAATAGAATCGTCTTGTAGTGTGGCATACGTTGTTGACAGTAATAAGTTGCATAAGGCACTACATTCTTTTGCTCCGATTATTTTAGTCGAATAAATAGTAGTTATACTGAGATAAATATTGAAGGAAGCATACTGATTTCTTTGAATTTTGGTTAATAGTTACTGAGTGACATTAATCAACGTTTAAAGATTTATCAGGAACATACCAGAGCCAGTTGTTTCTCGTTTGATGATTGCTATCTCCATATGTTTAATTTTAATTCTGACCAACAGGAAGTAAATTTTCCCAACGATCACATCTTTTAAGTGATATCTAAAAGAGTAATAACATTTTTTTTGTAAAACAAATCAAAGAAAAGATTCACAAATTATTAAGTGTTAAAAGTGACTGGAATTTATAATATCAGTTTATTACTTAATATTGACAAGATAGAATTGATAGCATTTAGTGACTTACTTGCTTTTGTTGTATTCAAATTCAATATGCAGGCAGTCTTCGATACCAACCTCCATCTTGATTGGATTATTCATGTCTGGGTAGGAACTAAGGGTATGTACAACAAGTTCAAGTTCTTTAACAATGTCGCTGAGTCTCCTTACAATTGTTACTCTAAGAAAATATCTCAGCCGCACATTTGAGCCTGTGTAACTTTCAAAAGGTTTTTCCACATTGGCAAATTCAAATTCATATGTCGTGTTGTGGGTAAGTTCGCCTGGCCTGGCAAGCTCTTTAACCAAACTGGTGAATTCATGGTGATTGCCTCTGTCATAGTAGAGTTCTATTTGTCCAATGAACTCTACTTTGACACCTTGATGTTCCAATTTTCCAGCTTTTCTGAGGCTTATGTTTATCTAAACAAAAAAATTTGAACTTTTATATAGTGTCAATACATAGAACTAAAAGAATTCATTACATAAAAATATTTTAGTAAATGTACCTATTAAATTAAATTTTTTACTTTATGCTTAATAAAAATAAAAGAACAATAAATTCTACTTTTCAATTAATTACAATAAAACAGTTTACTAAATTGAAGTATTTGAAATTTTCCTCAAATAAGGCCATAGGAGACTGAGAGCTGTAGTTGTCAGCTTATCAAAATAAAGTTTTATCATTACTCAGTTATCTCGAAAATATATTTTGGAATAAACTGAACGCTATAAAAGTTATGCCTGTATACATTGTGTAAAAATAACATCTGCTCTTTAAGCAAGTTTTTAAACCAGCTAAATGTTTCTGTTAATTAGTACTTAAACTTTTTCTATCAATTAAGATAATATTGCTCCAAAATCTACTTTGGAGCTCATCCAGATTGATCAAGTGAATTGAACCCACCTTGCCGGAAACAGTCTCCCCATCAAGGTACAACAGATGCCTCTCCTTCTTGCCATCTTCAGACTTGATGTCTGCAGTCTTCCTGGTGTCTGCTCCATCAAGTGTGATCTCAATATCTGCAGACTGGCCAAATCCAAAGAAGCTCTGCAAATCATTAATCAAAATACTCTCATTAGTAATCACAATCAAATTCACGCACTGGAGAGCATACAGGATAATAAAATCTATCTCTTACCATTTTAAAAGGCTAAGGAGCGGACAACCGAGCCTATCGCACTCGCGCACAGACACACGCACAGACACACGCACGGGGCCGAGAATCGCCGCCTGTGTCGTGTCTATAACCTGGAAGGGCGGTTAGGTCCTCGCACTCGTTGTCGTCCACGGCATAATTGACGAGTGATAATTAATCGGGAAAACCGCCTCTCTCTCACTCTCTCAGGAAGAACGCAAGAGACAGCAGGCACTGACTTTTTCGTGTCGCTCTTCCCTCTCTCTTTTTGTCCCTCTCTTTCTCTCTCGGGCGAAGAGTCACAAGTTGCCAATATGGCCGCACGGCACTGATGGCACTTCTGCCATCGGCCGCCCGTGTCTTGTCAAAAGTCCCTGGCCTGGATATATACGCCTGTGTATGTATTATATATACTTGCGCGCGGCTGCCTGCCTACAAAACTATCTCTCTCTCTATATACTGGCACACGTAATGTAGTATACTGTGCAGAGTGTGCACACGCGTGAATCCTACCGTCTATACGGTATAGGATGTATATGTGCTATGTACGTGAGCGTAAGGGGCGGCGATGATGATGACGACGACGACAACGGCGACGACGACGTCCTCTCCGTACCCTCGCTCTAGGTTAGGTCTTCCGGCAGAGGATATGTGCTCTGCGTTGCATTCGCACGCACGACTGAGAGGGAGAGAGATATCCGGAACGATGCGCCGATATGTATGTGTGCGTGTGTGTATCTGATATGCGTGTGCACTGTGCCGTGCGGGATATCAGGATTCGCAAGCAGGTTCAGACCGCAGGAATTTTCGCGAGAGAGAGAGAGGGAATATGTGATGTGTATATAGCCATACAGCAGAACTCCGCCTACCGAGCTGAATTGCCGCCCGTTATAAATACGCCGAAGTTGCGCGCTACGTGGGCGGAGTGTTTGCGGCTGTATACCTATATATATATATAGCTTACGAGGATCGATTCGATTATAATATTCGATGATTGATACAGCTAGGGCTTTAAATTTTTCGCGGGTTTAAATTGAAGTCATATGTAGGAATGTTACACATTTTTTAAAATGTTTTCGGATCTTTTGATTATTTTAGATTTTTCAGAAGTTTATCTGTACGGGTCGTCACCATTAAAGAAATTTAAATTGTTGTTTGTAAAATAAATAGACAGCGTATACATTTGGTGTGATAAAAAATTTATTCATAATTTTGTAATTTTTACAAACAAAGTAAAATGGCAACTGTAGAAAGGGCACTTATGTCAATAATATCAAGCTTATACATAGCAACAATGAACCACGTATCTTCTCAAAAGAATAATTGAAGAAAAGCGTGAAATAAATATGGTTCATTGAATTTTGTACAATTTTTACATAAGTACAATAAATAATAATTTAGTGGTGAGTATAACGTGTGTGATTGTAAGGTAACGAAATATATGTACAATAGGAATTCGTATGAAATACGCAATGGTACGAGCTTTTGATTGTCCCTAACGATAACGAATTAATAACAATCAAGCCAATCGAAACAAACTAAGACCTTCATCATTACTTAGTTTGTGCTTTACTTTAAAGTAGTACGATTAAAAATACTATCGTAACATTGGTTTAATGCTAAGCTTTTTAAAATTTTTAAAACTTATGTGATAAAATGCGAAACTTAACAAGCAAACGCTACTAACTTAATGAGTAGTATCTTTTGTTGTAATCTTTTAATATAATGTTTTGTTTTCTTGGTGTCATATTTGCTGAATAATTGTTTGACTCAGCTAAATTACACATATTTACAGTAACATGAAATCGCACCTCAGAAAATAAGTGTTTAAGAGTACAGAATATATATCTGACAACTAGCATTAAAACAATTGAAGAAATTTAATAATTAACTTTTTCAAACATTGTGCTCTATTTTCAATAACATACGTTATTTACAATAGATTGATCAACTAATTATTTAACATTAATTAAATTGTTTAACTAACTTTTATTGATCCCCTAATGCTGTATAAGTATAAACTGTGTTTAGGTAAATGTAAATAAGTATAATAGATTTCTCATAATTCTCAATTTTCTGGTGATTTTGTATGGACTATCACTATCACAAATTTTTCAACAGTTGAGGTTTAGGCTATTTATAATATATGTTTGTATCTATATATCTTTGCCAAAAAAATAATTTTAGTAGTTGAACTTTTAAACTTTCGTTTTTTTTGGGCTCTTAATTACTGTAATAATACTTCATCTATGTGCGTTCTTTAGAATCAAAATAGACATACTCTTTTTTTAAATTTTGTCTGACTGTGCTCTAAATGAGTAAAAAAATAACTCAAGTAAATATCGTTAGATCGAAGTTCCTGTGACAAAGAAAAGCTTTACTTCTTAGATGTGAGATCATATCGATGATTGATGTTCAACGCATGGAGGAACTGCATGAGATGAGGCTGGTAGCCGCTTATGGCTAGCTTTTCAGCGACGTGAACTAGGTAGTCCCTCTGTTCGCAGAAGGCCACGTACATCTTCTCCAGATTATCGTAGTTTGGTCCACTGGTATTCGCTACGTTCCAATTTTGAGCCCGCACGCAGTTATGGAATTTTAGGACAACCATGAAGATGTTGCAGAGACACGTGCGCATCTTCTCACCACGGACATTCAGCATACATCTGCAAAAAGATAATTAGTTTAAAAAAAAAAAAAAAAAAAAAAAAATACTCTTGGTGATTGAAACCAACAATAAAATTTCCATTTAAAATATAAGTACTTAACAATATTTCATGCAAATTTTCTTATCATTCATAATTTTAAAATTAATCAATACAAACTTATATACGTGAATTTCATAAATAAAAACAAATTTTTAAACAATGCTCGGAAATTCGTTTTCAAATTGTAGACGAGTTCGTAAACCATATAGTAAACTAGAATCAAGTCAATTCGCCGTTAAAGCCACACACACAGTCTATTTCCTTTTTATTGATCCATTACCTTGACAAGATCTTCTTTATATAACTGACATGTATGGCATAAACTTCATCGAGAGTTGTCGCGTTCTCGAGCTCCTTTTCAAACTCCGACCAGCTCGCGTGCAAAACACTGCAGGTCAAGTAAGTGTGCAGTGCGTTCATGAATTGCATCATTGAGTGTCGGTATAACTGCAGCTAAAAATAGAAAGTTTTTCAATCATACCGTGCACTCGTCAATTGGAAAAGTACCTCATCGGCGTCTGATAAAAAACTCATTACGCTGACTTTTTACACCATTTTATATTTAACCGACCAATAATGTATTTATGAGGAACGATATCGTACCTTATGGTGGTTATTCGTGACGGAAACTTTCCACGCAATTTTCAGGATTTGGAAGTCCTCTTGCAAAACCCACAGGACGCGACCAACCATCAATAAGAATTCAAATACTCGACTGTACTGCTGCATCAAAATATCTTTAAATATTATATTTAAAGGCCATGAAATTTTGTAATTTAGCCGTAGACACTTAAGGATTTCCGGATTCGAAGTCTGAAAAGCACCAGGTTGTGTATTAATTATTAGAAATATTTAAACATTAATTATAAGAAAATTAGTTTACCAAATAAATGAACAGATACATAAATTCATAAACGAAAATTAAAAAGTATTCTACCTGAAGCTGGTGCGGCACCTCAATCGCAGATAAGCTCAGTAGCTCCGAATTGGTGTACGTAGTGCTGAGAGAGCAGACGAGAGCCTTTTCCAAAAAATTCGACAACGTCGACGAGTTGAAGACTTCCATGGGCGTTTGCGCCTCGTACAACCTTCTGAACAACGAGTGAGTCAAAGTTTTAGCAAACTCACCGTTCAACAAAAAGAAGTAGCTCCGTAGACTGTGTAAATGCGACAGCATCTTGCATTCGTTCAGCAAATACTACGATTAGAAGTATTAGATCAATATTACTAAATTAATACTTATACCCTTCTTGTAAGCGGTAAATGGAGAGCACATTTACCTTTATTATCGCATTGTTGACCACTCGTTTCTGCGTGGTCAGCGGTATAACGACGGACCTTTTGAGAAAAACCTGGAGCGACGTCGTGTCGATCATCTCGATATCGGTAATCGTCAGCTGTTGCTGGTGCTGCTGTTGTTGCTGTTGCTCACTACTTTCGGCAGACGGTGTGTTCGCCACGGAACCAAAGCCTATGAAATTTGGAAAACTTGGCGTATCCGGGAAATACTTGGAGTAGCAGCGGGATTGCGGTGCCTCATCTGACGACAGGCCATCGGATGACCTCGCGAACAGCATATCACTATGGTATATATAATAGGCTTTTAGAATTGATGACAAGTTTAAGATTGTAGAAAAGTTTACCTGTGGTTTGTAATCTCAGAGAACGGAGTATTCTCGCAACTTTGCACTGGCATGGAACCGCTGTGTGTTGACACAGTGAAGTAGTCCGTCGTTGTCGACATAGGTGTTTCCTTTAGATGCTCGTGATTACTGAATCGGTTTATGTCAAAATCGAACTGGCTCGTGTTATGTGCCATGTTTCGGTTTCGGTTTTTCTGACACTCAGTCAGATTGTCCCGATCTTGCTTCATCGGCTCCAATTCCTCTTCGCGGTTGTAGAACGTCGACATGACTCTGTTTCTGTTTATCTGGGCATCAGTGAGCGGCTTTTCTGCGCCGTTCCTAATATCATCGTCGACGTTACTCTCGACGTGATCCCAATTCAGATGCGTAAGGTGCTGTGTATTCCTCAGTCTGTTGAGCTCAATCTCCGTTTTCTCCTCGTTTGCGTTAGTCTTGCTCACGTTCTCGTTGGTTACTACATCATTCCAATTAAGGTGCGTTCGGTGCTCAGTATTTCTCAGCCTATTAATGTCTATTTCGGTTTTCTCCTCGTTCGCATTGGGCTTGCGTGTATTATCATTAGTCTCTTGATCGTCCCAATTCAGGTGCGTCAGATGCTGTGTGTTCCTTAGTCTGTTAGTCTGGATATCCGTGAGCTCGCCCGGTTTTTGTGAGTCCTCGATTGCCCGCATTATCGTAGTCGACTCGTTGTTGTTGGGTGTAATACCAAATTCACTCTGTAAGACTTTGAGTCTGTTGCGTTGCGCGTCTGTTAAGTTGTCCGTGCTCGTAAGATTTAATAAGTTCAGTGTAGGTTTTTCGTTTATGTTTCTGGTGGTTGTTGCGTATTCACTTTGCAGCACCTTGAGCTTGTTGCGCTGAGCCTCTGACAGGTTGGCTGTCCTCATATCTAATAAGTCCTGGGCTGTGATGTCCACATTTGAGATTTGATTGTTTTGAAGGCCGTCAAGTTTGTCAGAGTTTCGGCTGAACTTTTGCGTGTTCGCGCCTGTGATGTCGAGCACCGTAGGCCGAACTGCTTTTGTTGTCTGTTGCTCGGTATTTTGATTTTGTTTGTCTTCTGTTGTTACGTTCTGATTTTGCTCGTCCAGAACGTTGAGTTTTTGATTGCTCGAAAGGGCTATTTCCGATTTTACAGAGGTAGGATTGCTATTTTCATCTTCACTAAGAACTTCTTCCACTTCCTCTGTTTCATCTGAAGCAATTTTAGGAACAACGAAGTTTTCAACGATTGCATTTTCTTGTTTTTCAGTGACGTCTTCTTTCTTTTCTGATTCGTTAGTACCACTAGGAACAATTAAAGAAGCTATTTCTTTTTCGGATGTCCCTTGCTTCTCTTTATTCACAACTACACCGACTGGCGCTTTGAAGTCATCGGGAGTATTAACAAATTCACGTCGCATATTCGCTATGGCCAAAACACGTTCATCGAACAAATTCATTCTTCGCATTCGCCATTCCGCATGTATACGCCGTTTTTGAGCTTCTTCAGCTAGTTCATTGTAATACTTAATAGTGTTTTCCCTTAAAACGTTAAAATAAATTATAACAAATAAAATCATATAAAGTATCATTTTTATTTTAAAATTTTTTTTTTTAGTAAAAATGTACCTTTCCGCCCTTTCAAGATTCTTTATGTCGTCTTCGTGTTTCATAACACTTTCCAAATAAAGTTTATCAGCCAAAAGCTCGGCGTCTCGATCTCTTTCTTTTCTTTGAGCAACTTCTTCTACCTGATCTTTGAGTAACTCTAAAAGGTCATTCTTTTCTTTTGCTCTTTTTAAAAGTGCCAGTTCTCGCTCTTCTATAAAAGTAAATAAAAAGATTTATATTGATTCAAAATAAAAGAAATTGAAAATTGAAATACATTACACTCACTCTTTAATCTTAACAAAGTGCCTTGCTGAGCTGCAATGACAAGTTCTGCTCTCTTCTTTTCAGCATCTTTTTCTGCTTCAATAGCTGAATACAATGAAGCTACTTCACCCTGCGCTAGATCGCTTCTTATCCTGTAGTCATCGTAAAATTTTGCTTGTTCTCTGAGCATGCCCACGCTTAGGCAAACTCGAACTGGGGGTTGACTTGAAATAGATACGCGGCACAATGGATTCTACAAGTTTTTGTTTGGAAATCAATTATAATAAGCAATTGAAATTAATATTTTTATAATTTATTTAAAAAGAAATACGAACTTGAGGATCACATATTTTTAATAGTGCTACTGCTTTTCCACATTGCAAAATCGACTCTGTTAATTCGGACAAAAAACCTGGCACTGATTTGTTATTCACAATAAAGCCTCTTGTCCAAAATCGATGATTTCGCATACGAATGTATTGAGGCCTAATCTGAATCATGAATTCAGCATAAATGTCGACGCATACACCCTCAAAAATCCATTGTTGTAAAAATCTAAAAAAATTTGACATTTTTATGTGAGTTAAATTGATGTTAAATTATTTGCAAATATTATCTCTAATATCTTTACTCACCGAAAATAGACTTCACAACAGTCTTTTAATATTGAGTAAAAAACTAAAGCAATATTTTGTTCTGTAACTTTAGTTACTTCTTTATAAATATGTGTTAAAATTCCGATGCCTTGTCCTAGTGAAGTATTGCCTTGAATATCAAGACGACAAAGTTTTGCTACTTTATGAATAAAATTTCCTAATGGCCTTATTCTGTTAAAGAACTTTAATAATCCTTCATTTTCATATGTTTGCAGTTTAAGAACAGCAGCATGATAAAATAGTAAAAATTCTTTGATGCTATTACATAAAGCCTGTAAATTCGTAAAAATTATTATCTATTCTCTTTTATCAAATGTTATCATTCTTAATTTTCATTTATTACCTTAAATATTAAACCTTCTACTTGCAATTTTCCAGTTTGTGGACTTGGAACAATGAGATTTGAAAGATTTTTAAAACAAGTACCCCAGTTAATTATTTCATCACATAAATTTTTTAAAGTATTTGAACTTACAGTAGGTAATGTCACATTCTTTTTCAACTTGAATCCATACTAGAAGAAAAATCAAATATATATTAATACAAATTTAACATAAACATTTTTATAATAAAAAGACTTATGTTTACCGAAGACTTATAAATAAAAGTACTTGATTCAACTCCTAATAGAAGAAGTATAGCATCACTTATAAACTTTTTACAAGAAACTTCTTCTGGTGGATAAAGTATGGTATCCTAAAAACCAAATTATTCATCAAGCAATTTATTGAAACATTGTTTTGCAATTGAACAAATATTGAAAAAGGTGTTATACCCGATTTGGCCAAATATTATGATTGGATACATTTACTAAATGAATTGTGGCTTTAACACATTCTGATACAAAAGGAGGTTCTTTTGGTGGTTCAGATGATCCGAATGTTTCCCAAGTCCTATGATTGGACAGTGGTAAATCATCAACTACTTGTTCCCAGATTTTATCTAAATTTAATTTTTCTTCTGTTTGCTCATTTTCTACTGTTTCAAAAATTTCAATTTGATGATGATAAGAATCTAAATCATTTTGATTAAACCATTCTAAAGAATCTTGGCACTGCCACGGAGATTCAGGTTCAGTTACGATACCTTCTTTACACACAGGAAATTGAGCTTCTGATTCTTCAAAGTCCTGATTATGAAATAATTAAATTAAATTTAATAATTATTATTTTTATTTTAAACTATTAAAATGATAGTTAAATAATTTAATCAAAATAAATATTTTTACTTTTATTTGAGGCACAAAATATGAGCTTAATGTTAAATTAGATCCACTAAGGAGATTTGTAGTTCGTCTTGGTATACTTGACATTGAATCAAAACCACGATTATGCCTAAAAATAGGAAACAAAATATAAGCAATGCAAATCTAACAAAATACATAGTAAAGTAAATCACTATTTTACCTAGTAATATTTTGTACATTAGATGTAGATTGTGTAAATCGTCCAAGTAAAGACAAATTACTTCCTGGTTCAGCTGCATTATACTTAATATCAGTGCTATGATCTTGTTTAAGCATATCTTCAAACTTTCTTGGTAAATAAAAAGATTCAGCTGGGTAAATTTGAAAAGGTGGTACGCCACCTTCGTTGCATGGCATTTCAGGCAAAAGTGGATGTGGTTTACCATAATAAAAAATATCCTGGAATACAAGTAATTATCAAGGATAAGTATTAGTTAGATTAATTAAAGCATCCAATTAATATAAAAATATACACCTATGCTATTTATACAATAGATTAATGTACATCAAGAACTTAACAATGAGTTGATATACCATACTTCTGTCGTATAAATAGTATCAGCCATAAACATATTTACTTACCAAAGAAGAGTCATCCTCAGACTTCAAAGATTTTAGGCAATTAAGAAATTGTAATACTGAATAGGTTACAGAGTCTGGATCCAATCCATTATCAATATATTCGTCCAAATATTTTTGCAATTCTGTTGCTTGAGAGATATGACCCTCTCCAACTTTGAGTACAAAGGCATGTTTTAAAAGTTCAATTATTGGATCACAAGGTTTGTAATCTTTTGCTGAAAGTGTAAAGTTAGTATTAGTTAAAAAGATTTACAATAAAAAAAAAGTAATGAATGGTTTTAATAAAAAATAACAATCATTCATTTACTCGTTGTATTAATTGAAGAAATCCACTTTTATTTAATCAACATTTGGTAAAAAAAATTATTTACAAACAGCTACAAGCATTCACTAAACAATAAAGTGTTAAATCACACATAAGCCAGACTACAATAAAATTAAACTAAAAAAAAATTTGAAATCTAACCATAATCCTTGCTAGACTTGTTGAGCAGGATCTCGTAGGCCTTGGATTTCAACTTCCTGAGCGCCCTGTCCTTGTCGACCTGCGGCAGGTAAGGGTGCTCATCGACTTGGTAGTTATTATCGTAGATGTTCTCGCAGAGCCGGCCCAGGAGTCCGTAGACGTCATTGTCACGGTTCTCTGGGTGGTCCATTTTCTGCGCACTTATGATGACATCGGGAAAAATCGATTTTCCATGGCCTTTACCTTCTGCGAGAGCGCGCGCGAACCAACTGGAGCACAAAATCAAAACATGACTTTTAATCAACTGCTGCGCGAGGAGGACTACTTAGGGAGTAGGGATTCGGGCTGATAACGGACGGAGCGAAACCTCGCGTCACGGTCTCGTTACGTGCAGTCACCGGGACAAAAACGACGTATTGTGACGTCCGAGGTGACAGTAGCGGGATAATTTAAAGTGGGGGAGAACTTTGAAAACCTTATGGAGCAACATGCATTTGATGAATATCGGAAATGTTTTCTAAATAAATTTAATAAAATAAAATGATATCATTCGTTCGACCACTCTATTATATTTGAATATTTATAATGTTAAATATCCAATGTAATGCTGAATGTTTTTAACTTTTTATGAAAAATAAATTGCTAAATGTAAAGAACTGCAAAGGTTTATGATACTGAATAAAATAAATATAAATGCAATTGCAAACAACAATTCCAACTGTACATATACTACATAAATATGCATTACACTGCCCAGATGACTAATCCACACTTCACCAGTTACAAGTTATAACTCTACAGTACTATACACTTATATACATATATATACACCGCCAGCGAACCCTCTAATCGAACTCGCGACACGACCCCTGCGGCACCGCGAGCGATCGACAACGACGAAAGCCAGTCAATATTACGTTATGATGACTTTGTAATAGTGTGCATAGCGTTCGGCTAATGAGCACCTACTTAGTCACCACAGCAGTACTTAAACGATTCGAACGCGCGGGGGTGTATTGTTGAGTTGCGCGCGGTGTCGCTTGGCAACCGACCGCGGCACTGCACGACGACACAGCACATACAGAGCACGCGTGCGCGCGTCCCAGAGACACGCAGAGAGGAGATGCGCCGACGAAGATGCTGCTCAAATACCTCGGCTCGGTTCTTCCTCCGCACGTGAGTATAGAGTCGTGAAAATTTTCGCCGATTCGAGACCTGCGGTATGTGGCCGTTTGGGGACCTAGATGGGGTGCATAACCTTAAAAGAAAAGGGGCTAAACAGACGTGGAGCTGTAACGATTTATCGATTTAGCAGTCGCGTGGAATTTTTAACGTGGTGGATGAATGATTTCTAATTAATTTCACGTTGCAGTGGTTTTCGCACGAAAGTCACTTGTTTACTATTCGCGATTAAAGGGTACGGTAGGTTCGGGGAATTGCTGTTGCCGAAGAACTTTTTACTGGAAAATGTAGTTCGATGTTCTAGAAAGATTACATATTTAAGTAGCCTAGTTACGGCGGAACTTGCAACTCATGGTGCACTAAAACAATAACAATAATTGTTAGTATTATTTGAACCTACGTTTTGCATCTTAAAATTTGTTGTTATCGAATTAACCATGAATAATGGTTATAAGCTATTATTTATGAGGATTGCAAATAGTATTTAAAAAAAAATATTTATAAAATAATATTTATAAAACTGAATTTTCTTGTTACAAAAGGATTATGAAAACCGAGTGGTGTCGATTGCCTGGTCGCCGAACAATTTGAAGCTCGCGGTAGCCTCCACCGATCGAGCGATCTACCTGTTCGATGATAAGGGTGTAAAGAAGGATCGTTTCTCCACGAAACCTGTCGATTCCAAGGTAAGCATCTCTATTTCCATTTCTTCAATTAATTGACAATTTACTTACGAAAGCTCTTATAAATCGGTTTTGCAGAATGGTAAGAAGAGCTATCTGGTTAAGGCAATCGCGTTCTCTCCGGACTCGACGAAAATTGCTGTCGGCCAGACGGATAACATTGTCTACGTGTACAAAATCGGCGAGGACTGGTAAGATACCGCATAGAATACCGAAATCAAAATAAAAGAAAAAAAAGCATTCATAACATTAATTGCACAATTGTTTGCGTCTGCAGGGGTGCAAAGAAGGTGATATGCAATAAGTTTCCGCAAAGTTCAGCAGTGACATGCTTGGCCTGGCCAAGCGAAGGCCCGATCGTTATTGGCCTGGCGGATGGCAAGGTGCGTGCAGCCATCGCCAAGGCTAACAAGGCGCAGACACTGTACGCTTCGGATTCGATGACGATAGCGTTAGCCGTCAAGTAAGACGTCGAATATTATATATGTACTAAAAAAAGATAAAATCATTGCACTCCAATAATTACATTAATAAAACAATTGTAGCACAAAAGGCACGGGCTTCCTTTCAAGTCACGCAGACGGTAGCGTGATCCGCTACTATGTTGCGGACGATGGCGCAGCGGAGCCCGCGGGTCGGGTTTTCGCCCATTCGGTGCCAGCTTATGCCCTCGCCTGGCCTCAATCGCATATCCTCGCCGCTGGTTGCGACAAGAAGGTCGTCTTCTACGACGTACGCGGCAAGCCCACAAAGACTATCGACTACAGCCGCGATGCTGCTGAGAAGGATATGAGCGTTGCCTGTTGCAGTCCCAGTGGCCAGAGTGTCGCGGTTGGCTCTTGGGATAAGGTATGTGATGTGTGAGCAGATTGTCGTCTGAAAGGCGAATGGGTAGATAGAACGTTTTATTTGTAGGTCAGGATATTCGATTGGAGCCCGAGGAAGAATATATGGGAGGAGTCCAATTCCAAAGTCTTGCCGAATTTTTATACAGTGACTGCGTTAGCCTGGAGAAGAGATGGTATGTAAGGGTATAATTTTTTTAGAAAACAGGAAATAATCTAAAATTTATTACAGGTTCGAAACTCGTAGTTGGTGGCCTCTGTGGTGCCGTGGAACAGTTCGAGACGATCCTGCGTCGAACGGTTGTTCGAGGAAGCCATGAGGTATCCTACGTCGGACCCAGTCAGGTGGTTGTACGCTCGCTGGAAGGCAAAGGTCGGCCTGTGATCGTCAAGTCGCACTACGGTAGCGAGATCGAGGACGTGAAGGTGCTCGGGCGCACGGATAATCGTATCGTCGCGCGTACTGGCGTCTCTCTCCTCATATGCGACATAGACAACAATCTGCTAAGCGAGATACCCTGGGAGGATAAGAACGGTGACTATAATTTTCAGCGGCGATAGTATTTGCACGCAGTGCAAAATTGAAATTTACGATATGAATGTTTCTTTCTCAGGTAGCGAGAAGTTTTTCTTTGAGTACCCGGGCGTCTGTTTAATATTCTGCGCGGGCGAACTGACAATTGTAGAGTACGGACGCAACGAGATCCTCGGTACTGTGCGTACAGAGGCCGTCAATCCCCATGTTGCCTCGGTGCGTATCAATGAACGTCGACTGCCCGGCACACCGGATAACAAGAGGCTCGCCTATCTTCTTGATCCACGTACTGTACGCGTTGTAGACCTGGTGACAGGGGCGACTGTTACGATGATTAATCACGATGCGAGAGTCGACTGGCTAGAGCTGAGCGAGACTGGGAGGAGACTTCTGTCGAGGGATAAGCGAGGAAGGCTTTGGTTGAGCGATGATCAGGGTGAGTGAATGTTTTTTTTTATAAGGGTTTTTTAGAATATCGTTTAAGAAAATAGTGCATTGTTATATTGTAGGTATCCGATTTTTTGAATAATGATGAATTTTTTTTATCAAACTCAAAAATACAATATACTTTTTTGTAAGTTTAAATTATTTGCACGTTTTATTGTGATTTTTATATTTTTACTTTATTAGCGCATAAACTGTGTGTTTAAAAAATAGAACGAGAGATTCAGCTAAAAAATCATGTCATGTTTTTTTTACTTAAAGTATCAGTTCTTTAAACTATACTTATAATGTTTTCAACTCATAGTATGATTTTCAAACGATATATTCGATTTAACTTAAGAAAAGTTGATTCGACAAAAATTTTAATAAATTTTTACGTTAATATCTATTATTAACCAATCGCGTTTTAATATATTTTAAAATTCAAAATACAAATCAGATGTATATATTATGATAATCCGGCAATATTATTATAGCTATATAATTGTTCCTAGCGTTGAATCTTACCGGCTTTTATTGCCTTGAAATAGCATCGTTTGTATACATACACACTATACAGTGCCGTGTAGGCAATGGTTCATTCGTAAGAATAATTATCAACGACTATTAACAATCATCGTACGATTGTTTCATATTAAAAAAGAAAGTAAGTATTGCAATCAGCTATACCAAACGAGACGCAAATGCAATTTGTGTTGTCGTCAAAGTGAAGCTCTATTTTCTTCTTTTAATTTATGCTGACATAGCCCGCAACAATGAACTCAGACGACGAGAACTTAAACTGCGACTGTGTGGACCTAGTGATGGACGCGAACGGTCCACGGGATGTCACGATCCGCGCTAGCTGCGGCACTTTATTCCGCTTGCACCGCGCTGTTCTATCCCGACGCAGCCGTTTCTTCGCCATGATATTGATGAACGAAACCGTCGACTACGTGGAGCTCGAGGATGCGGACGGCCGTTTGCTAAGCTCACTAATACGCTACTTATACAGTTCGTCCGTTAAATTAACCCACCTGAAGAATCTCGAGTTGGACCTCCTCCTCGAGCTCTTTATTTTCGCTGATCGTTATCGATTCCAACGACTGTGCTACGCCTTTGAACGTGCCCTCGTTGCCCGCGTCGACTTAGGCAACGCTGTTGAGCTCGCCCAGATAGCAGATCGTCATGGCGCGAAACTCCTGCGTCTGGAGGCGATGTTAATCCTGTATCGCTACAGCAAGAATATATGCGACAGCGATAAGCAAGTACTGGCGGCACTGGTGGATAATCTACCGACTAGCCAGATTCTGGAACTCTGGGACAGATTAGCCGCGGAAGCTGCTATTCGAAAACAGATGAGACTGCGGTAGCGACGGGAATATTCATTTCCTATTTAATATACAGTGCAGTTATTTAAAGATAAATAATGTTTTACCCACTTATATGTACAGATTTAAGTCTAATTGTTCGGATTGTTTTGTACCCGTATGTGTATTTTGTAACAAGTCAAAATATATTATTTTATAATAAAGAATGTTTTATTTGATCGAGCATTTCTTCAGTATCTCCAATATCAATATCAATATAAGTAAATCAAACGATGAATTACATAGGCCATCTCTCTTCTCGTCGACAGGTAGCCACGTTCTTCTGCTTTCCGGCGCGAGCTACGTCAGCTGGGTTTTCGGCAGCGACGTTGTGGTCGCGCAGTCAGGCACGAACGTCGCCGTTTGGTACAACATCGACGCGCCTGAGGCGGCTACCTTCATCGCCGTCAAGGGCGACGTCATCGACGTGACGCGTGAACATGGGCGCACGTCTGTCCTCGTGGACGAAGCTGGTACTGAGATAGCCTACCTTCTCGACGAAGGCCTCATCGAATTCGGCACTGCGCTCCATGATAATGATTTCGGCAGGGTTGTGCTATTCCTCGAAGAGCTCGGCGATAGACCACAGACCGAGGCCATGTGGGAAAATGTCGCGAATAACGCGATGAGCGAGAGGTGAGGTTTTTTACAACGTTAGTCCATAGTCTTTGCTGAAGATATTTAGTATGTTTCGAAGACGTGAATTAAGATATTGAGATAATCTCGTTCAAAATTCGGCTCAGCTTCTTCAGTGAATTTATTATCTGGTTTTAGAAAACTTATTTTATTCATGATTTTGCAGAGCTCTGACAGTGGCGGCCCGCTGCTACGCCGCTCTTGGGGATGCGGCGTGTGCGCGTTTTTTAAAGGATGTGGTAGCGACAGGTGAGAAGTACGCCGAGGAAACGGGCAATGAACCGCTGGCGAGTCCCGATTGCTGGGCCCGACTGGCCATCCTTAAGGGTGAGCTTAAGACCGCCGAAGCGATCTACCTGGAGCAAAATGAACTCGCTAAGGCGCTGGAGATGTACCAGAAGTACTGGCACTGGGAGGACGCCTTGTCACTCGCCCAGACAAGACGCTGGAATGGATTGGCTCAGTTGAGGTATTAAAATATTCAAAATTTTATGTATAAACGAGGTATCTGCATACGTTGTTTTTTGTACGTAGAGACAAGCATCTTGCATGGTTGATGGATAGCGGTCAGACAGCAAAGGCTGCAAGCATCATCGAAACGGATAACCCGCGACGAGCGGTCAAGCTGTACTTGGAGGCCCGACGGCCGGGCCGTGCGGCTCGTTTAGTCCTCGGGCAGGACGAACTCGTCGTCGACGAGAAACTCGTTGCCGACGTGCTGCGTGCTCTTCGACAGACTGATCTCATGGAACTCGCTGGAGAGATACACGAGCGCACCGGGGATCATCACGCGGCTATCGAAGCCTATGGCAAAGCTGGCGTCTTTGGCAGAGCTCTCGATCTAGGTAAGTGTGTGTTTTTATTTTTCATTTGCTTTTTTTTTTATTTGAAAAGATATTACATGGTAATGTAGTGTATGTAAAAAGTAGGTCTTAAAAAGTTATATGAAATGATAAAAATAAATCATGTTTTATTAGCGAGGCAGACTGAGCCTAACTCAGTGGTTAAGCTCGAAAAAGATTGGGGTCATCATTTGATGACGACAGGACACTACGACGCTGCCATTAACCATTTCATCGAGGCTGGAGAAACTAATTTGGCATTGAAAGCTGCTGTGCTTGCGCATCAATGGCGGAAAGCACTTCAGATACTCCAGGTAATTGACTTATAGAACAAAAAATTTACAACTCAGATAAAAATGTTTGAAATGATAAAAACAAATCAAGTTTATAATATATATTAAGTAAAAATGCCATTTTTTAATGTTTAAGTTTCTCAACGTCATTTTTGTTTATTATTACTGTCTTTTTGAAACTTAAATTAATAAATAGTAAGACTAAACAAACTTAAATCAAAAATACAACGCTACCGAAATGGCCAAACAAAAAACGACGTCCATAAATCATTAGATTATATCTTTAATTTTTACAGGTTATTGAGGTGGAGGACGACCCAGAAATCCGTGGTCACTGCGAGCGCGTAGCCGAGCACTTTGCCAGTACTGGCGACTTGGGAATCGCCGAAAAACTTTACCTCCGTGCCGGTTTACCTCGCCGAGCTGTTGAGGCGTATATAGCTGCAAATAACTGGCAACGCGCCCAAGAGTTAGCGCAGAGTGAACTAGATGCCGGTGAAGCGAATGATCTACTGGCCCAGCACGCCGAAGATTTAAGACAGTCTGGGGATTACAGACATGCAGAGGCCCTGTACGCTGCCACGGAGCAATATGACGAGGCAATTGCTATGTACAGGCAGGCTGGTTTGAGGCAGGATATGGTGCGACTCGTGGCTAAGTTTAGGTAGTATATTATTTTAAGTTGAAACTGGGGTTAAGACTGCTTTAAATATATTAATGGAAATAAATTTGGATGATTTTTAGACCGGAGTTGTTGAAAACCACTCACGCGCATCTCGCCAAGGAGCTGGAAAGCGCAGGAAAACCGAGAGAAGCCGAGGAACACTTCCTTGGGGCTGAAGACTGGAGAGGCGCCGTCGCGGCCTATCGAGCAGCGAATATGTGGGAGGACGCTCTGCGAGTTGCCAAAACTTCATCCGGGGATAAAGCTGCACAGCAGGTAAATTTCAACCACGATTTATCGAAATAATTATTGTAAATGGCGTGTGTAAAATCTTTTATTTCGTTTCAGGTCGCGCTGATGTGGTCGCGTACTCTAGCCCCGGAACTCGGCGCCCGTCTGTTATCTCGATTGAGTTATCTAGACGCCTGTTTGAATCTCGCCTGCGAGGCTGGTCTCTTCGATTGGGCTCTCGAGGTCGTCAAGTATGGTAGCCAAGAGCAGCAGCGCGAAGTGCACTACCGGTACGCGATGGCTCTAGAAGACGAAGGTCGTTTCCCCGAGGCAGAAGGCGAGTTTCTCAAAGCTGGCAAAGCTATGGAAGCCGTGCAAATGTACATACACACGCAGGACTGGGATGCCGCGGAAGACGTGGCGCAGAACCACTGTCAGGAAGGCCTGACTCAGGTTCTCGTGGCTAGAGCCGCCAAGTCTGTTGAGGCACAGGATTACGCAACCGCTGAGTCGTTGTTGCTTCGCGCCCATAAACCAGAGGCTATCATCAATCATTACAAGGTTAATTTTGTTAACTATACGTTAGCTCTTTACGAACTTACTCTTTCTTCAATAATTTGGAATATTCTCGTTTCCAGAACGCGGGTATGTGGTCGGAGGCGATGCGCGTCTGTCGCGAGTATCTACCCTCGCAAGAGGCGGCACTCCGTCGTGAGCTTGGTCAGCACGTTACCCAGCTTGATGGCAGTCCCCAGCTGGATGAGGCACGTCGCTGGCTCGAGATGGGTGAGGTGCGCTCCGCCTTGGAAATTCTATTGCGCGACCCCCGCGCCTCTAAGCCTGTGCTCATACAAGCAGCCGAGGTGCTGCTGCACAGAGCCGAGCCTGAACTTGCTGCCCAGCATGGGGGCGAGCTGGGATCTAGATTGTTTAATGCCGGCGAACATGCGCTTGCCGCTCAGGTGGGCCTCTGAACTTACTACTGTCAGATTGTAAATTTTTCATTCTTATTAATTTTCTTGATTTTGGGAATTCAACATTTTATTGTTTAAAAATATATTATGAAAAAATGAAATAAAAATGGCAATTCCGTCCACAGGTATTTTTACAAGCAGACCGCATAAAGGACGCCGTGAACGCCCTTGCAGCGGTTGGCGACTGGACCAAGGCGAAACGTGTCGTACGAGAGCTTGCACCTGACTTGGAGATTTACCTCGACGACCTATATCGCGAGGCGATGATCAAGGAAGGTCAAGTGGAAAATCTCGCACGTATCGATGCCGATGCAGCAATAGACATGCTCATGCGTAAGGGTCAGTGGAGCCAGGTCTTTGAAACCGCCAAATCTCAAGGTATGTGGTTGCCTTTTGATTGTTTAACTCATTTTATTGAAAATCGATCGTTTTCACAGGATCCGCAGTGCTGCATAAATACGTGGCTATACGTGCCGCACAGCTGCTCAAATCGGATAACGTCACTGACGCACTGCAGCTATATACCCAGCACGGTGCGCCAGCGATTAGCCAGCACTACAACCTGTATCTTCTCCTTGCCGAGCGTGTGCTGAACACAAACGAGACCAGCACCGAGTACGTTTATCTAGCCAAATTGCGTACGATTCTGTTTAACCTCATCAGAAGTCTTGATACATCAGCCACATCTGTGAGTATATATATATATATATATATATATATGTAATATAGGTATAATACAATAATAATTCTCTTCTTATTTACTTTAACAACAAACGCTTTCGCTTTGTGTTAAGGTATCGAGCAAGTTCGATCGAATGCTCCGGGTGACGCATTATGCGGCGGTACGGTGCGCGAGTCGAACAGCACCCACGCCTCTTGCCAGCGTTCTGTTGAAGACATCGGTGTCGCTACTGCGATACACAGACGTCATCCACGCCGACCGGGCATACTATGAGGCGGGGGTTGAGGCGCGTAATGCTGGTCTGCTCAGCGAGGCTTTCGTTTTCCTCAATCATTTTCTCGATTTTGAGGAGTGCGTCGAGGGTGGAGACGGAAGTGTTTTGGGTAAGCGTTATATATAATTTTGATTCTTTTAAATTAAAAAAAATTTTCCCCTCCCTTTTTTAAATACTTAAAATAAAAACATAATTTTTTCGAATCCAAACAGACGTGGAAGACCTACGGGTTACAGACTTTCCTCTCCAAGTCCCCTTGCCACCAGCTCTGAGCCTAGGTAGAGACGAGCGTGAGGAAGCGCGTGAATGGGTGCTCACTGTCTCCATAGATCAGCGTGTCGATCAGTGTCTACCGGTCGACCAGCGCGGCGTATACGTTGGCTCGCTCACCAGTCACGCAAGCGATGCTAACCCACTCGCAGAGTGCGCTCTCACGGGTTATCCGGTACGTGGTGCTTCGGTGCAGTTCCAAGGTAGTCGACGAGTTGCCAGTCGTGAAGATTGGAACAAATTCGTTGGCGCGGCACGGCAAACACCTTCCGACTCGCCCTTCAACGACATACTCGCTTTCGTTGAGAAATGGTGTGGCGTTGCGCCGAATTACACGTTCTGAGATTTTCGGAGCATGCGGTTGTAGCTTTTTGTTTGTTTTTTTTTATTTTGAAAAAATTTTTAAACTAAGTAATAAAAATGTATAAGAGGCGACCTCCGCCAGTGGTTGTATTTTAATATATCTTGTTGAGATATGGATCATGTGTCTTCGTTGACGGTTTTTTCAGGCCAATATATATATATATATATATTGTTTTCGCAATAGAGTAGTGTTAGAAGTGCACCTTATAAAAATTGTAGCAAATTGCGTTTTTAACACGATCGTTTTAATCGATATATAAGATTATGATAAATGATAAAAAATATTTATATATGTAAATTACATTAATTTTATAGCAATAAAATGTTTTTAATAGAAAACTATTAAATATGTTTATTGATTCGTGGTAGTGCTGTAGTTTCTTATCTCCATTGCCAATTAAGTTTCAATGTCTGATGATGAACGTTATAGTAATAATTACAAGTTTTTTCTAATGAAATAAATTTCGGATGAAAATTTACGTATAAGACATATAATTAGTTCTTAAACTGATTTTATCTCTGCGTACATCCGCAATCATCGTACAATTTCACTGTAAAATCCGGAGCTTTCTATATTTAAGTCCCCTATGTGTATAAGTTTTATATAGATGCGTAAACTGTCGCAAGCAAGCTTAGTTTTTACTCGTATCCGTGCGCTATCGGATAAAGTTATGCCGAACTTTTGCGTGCCGATGACTATGTCGCAACGGGCTTACGATAAGAAATTCGGCTACTCTGCGTTTTTAGTCAGCGAATAGAGGCTGTAGTCTAATTGACATGGCAGCAACAGTCCGGTGATCTCGAAGTGGAGGAAAATCACTTGTCAGTGGAATTGAAGAATATTTTTTTCAAGGTAATGTTCATAACTTGGTTGTTAATTTGCTTTGAAATTTATTATCCGCGACTTGTAAAAATTAATTAATATTTATCACTGTTACGCGTAGCTGTTACCATTATATCATTCTCAGTGATATATATTATAGCCATTGTGTAATAGACACAGCGTGGATGCCTGTCACATGATTAAGCTGCGAGATTCAAAACTCGCTAAATCTTTAACATTTTAAAAATTTCTTTTTAAGACTCGCAAACATTACACATCATCGCAATGACGAGCTCGGAAAACTTCTGTATCGTATTGATCGCCCTTGTGATTTCTCTGCACCAAGTCATCGCTTCAGGTAAGACGATGCACATGCATAAAATAATGAACCTCTATATTTTCCAGCCACGCATATACAAAAAAATTAATTCACAGATGACTTTCGCGCGGTGGATCTCTTGATTGGTTCACCGAGTTACCTTCAACGTCAACGTGTCAACGGCAGTCTCGAGTCGATCATCACCTCTACGCGGCTTCCTTCTCGCCTCGTTTCCGTGGATTATCACCTATCGCGCAATCTTGTTTTCTGGATCGATGCGGACGAGGTGACAGCGCGCGTCCACACGCGCGACCTCGACGCCCGGCCGTCATCCTGGGTTCGTACGATTGTGGAAAGGCGTAAGGATTCCTGGGAGCCCGTTGATTTCGGTGTGGATCACGTTACGGATAAGTTGTATGTGCTGGATGCGCTGGGCAGGAGCATTGAGGTCATAGGGCTGGACGGAAAGAGTCTAGCGAAGATCGGAAGTGGCATGGAGATGCCGAGGGTCATTGAACTGGACAGTGATGCTGCGTTGCTGTTTGTTGTCGATAAGGATAGGGTGAGTCAAAAAAGGGTTTAGTTATATGTCTCAGAATTAAGTGCATCTACATTTGAAATTTTTAAATTCTTCAAAAAATTAGTTTTATAAAAATTTTAATGTAATTTCGAAAAGAATTTGTCGTGTATATGTAAATAAGTACGCAATGACTACACTTTATGCTCGATTATCAGAAAGTAAAAATATTTGGAAACGTCGTCTAACACATGACTTTTACTGTAATCGCGTGACCACATGTAGATATGAGATATACTAAAAGTATTCAGATTTGACCTTGCGACTAAATATTTCCTCAAAGCGATCTTGTCTCATATCATTTACGGCTACAATCTCGTAAATTCTTTATCATTAATTGTATGGCAAAAAATAAATTGTATTTATAGATCCTGCGAATGAACATGGATGGCAGTTCAGTGTACCCGATCGTGCGGAAGGACCTCGAGTACAGCGTGAGCTCGCTGACCCTAGACTTCATCTCGAAAATTGTCTACTGGTGGGACTCGGAGATAGAGGCGGTCGAGAGCTCGACCTACACTGGGAATTCCCTTAAAGTCTTTCGCCACACCCGTGGCTACAAGATCTCAGGGTTGGCATACTACGAGCAACGTCTGTACTTCCTGGACGAAACGTCGCGTAGCGTATCCGCCCTGGATTTGACCACCAGCACGGTTGACCGTGTCCTGGAGGACGTGAACGGCACCGACCTCAAAGTCGTCCACCCATCGTTGCTAAAGAAAGATGAGGAAAGAGAGAAAAGAAACCCATGCGCTTTGAGCAACGGTGACTGCAGGCACGCCTGTTTGTTGACGGCAATCGGGGATCGATTGAACCGCACCTGTGTCTGCGCGCCCAGGTTCTCCCTAACCGAGGACGCCAGGAACTGCGAGAAGACTCAGGAGATGCTGCTGTACGCACAGAAAGAGGTGATCAGAGGTCGGGAGCTGACTGTCCACGGCAAACTCGTCCTTACGATAGCCAGCAAAAGGAGCCAAAGCTCTAGTCTCGATTACGACTACAGGAGGGAGTTTGTGTACTTTGCCGATTCGAGCACCCGGACTATATATCGGAACGGATTGCAGGTATATTCTAATAAAATACTCTAGGTGTATGAGAAACTTATTAGAGAAAAATTATAATATTATATATTTATGTCTATAATGGATTTAGAGCGGTAAAACCGAAGCGATTGCGCGGTATACAGGCGCGGCAAGCATCAGCGTCGACTGGGCCGCTCAGAACCTCTACTATGCGGATTTCGCTGAGGGAACGATAAACATCGTCAGTCTGCGTGATACAGGGGTTAGTAAAACGATAATCGACAGTCTCTCCGGGCCCAGCGACATCGTCGTCAATCCGAAAACAGGGCAGCTGTACTTTTACGATGACGGAACGATTAAAAGGGCTAGTTCGGATGGCTCGAAAATAAGTAAGGAATAATTTTTTTTATTATGACTATATATATATAATATACGTTATATCGTTTCATTCAAATGTCAATGGTCCTTGTTAACTTCATACTTGCAGTAACCCTTCATGCACCAGCTGCCCACAAACTGCTAAAACTCGCCCTAGACCTGGCGGACCAGCGTCTCTACTGGCTGCGCGACGACTACGAGCACCTCAGCACGGACGTCATAATCCAGCACTCGGATCTCAACGGCGACGACGTGCAAACCCTCGACGTACCGCGGAACTCACCACTGGTAGGCGACTGCACAGCTCTCGCAGTACACGGCGACTGGCTCTACATCGTCTGCCAGAGCTACGAGACGTTGCTGAAGATGAATAAGAAGACGGGGAGGAATGTCGTGGAGGTTGTGCCGAGAGACAGAGAGGGATTTTACGCGGTTGCTGTAGTTAGTGCGGCGAGGCAGAAGTTTGGAGAGTCCAAAGTGGTGAGTGCACGTAGAAATTTGTTCTGTATATGTTAAAGTGTTTTTTTTTATACTACAACAATAGTAATTATGATTCATGCGTACTTGATTTTTTCTTGCCATACGTTATAAATTTAAATTTATAAAGTTTTTTTCATTTTGTCATAGCCACCAATTTATGCTCCGATTTACATTATAGTAATGTGATAGTAATAATATTTAAGGATATAAAATTTAGTTTACATATCGAAGTTATTGAAATATTAGTTATTATATTACTTTTTTAATTAAAAATGTCTTTATAGTGAATAAATTCAAAGTTTAAATTTTTAGAAATCCTCATACTAACTTTGAATCGATCACTTAAGTCATATATAACGGTAACGACGAGTATTATTATTGCTTCTGCTATGTAGATCGACGCACACCCGTGTACAGCGAATAACGGAGGCTGCGAGAAACTCTGTTTTGGCGTACCCTGGTCGAAAAACCGCACGCTCGACTACCGGAATTTGATGAAGGTATGCGACTGTCCCAGGAACCAACGACTTGCACGAGACAAGCTTACCTGCGAGGATAAGTCGAGGACGTCGACACCGAAAAAGCATCGCTGCGAACCGGACTGGGAGTTCACCTGTCAGAACAGCCGATGTATACCCAGGACGCAGCTCTGCGACGGTGTCAACGATTGTCTGGATAGGAGCGATGAGAGGAATTGTCCACATGAGAGGACTTACTTTTTTGTGTAAATGAAAATAGTATGGCGGAGGATATGATTGAGTATTATAAGAATATGTGCGAAAATTACATGTAAAATGCGATGTATATGTGTTGTATATAAATAAATTATTTTTTAAAAGTACGAATTATAGAATCAATTGTATATTAATAAGTGTTATCATCATGTAAAAAGGAGTGAAAATACAGTTGAAATAAGTGAAATGTCTTATTATAGGTATAAATAAAAACTGTAAGAATTACCTACATTGTTATGTTACCTTTTATCGCAGTTGCATTGTAATGATTGGATATACAAACATCATAAAAATCCTCAAACCAATACATTTGCATACTACAAAATTGTACTTGCATGATAAGTCTTGCAATATATATCAAATTTTATCATATAATAAAATAATATAAAATAAATTTATATTTAAATTTCGCGCTACTAGATCTTTGAGGGTCCACGAGCATGCGTAGTGTGATAAATGCGCGCTACTTCTTTTCCATGTTCCATCGTTTTGTGTATTATTGTATTTGTACCACCTTGGTTAAGCGCCACATGCGCGTTACAATTCCGAGACCTGCTGCTATACCTAAGTACTGCTTTGAGCTAATAAAACTCAACCACGTTTTCTGGTCCTGTCCCAAATATGATGTTCAGCGAATCACTCTCTTAAGGTAAATGTACATAAGAGCTGTGCTCGTGCTGTGCCTATGCAGTGCCTATGCAGTGCCGCTGCTGTGCTGCTATAAGGATAGACTATAAGAACGGAACGGTACACGGGATCAACACTGCACAGCACAGTAGCGGTACTACATAGGCACTGCATAGGCACAGCACGGCATAAGCCGACACAGCACTGGCACAGCTCTTATGTACATTTACCTTTAAAGGAACTTGCTCAACTCAAACTATTCCCCCTTTTCACAATTACGTCGTTTCTTCATTCCCCAATTCTAAGTCATATAGATGTTCTCCTTTGCTATCTCGCTAGTTGTAATTTAAACATGTAATTAATAGTTTCTCTTTTAATTTCGTTTTTTATGAAATTTCTCCGGATTCCATCACCGGGCTTGCCTAGCGCTCTGCGCTCCGCAGTTTTTCGGGGGGCCTTCACTTCCCCCTTGATGTGACCTCTCGGTCCGTCGGGGGACCTTAAGGCCCTTCTCTCTGTTTCAGGTCCAATTAGTAGCTGTAAGAGCCGGAATAATAATTACTTTAAACTCTCCCGCCACTCCCATTGCAGAACAAGCCTGATTTAGTTGATGGCCAATGGCCATTGGCCGTACGTTTCAACGGTGCCAACCTAACGTAAAAGAAGAAGAAGAAGAGCTAATAAAAATTCAAGGCTCAAAAAAGTGGTATACTGCGCAGGCTATAGTATATATACATACATACATACAGAGTCGCTAGCAGCCTCATATATATATATATATATATATACGTATAACACGCGTGGATTCTAACCTAGACGCGTGTGCGTGCGCGCGCACTCTATAGCAGCAGCAGTGATCATACTCATACTATACTAGCAGCATCAGTAAGCAGTGAGCACTTGAACAGTTAAGCTCATCGAGAAGAACGGAATACTTTAGTCTTCTACAACAGTCGCACGGCGCAGATTATCGCAGGTCGATTTTTGTTTTCGCCCGTGAGATCATATTGACGAAGACTACAGGAAGAGAAGCAGTTGCTTAGCCATTCTCTGGCAACTGATATATATTCATACATTTCGTCAACGACGACGCGACGAAGCTCTCCGGCCTTCGGGATAACAAAGAGAGCGAAGAAACACAGCGACAATGCCTCGAGGTATGTGTGTATAAAAGCGATCCACGCTTGGATTGCCCTTTTCTCGTTTTATTTACTTTGAGATGGGTAGTTTGTTCTGTTTCGTAAAGACGGAATTAATGTAACCTCTTTTTTCTTTCAACGCACGCGCTGTTTTATTTGGAATTTTCGGTTTCCGCGATGCTTATCGTAATATGCAGATGTTCTCCAATGCGCCCACGTACAGCTGTTTCGCAGCCCCACGAGGCTGCACTCGGGGACGTCGCGCGTTCACGCGCACTTTAACCTCTACGCGCGACCCTCAGCAACGCGATTAGTGGCTTTTCGCGGGAAGTTAGAGGTGATTTGGGGGTGATTAGGCGTCGTGCTCCGAAAATATAGCTGACGACATTGCTGTTAAATTTTCAAGGAAAAATAACTCTTTTTGTACTATTCTCTTTTCATATTTTGGTGATTTAACTTTATTCAATTTTGGGTATTAATTATGAAATTTTAAAGATGGATAATGTAAATTTTAGTTTAGACTATTTAACTGAATTGTGACATTTGGTTACAGGTAAATTTGTTAATCACAAAGGCCGCAATAGGCATTTTACAAATCCAGAAGAGTTAGAAGAGCAGCGGCGCCAGGAAGAGGAGAAGAGAAAATGGAGGGTAAGTCTAATATATTTTGTTAGTATTAATGACTCTTAGGTTATTGATACTATACTTGCTAGTTTTTATTTTTAATAATAAGAGATGAATTGAAGATGAATGTTTATATGTTTAGAAAAACAAAGGTGAAGATGAAACCTCAAGTGAAGAAGAGGAAGAAGAAGAAAAGGCTGCAGGAGGTAAAAAAGGCTCAGATTCAGATGATAGTGAAAATAGCGATAGTGAATCAGATGATGAACATGAGGTATATTTGGTTATTTCATTTCTAATAAAAAACATTTTATATTTGTTTAATTAAAGAAACAGAATTTTTAAGAAATTAAATATTATTGTAGGGCAAGGCCAAAGGAGTAGAAAGTTTAATTCAAGTTGAAAATCCAAATAGGGTACAAAAAAAAGCTAAAAAGTTATCTCAACTCAATGAAGCATTAGCCAATTCTTCAAAGCCTGAACTATCAAGAAGAGAAAGGTATTGAATAAATAATAAATCTTTATTCTTCTATACAATCTTTATTCTTTTTTGTATAAACTTTTTTAAATGTAATCGGTTATTATTTTTTACATAATTAAGTAATATAATTATTTTACGATTAAAGGGAACAAATAGAGAAGCAAAAGGCAATGGCAAATTACCAAAGGCTGCACGCAGCAGGTAAAACAGATGAGGCCAGAGCAGATTTAGCCAGGTTGGCCATCATCAAGCAGCAACGTGAAGAAGCTGCTAAGAAACGAGAGTTGGATAAGAAAGCTAAGGAAATGGCTACACAAAAACAGAAAGAAATGACACAGAAGGCTCTTGGCAAGCGATCTTAGAATGGTGAGCCACCTGAGGAGTATCTCTGATGCACTTTGCGCCATGAATAAATTATGCACTCAGGATAGAAGATTTTTATTGTAAATGAAAAACGTTATCCTTTAACTTTCGAAAAGAAAAAATTTTATAAATTGCTTAGTTTTTCACAAATATATATTTATATTTCATGAAATTCGAAAAATACGTAATATACCAAGAATGCTAGCACTTTTAAATTGACTTATTTTTAATAGTTCTCATAAGATTTTGCTTTGATCAATTTTTAATAAAAAAAAAAATTAAATAATTTTTACCATTTTCAATGAAAATTTCTAACTGAGGTATATTCATTTTTACTTCATAGCCGTTCTTTATATCGGATTCTAACTGAAACGAAAATAAATATAAAATAATTATTGTATATTTTAATGATTTATATTCAAGGCGTGATAACGTTTATGTTTAACGTGTTTGCTGATTTCTTTTTTTTGTATAATTAAATAATGAAGTGACACTTTCGCAACAAATCAGGTAAAACAAAACGGAGAGGAAGATGTATTTCGAATGCGAAATAGTGAAACTTCCGTCCCGCTCTCGGGGCAGACTGTCGTTGAATTGTTTTTCATCGACATTTTCGAATATTTAATATAGTTACTACGTGCGAACGTAAATGATGCCGCAATTTGAGAAATTTCTTTTACTACGTGATTTCTAATAAAATAAAGATGTTGAAAGTGAAAAAGTAAAATGTTTTCTTATTAACACAAATAAGAGTACCTTCCAATTTTTATAATATTAAACATTGAATGTTTTACACAGCTATTTGGAGATTTTATCTCACTAATAATAATAATATTTCAATAATATAGAAGGCCGTAATTATTTGAATGACCTACTCCAATCAAACTAATTTTATAAACCGAAATTATACGAATTAACAAACAGTATTTTCAGACAAAATCATAAAACTAAAACATATATAATTTTTTTTATTACTATATCATCAGTGACAACGATGATTTTACCAACTACAGTAATCAGTTGTATGTCGTAAATATATATTGTATTAGTATTTCAATTAAATTCTCTTTAAGTCTTGTAAAATATATTTATTTAAAAAGAAATCACCTAACGATTCTCAGCAAGGAACGCATCCCATCAGACTTTATAGTTGCTTCGATTCTCACATTTACACTTAACAGATTCAGAAACCAACCTCTTTCAACATGAAGATCCATCTTATAACCATATCCCTCGCTACCCAGTTCCTCGTCACCATCTCACTTCAAACTCACAGCGAAATGTCGTCAATGACGAATTTCTTCATCGACTCTGTATTCCGGGAAATCAGCGTGGCGCAGGTGATCGTGATGACCGTGTACGGTAATCATGCCGTTGAGCACGAGGCAATAAGAGAGTATGTGATGAAGCCGTTGACGAGGAGATACCCGACATTGCAGCTTAACTTCTGGGAGACAGTGGCCAAGTACACAGATAAATCCGGCGTCGTCGACTCGATCGTTTTGGATAGATCTTCGGTTCTCTTCGTGACTGCTTTTATAGCCAACAGAACCTCAGCGGACGATCAGCTGAGGGTCATCGAGAACTGGAGATGGATATCCCGCGACACCTTCAACGCCAAGTTTTTGCTCTTCTATGTCACCGAGTCGGGCAGTTTCAGCAACGTCAATAATATGACTGACCTGAGGTATCTGCTCGAATTCGGCTGGACCGTGGGCCTCATCGACCTCACCATCTACGAGATAAACATTTACAACCCCTCCAAGGTCCACTCTGCAATCGGCCCTACTTTTGCCGATTTCTTATTCACCTCTGCGATCCACTTCTACAACCCTTTCACCTCCCGCTACCATCGGCATTTCTATACGACCAGCACGTCCAACCTCGTTTTTCCGTACAAACTGGGCAATTTGCTTGGCTACCGTCTTCGCGTCGGCTTCGTCCATTACCCGCCGTACTCGGACATCCACGACTACGACAACGGCACAGTCGTCTATGAGGCCGCTTTGGGGAAACTATTCGAGGTCGTTCGCGACAGTCTTAACTTTACTACTCAGCCAACGGTGAAGTCGCTCATAAATTACGGCCAACTGTTGAAAGACGGTACCGCCAACGGGATGCTCAGCGATGTCAGCAAGGGAAAGCTCGATGCTATTGCCTTCGGCGCGTTCATGTTTTATTCAGATTTCACCAAGAAGGTAGGTAAATATATAAGGTAGGGAATTTTTCCGATGTGATTAGGCTGTGTGAAAATATCAAGCCCTGGTATGCTCGTAGATCGACCGAACGCGCTTCCTCTCACAGGAGAGCGCATGTCCGTTGGTACCGCTGCTACCTACAGTGAAATTTCTTCTGAACACGAGCTTCGTCATGACCTGTTTGACGATCGTCATCCTTGTCGTCGTCATCTGGCTTTCTTCCCTGGTGCTACGTCCGAAGAAGCCAGCCACCTGGTCGCCGCTGAACATTATTTTTCTGATCCTGGGCATCTCAACGCCCGGTCAGCCGGAACTGCTACGCGAACGATTTCTTTTCGGATGTCTGCTCGTCGTCTCGCTTTTCTACTCGTCCAATGTCGTAGCCCAGCTAACGAGCATTAACATCGACACCACGTCGTACCGACCGTTCGACAGCTTTGAGGATCTGGACAGTTCAGGACTGGTGCCTATGTTACATCCGAATATGTACAACATCACGTTCGGCTTTGGCGACGAGGTGCTGCAGAGGTGAGAGAAGCTTTTCGCTAGCAGGGTTGATTCGCTTTCAGATCTTTTCTTAATTTCCGTTACTTTTTAGACTTACTTATCTGATTGAACAGATCTAGAGTAGCAAATTATTTAACAAGTAATTAATTATTAAGTATTGATCAATCCTTACTTAATTAATCAATTAGTGTCAATTAATCCTTACCCAATACCTCAAAGAGCTCGAAAATCTTAATCACATTTTAGATTAGGTAACCGATCGCAAAAGACGGCAGCGTACGCGGTCGCCTGTCCTCGTCAGCTCCTCGAGTCGAAGAACGTGACATGCGTGATCGAGGAGGTGAATGCTCGCTTCCTGGTGCACTTGTCGCACGATCAGAATGGCGTGGAACGCATGAAGCTGGGTTCACCGTGCTTTTGGTCGGCCACCCGGGCTTACCTCCTCGGCAAGGCCTCGCCATACACACTGCCCATGAACCGGGTGCTCGCCCGCGTTACTGAGTCCGGCATGGATAGCCTCTGGTGGTCTAACTATATGTCCAAGTTCCGGAAGGAGAGTCAGTTCAGTGACGAGGATGACGACGTCGAGGAGAAAGATGAAGAACATGTCGCCAAGGAGCTGAAGGATAGCTCGTACAAGTCGGCTCTCTTTTTCGCTTTGTTCGGGTATCTTATCTCAACGTGCGCCTTCGCTTGGGAGCTGTATTCGTATAATAAGCGGTTCAAAGTTCAGAGGCTTTGAAAGGCTGTTTTGATGATAGTTTCTGTAATGAATTATCTTTCAAGTGCACCTGATCAAAATCACATTATCAACATTTCTATAATGATGTTTATTAGGGTTTAGTAATTTCTCGCTTATTACAATTTTATTAAGTATATAGTCAATGTATAAGCAAAAATTTTACGTGCTTTTGTTAATACGTATATGTATATATTGACCTTATTTACAAAGGATTGCGGGTGATCAATACAAATTATTATTATTTGGTCAGATTTAGAATGTAAATTGACGTTTGAAATAAAATAAATACACTAAGAATAGCAAAGTACGATATGACTAAGCGATAAGTATATATGTAGCCATATAAGCTAGATGGGTGAAAGAATAACAAAAATTATTTTTTATCAATATGATATTTAATATTTTCATTGTGGCATCTATAATGACTATGTTTTATTTACAGATTTTTTACTTTTCTTTCGCATTAGAAATATTTACAATGATTTTATTTATTAAAATGCTGAAATATTTTTAACAAATTCCAACTATGATAAACCGTAAAAAGTTTGTATAAATATAACGTGTTCTAGTGAATAGTTGATGTATCTTCTATATAGTTTTTGGTAACTAAAAATTACATTTTACCATCAATTAAAAAACTTATAGGACTGTACAAAAAAAATTTACAAGTTCATTTGTAAGATAAGTCAAAGTAGAATTATTATATATATTTTGTAGGTGATACTATTGGTTTGTGTTTAAAGACGAAAAAATAATATACATATAAAATTTCATGCAAAATTTTACATGACTTTGAGAACATGAAAAACTGCTTTACACTCATATTTTTTTTTATCTGTATTAGATACTTCTATCGCCAGCGGTAGAACAGTTTTATCAGTCATAAATCATCAATATAAAATAAAAAAACGCTCTTATCAATGAACTGGGTATGATGATACGAAACGTGAAACTAACAATAATTTCATCTATCATATTATAATCTAAATATAAACACATTCTCTAATAGACAAAATTATGCAAAGTTCACGTTCTTACTAATGGTATAAAATGTATGCATTATAAATTATACGAAATTGGTACTAGAAATATTTTCAAGTCAACAGTTCAATATTCATCACACGCCTTTAGATAAAAGTTTTTTCGATCTCGATAAATGTACTATATTGTACATTCGTAGAAGGATTAATAAACAAACGAACGCATCGGGCTGCGACCAGAGAACGTTCTATTCGAAACGTAGCATAAAAAAATAATCATTCGTTTATCCATCTCTCTTTTTTTTCGGCTGACAATTCTTGGGTCACGTGGTAGAGGTCTCAGACGTCTTCCTACCGCGGTTCACCTTCTTATGCTTCACATTCTCAGCGGCGCTATCGTTGTCTGAAACAGACGAGTCTCGTAAGGACTTCCGGACAGATGCGGCGCGGCCCACGTTGCGTTCCTCGTTTTCCGAGCCGATGGACTCGCGATTGGACTTTCGTCTCTGACGCTGAGGTGCCTGGTTGTGCGTTTCCATAACCTCGCGCAAATGCTTGCGCTTCGCCTCCCAGAACATGTCCTGACGCTGAGCAATCTCTGGATACCTATAGTAGTTGAAAATTGTTTACAGTGATTTGAGTGAGGTGGATACATATTAATGATTGTAATAAGTTTTGTATTATTACCTTTGTGGAAATTCTTTGTTAGGATTTACAATCAATTTCCAGCCTTTTTTTGGTTGATGTTTTGCTATGTTTGTGAAAATTTCTCGAATTTCCTCAGCAGGCAGCTTGACAACAGAAGAAACCGCTCTTCTATCAACGTATTCGTGTTCAGTGAACGATAAAAGCTATAAAAATAATACAAATGTTAATTATAAATTCAATATATAGCTAAATAGAATTTAATAAATAGGACATACTATGTAATCTCTAGCTCTGCACATAAGGTCTGCTGGGATTCCACTATGAGCAGACATAGTATCTTTGGGATATACAAGTTCACTATTTACAACCCAATTTCCTTGAACAAGTACAGCTACTTGTTGTATGTATTTAAGAATAGCAGCAGTCTCATGCTCTGTAGACAAAATTGACCGCAATTGATCAAATGACATGACTTTTGCTGTAAACAAAATTTAAATAATTATTTCACCCATGTGTTCTTTGTTGAATAATTTGTGTTTTGAAGTATTTTTACTCACCATCTTTCATTAAAATCCTAACTTGATCTAATAAGGGTAATGTGCGAATGTAGCTAAGAGATGTTGTATGACTTGGAATGTTAGCTTTTGAAAATTGTTCTTCTTTTAGTGGAGGAGCTAACAAATCTAAATATTGCTTTGTTGACAAATTTAAGTTATTGGTAGACTCATCATTGGCACTGCAAAACATTTCCATCCGTGTTAACTGAAACAGCAAAATTTGAAATTTATATATTGAAATACTATTTTAATAATTAAAACTAAATAAAAAATACCTCTGCTTGAGAACTTCCAGAGCTTCTATATTCACAATCAATCCATTGTTCTTCTAAACACTTTTTCGCATGTGTTTGAAAAGATTGCTCACGCATTTTTTTAATGAAATCTGGAACTTGTCTAGCAAATGTGACATTCACTTGCTTTGCAGGTTCATCTTCTTCTTCAACTTCTGCATATGTTATAACAATGATTTTATTAATTTTTATGATAAGTTGTTTGAATAAATAGCAAATTAAATAAAGTGATATTACCATCTCCTGTATTTTTACCATCATCTTTGCCACGTTTATCAGCCCTATCTAAGTAATTAAATTCAGGACGCATTTGTACGATTCCTTTTAAAGGAGTTACATGAAATTCACCATCTTGATAAATGCCAATAGCATAGTTATCACAGTTAGGCAAAGCACGTGCAGATTTTAATAATATTTTATCCATCATGTGACTAAAAATAAATTTTATCAATAATTAAATAACCATTATTTTAAGAAAAATGTTATCCTTCTAAGTTGATAAATACAAACCTATCAAATAATCTTTCATCTTCTTCATCACGTTTCGAGTGAGTTTCAGCATTGGCAGCAATGGCTTGACCACGGTTCGTATTATAATGAGGATCATGAGTATTTATTTCAACCTCAATAGTAACTTCTTGGTTTTCTGGTTTAATGGCAGTCTTAATAAAGGTTGCATTATCATAACCATCACCAGTTGGTTTTAATGGATATTGAAATATAAAGAGTTTCTCAGCTAGCCTTTTTGACAAAAACACTGGAATCTGAAAATATCAATTAATGTATTAAAAAAAATTCAAAATATCCTCTCAAGTTTGTAAATCTATGAACAATAATTTTTTTACAATATATGTAGACAAAAGTTACTTTGAAACTTAATTTTAAATAATAAGAAAATGGACACTTTTTAAATAAAGAAGTTTCAGTCGAGAATAAAATGTTGAATACAAAGTTGAATGAAAACAAAATTATTTCTTATGAATACTTGTCATGTTATAATTTTTAAAATTTCATTTTTTCGCGTCACTTGTAATTTTTTAATTTATCAAAAATGTAATATGCAATGATATTTCAGAGTATAAAACTTTAGTTTCAAATAAATAAAATATTTAAATACTTTCTCCATTTACCATGATGGTCTTAACCTTAATTTCTAACCTCTAAACGAAATCGATAAATTTGACATATTTCAGAATAGGAAAAAAAAATGGATTTTTGATAATAATCATACCTCTTTAATTACTGGATCATTCTCATCCTCCATTGTATCGAATATTGATTTTTCTTTGTTATTTTTTTGTTAAAAATCTATTTCATAAGAACAAAACTGTATGTTTTTCCGACTCCAGTGGAGAATCCGACTGGCATATAGATTGGCTTATGGCTGATAATGCCATTGGCATCCTATAGTTACGTGCGTGAAGGTTGTCGCTGGTCATTCGGCAGCAACTTTCCAACTATACTATTGGATGCCACATCGGCGGTAAACTTCACACCGTGTTCATTCGAAAAAGGTGTCTCTGAGTTGAGTTCTAACTTCTGACTAAGTACAATTTCGTGCGTTTCGAATTCCGATCTTGATTTGATTATATAAAGGTAGAAAATTACCGAACTTGTAGTGGATTTTTTGGAAATAGGAATATGGATTAATGAGTCTCCCTGTTGGGAGAATTTGAAAATCTACTAGTTTATGCGTTTTTTCAATTATAAAAAAATAGTTTTATTTTGCAACATTTTTAATAATTCAACGTTTATTCTTGTATAAAAATATGCTGAGCGCTGTTTCAAAGTGAAAGCACTAATTATAAATATTAAGTACAAAATGTTCTTTGTTTAATGAGTAATCCCAAGTTACTTTTAGTTACAGTAATCGTAGTTAAAATAAAAATAAATAATAAATAAAAATAAATAGATTAATTAATTCATACTTTTTAGGATATTATGACGACCCTGGTTTTGCCACTGTGGAAGTCCGAACTTTTCTATTCGTTTCACTTGTGCAGATCCATTTGAACTTTTTTCTCATGTAGAAAATTGAACTATTACGAATAACAAAAAGGAAATAATTTTATTAGAAAATATTCTAAATCAGTTAAGAAAGAAGTAAATTTAAAAACAAGTAATTACCTCGTATAAATAACTTCTTCAAAGAATGAATCCTCCTTTTTCGTTTTCTATCTTTTTCTATCATAGTGACCACTCAATTTGTATAAGTTAATACTTTTTAATAAAAGTTTCTTAATTTTATTAAATAATATTTTTTTACAGTATTTACAATATTTTACACAAATTTATATGAAGACATAGATATCATTTTAATTTTCAATCAGGTCTTCATTAGTTTCACTATTATTATCGGATGTTTCTTCCTCTTCCGAATTTTCTCCACTTCCCAAAAATGTTTCTTCCATGAGTCCAATTGGAGGGAAGCTAATTTTTGGTATGCAATGATTAATGGAAAATCTTTGTACATCAGATACTTCTTCTTCAGGTTTGTACATTTTGACTCTTGGAAGTGGAATTGGAGGACGTTCTTTTCTTTTTTCCATAGGATTGACTTCTTCAGTTTCTGCTATGATTTTGTTTTCTAAAATTGGTGGTGGTGGTGGTGGTGGTGGTGGTGGTGGTGGTAGTGGTCGAGGAGGTGGCTGTGATTTAACTTGTAATTTTTCTTCTATCGGTATAGGTAATGACGGAACAGATTTCTTCACTTCCTCATGTGTGTCTGTAAAAATTATTAAAAACAATATTATGTGTTAAGTAAAATCATAAATTATTGAAATTATTATTATTAATAAGTAATAACATTTTGTACATACTTTGTTCAATTTTATTATCACAAGATTCTTTATGCATTTTGTTATACATGCGCTTTAGAGCTTTTAATTCCCTTTCAGTCATAGACTTTTGTTTTTCTATTAAAGCTTCTTTTAATTCACTCATGAAGTGTTTTTCTAACAATTTATCAAGTCTAAAGTTTTGAATAACACTTGCATCGCTTATTTCATACAATGGTTTTAAGTATTCTTCTTTAATATATTCTTCAAATACTTCATCTTCTATTTCTGGTTCTTTGTCAATCAGAATAACAGTTCTATTGTCATTAGCTGGGAATAAATTTTCTTTTTCATTTTCTATTTTTGAATCATTGACTTGTTTACGTTGTGCTTTTGCAATTAGTAGACTGCTAAATTCTGCAAAACTTCTGGCATTTTCAATTTGTTTATATGCTTCATTCATTTTTTCTGTAATAGATTCAATTAACTGAAAGTTATCTTCATCTTTTTCAGGTAATGTATCAATTACTTCTAAGATGGATGTAACTTCTTTAAATGCTTCTTGAATTTTCTGAGATGTTAAGTCTAAATGGATATACGTGTCCTGCCATTTAGAGTTTGGAATACCTCTGTATAAAATGATTTAAATTAGTTTTAAAATAAACTCAACTTGAGTTTTTTTTACTTCTTTTTATAAGGAACTTACTTAAATACTCTACGAATAGGTTCAATTTCACATAATTGATAATCTTGTAAAATTTTTGTCATTTTGGTACAATAACCAATGAGTATTTGAGTTAAATGGTTTATTATTTGTGCAAGATTTATTTTCATGTTTTGAAAAACTGTCTTATCAACCTGGTTATTATAAGCATTTGCCATAATAAACATTAGTTCAGATTGGACGAGAACAAACATATAGTACAAATTCTGAAAGATAGAGCATTGATACCATTAATTTATTACAAAATATAAAACAGAGTCAGCTTACTTTTATTTTTTCATAATTGCAGTTATCATATTTTTCATTCTCATCAGTGATTTTTGTTAATTGGCAGTTAATACGCAAAGAATATGGTAATACTTCTAAAATTTTACTGGCATATTGATAATAAATCATTGACAAATTTTCAAAAATTTCTATGATTTGTTCTTTTAATGATGCAGCAATAGCATATTTTTCATGCCCTAGTGTTCTAAAGGAAAAGAATAATAAGAATATTTAATTTTTTGTAAATAATGGTCAATACAAAACTTATCTGAATATAAACATACTCTGATTTTTCATGTATTTCAACCATGATAGACTTTTTTTTATAAGTCCGTCTTAAAATTTTTAAGCCCTGCTTAATTAGATTGTGTAATTCTTTTTGTAATTCAACAAAATTATTTAGATTTTTTATGGTTTTCCAATGCTTGAATTTTTTATAAATAGAAAATCCGCATATTGTAGATGCTATAAAACTAGTTGTAATAGATTTCTTTTTTAAAACCAGCATACAAACTGCAGTTGCAGTTGAACCAATAAATTGAAGCCAACAAAAATACTTTCTGTAATAATATTGCAAATAATTTTGATAAATTATTAGATGTTAAGTAGAAAACAAGTTTCTTAAAATGCATTAATCTTACCTAAATTGGGTTATGGGTTGATCAATAAGAAATTCATTTATTATTTCGGCATGGTCATCCAATAATATATTAGATTTTAAAATTATTTCCAACTGTTTTCTTTTTAATTCATCACTCTAAAAATTAATACAAATATTGTATTTTTATCAATATTTTATTCAATACAGTTGACTAAATAATTAATAATCATTACCTGTAATAGATAATGGCAGATTGTATTTATTTTATATATACTTGAACTTTCTTCATTACTTTGGTTATCCTGCAAAGTAAAAAGCAATTAGTATACTACAGTTGTGGAAATTGAGAAAATAATTATTTAATATTCTTTATTGTAACCGTTGATAGATCTGTTTGTACGTAATTATATTCTTCTTTTACTTTTGGTACAGCACTAAAATTAGTATATCCCATATTAGTTAAAGCCTGATGTAATTCACTTCCCTACAAAAGAAATGTAAATTTTATAATGAATAAATTTTTTATCTTAAAAATTACAGAATTATTTTGAGTATAGAAATTCTTAAAAAAATGTAATTACTAAGAATTCTTTCACACATACTTCTAAAACAACATCTTCTTCTTCGTCTTGTAACAAAATTATATTTTCATTGGACATTATTTCTCTTTATTAAGGTTATATCACGTCTTGAAAACTATTTTATCAATTAAAATGTTGATATTTTTAAACATTTCATCAAATATTTATAAGGCTAAATTTAACTATGATCATCCAAAATTTTCTTGTTTTACAAATTATTTTTGGAAACATTATTTTAATAGTAAATATTTTAAATGTGTTTATATTACATGATACATCGTTACATTTTAAGTTTTAAGTATTACATTTTAAGTTTTAAGTATAGTTCAGTGTTGGGCCAGTCGGCGATTATTTCCTCGAGTCGAGATATCGTATACGGCAGGTCGCCATCATAGTAGCATTCGATCGATTCACTTACGCGGATTATTTGAAAATTGAAATGATCGTGCGAGCATTAAAATGCTTTTTCAACACTCAAATTTTATAATGATCATAAAGTTGAGAAATTTAAAAAAGTTTTTGAGATAACTTCTCAAAAACTTATACATATTATATTATTCTAGTCAAATGTGAAAATGCAGTTTAGACAACGACGAGAGAGAGAGAGAGAGAGAGAGAGAGAGAGAGAAAATGAGAAATTGCGTGGGTGCGAAAGGTTGAGATAAGTAAGAGATAGATGGCGATGGTGTGGGATTTTCGGGATCGATCGCAGGATCATGGATCGCAGAGGCTGGATGGGAGATGGCGCGAAATGTATACTTTCGGATTTTGAGATCCAGGCTGAAAACGGATAATGTAAGTTTCTATATATAAAGCATTTAATACTGGTACATTCAATTGATTCTATATAGAAAATATGACAGATTTTTGAAAGAAAAATCACCCCTGTATTTACACGATCTTTCCCCTGTTGTTATCAATATTTAATGGAGCAGATGAAGAACGCAAGTTGATGTATGTTAGTAATAGGAAAATATATAGGAGTAATGAAGTTCAGTATGCGCGAAATACGGACAGAATAAACCATCAAGCCATCATATTTTTACATGATTACATTTTCACAGTTCTTTTTGTACTAGATTTTTTCAGTTCTATCTGCTACTTTGATGGTGTTTGTCAAAAGTATCGCAAGATAATGGTTAAATGTTGCAAAAAAATTAAGCATATATATATACATTGTTCTGAACAGAAGAAAATTTAAATTTTAATGGAATTTCACTGTCTTTTATTATTATTCAAGAAAACACTCTAGTTTACTCAATCAGGCGTCTATGTACTTTGCGTGCACCCACCTGCAGTACGTACAATAGCCACACACAGACGTCAGATGCACTACGTCGAATCAACCTGTCTCGCTCTCCCCATTAATCCTCGTCACCTCGTCGCGACGTGCAGCCGGCGCCAAGAATCACCCGCGGCGCACGCGACCTTGTAGCCTGTATAGATGTGTGTATCCATACATGACTGATTCTATAGATAATTTTCCACTTAAGTCTCGAGGAAAATTAAAAAAACTTTTTCTTGCTCTTTAGGCCTTTTTTATGTAAAAAATAAAACATAAATTCGATGGAATAACTTACTTTTGTGCTGGCAAGAAATTACTGTTTATAAGAAATGATTCAAAATAGTTTTATATCATTCCCCAAAACAACTCAACTTCAAAAAGAAAATGAAAGTAAAATTCATTTTTCAGAGTTAATAAAGTTTATTCCTCTAAAGGTGACAGTGTATAAAGTTTAGATTAAAATACAACAAAAATATAGCCTCAAACAATGGAAACTTCATCCCTACGTGTTCACGGTATTTTGTGCGTTCAAAGAAGAATTAAACAAATTTTTTGTAAGACTTAAATGAAAAATTTTATATAGAATCGCTCATATATAAACACACATACGCGCACGCGTACGGCTCAATATTAGCGGACCGCTGGCGACGATCAGAAAAGTGTTGGCATGTCGCTTGTGCTATGCAATGATACACTTTTTTGCATTTATATAGATACGCAGAAGCGAATCGATCGTTTTATACGTTCATTCATGTTTTGTGTAAGTGAAACGACGCATATGTATGTGGGATTAGAGAGTGCAAGAAAAACAATTTGCCTTTCTGATTGTTAATCATAAATTCTATAACCATAAATATATAAATTCTTACAAAATAAAAGATCAATTAAATATCCATCATCTCGATCAAGTAAATTTTCCCCCAAACAAATCATTATCTTGTTTTCTTTCAAGAACAGTGCATTACGGAACTAGTGCGTATACTATTTTTTGACAGAAGTGCGCAAAATACTGCAAATTTATTAAAATAATACAAACTAACGTAAAAACGTAAATGTAATAAGAGATGCGAAACGATTTGAGAAAAATGACGAGTAAATGCACATAAATGAGGTAAAATAGAAACATAATAATATAAATAAACTTTTATTTTCTATTTAATTCTATCCCAACATAAGTATAAAGTTTATTAACAAAACTATTACAACAAATATACGAAAACTTTATTATTTATTAAAAAATAAACTATTAGAATAAATATAAAAAAATAAATCATACAGAATTTATAATGGTTGTTTCCATATCATTTTTTTATAAAAAATTTAACTGAACAATTATTCAGATTGAAAGAAAAATTCTTATTTTGCAATAGGGAATTGAGACGTTAGCATGGTTTTATTCATACAAGTAGCATCGTTTGTTTTGATTAGGCTTACCCCGAGCGCTCACAATTCCATGAAATACATATCGGTTTGTTTACTTATTTTGAGAAATTTTTAAGCAAAGGATTCGAAGCGTGCTCAAAGAAAGTGTTTTGTATAGTTTGTTATGCTTGCTTACCGTGTGCAAAGCAATATGTTTATATATATTAAGACGGATCAAAGCACGCTCCGATCTGAGAGCGTAAATCTATAATTGCTTTGCGCACTGAAAACAAGCATGAGAAGCAGTGTTTTGCTCACGCTGTGTTAAAAAAAAAAATTTCTCGCCCCATCCATCTTCTTATAATTTCACGGCGACGCTTTTGACGATGTGAAAAAAGCTCGCGACGCATGCAATGAGTGCCGATATAAGCTGATTAGGCGCCAGCGTAAACGGACGATTAATGCCGCAAAGAGGCGCTCACTCGCTCGCGAGAGAAATTGCTCGCGCTTCCGCGTTATATTCGCGCGCCGTTGCAGCTTTTCCAAATTAGAAACGCGAAAGTATATGTATATATATGAAGGCAGTGTGTACGTATATATAATCGCGTTTGCGAGAAAAACAGATACTCGTACAAGTTTAGTTAGTAATAGGGATATTGAGCTTTTATACTAAAATTATAAATATAGACTGACGTGATTTCCGTCAGCTTGTATATATATATATATATATATATAATTTTTAATTAATTTCCAAAAAATTTACGAGTATTTTAATCGAAACGTAAATATGGAACTGTATATGTTCTTAACTTATGACTAGAATGGCAGGCGCGCGTATATTTTAAACAGAAACGTTGAATACAAAAATTGTAAATAATAATAAGATAAACTAACCATTTCCTGCCTGTGCTTCTTTTCTGCATGCAGGAATTTAACACTTAAGAAATAATTTAAAATTATATAGTTATTAGATTATCACTAAAAATATCATGATTTCTCTGTAAAAAAAGAAACATGAACGTGAATCGAGCACAACTCCTTTCGATATTGTTCCTTGTACGCTTATACGGCGTCGCTCATAGCACCGCGGGAGTCGATGTTACGGCGGCCGGCATTTAAAGTGCATTGTTGGCGCGTTGCCAGAGGAGAAAAAAGCTACCAGTGACGCTTTAATCGCTGGACAATGATTCGATTATCGTCTCCTGCAAGTACTTCCTTTCTGACGTCGACGTGTAATTTCGCCCGATACTCACAGAGCGCACACGTACCCTTCAGCAGCAAACGCACCGAGGTTTGCGGTATGTTTTTTTCATTCTTATACGATGACGGTGGTGCTGTGTCTGCGGCAGATTATTAGTTTGATTGACATTAGTGCCATAGAGATACTTTATATTTTATTCAAAAAGATTATATAGTCAACAAAGAAAATCCGACGAGATTCGTTCCCCGAGGAGAGCCATCCATCGGAACACATGACACATCGTGCAGTCCTAATCCCCGGCGCCGTCTATCATCGCGGATCCAGTTCTCTCTCTCTCTCTCCCCATCTTTTACTCGTATATAAGTACACGCAGCAATTACGCAACCCTCGCGACCTTGGCGGATGATATGCCGCGGCCTTGGGTTGTCGCCGCCGTTTGCGGGCGCAATGCGCCGTACTGGGATTATATAGTTCTCTGCGCGCAGCCTGGGTGTCCTGGTTGTTCAGTGATATGTCATGGTAGGGCGCGTGTACGGAGCAGAAACCCGATGATGAAAAGAACGTGGAAAAGGTAATTTTATAATGAAATAAATACACTATGCGTGTCAGATATTTCATGGTGGCCATCAAGGCTCTTATAAACATACCCGAACTTTGAATGCTTCAATCTGCTGAATTCAAAGAAATGTATTAGACTGGTCGTGTGAAAAAATGATTGAGAGTATGAGGGACAAAACATAAGGCTTCAATATTTTCATAAAGTACATAGAAATTGTTCGTAACGGACAATAATTGATGGGCGCGCTTGTTGATAGATGCTTTCGGATTATACGATGCAGCGGTGCTGTAATTCCGTCGAGATGCGGTGTTTAGATGGCGTTATTAATTGGGATTGTGAAGATTTTCTCGGAATATTAATAATTAACGAGGGGATTATGTTGCTGCGGTAATGGATGAATAGTGAAAACTCATACAGTGACGGTAACTTGCGTGTGTGCGTTAAGTTTTGGTATCCAATATTATTTGGGATGCGTTTTCGCAAATATTTTACATAAGTTCAGCTATATTTGAGATATTTCTATAAATTATTATCTCGTAACATTTTTAAAGTTATTGATACGCCATTAGAAGACAACGTTGTATACATTCTCCCAACAAAAACTCGACGTTCCCAAATTTTTCAGCTCGCTAAAGTTAATTGAAACCATGAACTAAGGCGGCACCTAATCGATTCGCCATTGCATCACTCCGCGCAAAATCCCATTCGCCTTCTGCACGTATTCAGTTAATAAACCCCGAAATTTGTGCGCGCGCGCGCGCAACTGGGTCATTCCGTCCGCGTTTTCACCGCGAGTCTAATTACCGCATGAGTAATTAGAGAGCGAGAGAGAAATTTACACAACGTTTGCTCGCGAGTACGGACAAACAATGACGCCGTGACTTTTGAATGTGCAGATGCGCCGGGACATTTAATGATTGTCGAAAGTATACGTGTACGTGTGTTTGCATTTGGACGTGACGGAGAATCGGACACATTTTAACATGTCAATTTTTTTGGAATGAATGCCTTTATATTATGCGTGACCATATGTATGATGATCGATGTTACGAAACTCAGGGTTTGATTGGTTGAGCTTTAAAGTGTTATGTATAGAGTATTCATTGAGAAAAGTAAGTGTAATTGATCTTTAAATGTAAAGAGCTTATACCGAAACAAGATAAAACCAATCAAATTTTGTATTTCTTATCGGATCGGAATAGTCTTAAGAAAAGGACCTAGGTTTCTAACATTATTCCTTCTTATTGTCAACAATGTATGATGCGATCACCTTTCATTATCTAGACAATTCAGGATTTCGCGATCGGTAATGCAAAATCAATAACCGTAGAGTACTGCTCACTTGCTCTCGTGATTAATCTTATTCATCTCTCCCTCCTTCTCTCCTCTTTCCCTTTCTTACTCCCTCGCTTTTTTCTCGCTTCCTCTGCCTCCCTCTGTTCATCGTGTGTCACGAGAATCGGGATCGTAATTACACGATCTAGCGTGAGAAAATAGCGAGAAAACGTCCGTCTGGTAAGGCTCACTAAATTTTTCTCAGTATATAGGTTTCGAGTTCACTCGAAGTAATTATGCAAACGCCTATAGCTTTGCGCTTTTTGCGGAGATCTGCGAGTGATTAATTAACTGTCGGTAGGTTTAGAAAGCGTTGTGATTCCGACGAATTTGTCAGGACATGAAGGGGTAAAGTATGAGTAGTTTTATAAACCATGATTTTGAATTTACTCCATTACTTCAATTTACTCCCTAAAATTGAATTCAACCTTAAGAGAGTATTGATTACGTCATTTTGTACAAACTCCCACTCAAAAAGCAAATACGCTGCTGAAATTAGGAATTAACCTGTATGTGTATCCTGCTTTTTCATATATGTATATGTACCTTTGTGAAGACTTACACACATGAGCAAACAAATAGAAAGATGCAACAGACTTACCCCCCGTCGCTTCATACGGCGAAAATTATCGCATGGCGTTTTGAATTTAGGATTTACGGACTATAGGAAGTTGTAAAGCGCGCTTCGCAGCTTCAACTGCCAATTATAATGAGAGAAAGTCAATTCTCCGATCTTATTCAATCGCTTTTTCGGAATCCCATATGCGTAGATAACGTTGTTTATTTTGTTTCAGCGATGAAGAGTATTTGACGGTTTTTGGAATCGTTATCAATAGGAGTAAGTGGGAATAAGATTATGCGAATTGCAGAACCTGTAAGAATATTTCCTCGCACTATTATTATTATTCAACGCTTGAAGAAGTTCAAGGGAGAGACTCGCGCTCGAGCTGCGCGCTGATTGGGCGTCGCCATGGCGACGTGAGTGAAGAAATAAACAAGAGGGGCGGGAGAGACTCGCGCGCGTACTGCGCTATGATTGGGTGTCGCTACATAGTTCCATGCTAAGGTTTCCATTTCACTTAGCGCAGTTGTACTACTTGTTAATTACAGTTTCTTTTTGTAAATATATTTTAGATCCGAGGTTTATGTAGGTATTTTGTTTCGATTACTAGAATTCGCTTTTTTTCTTAATACAAGTCTAGGAGATTTATAAGTAATAGTATGGCCGCATTAGTTATGTCAACTGTAATTGAATCATGAATGTTTTAAAATTCTTAGTAATATTTCGAGTGGTACGGTCGGTTTATCTTGAGAAATATTACTTTATAATGTATTAAAAATAAAATGTTTTAATATAAAAAATCGATGAAATATCGCACTTTAATACTTGTGTTCTTCAAGACTTTAAGAGTACCACGCACATTCAAAACATACCCTGACCGTAGATCTGCCCCTACCTACCATCGTATTTTCTTCTGCATTGTACAATATTAGATTATTTTGTATCTAAAAAAGATATGTGTATGAAAAAGTTTTCACATAGAAGATTTTCAATATTAAAAATTGAGTCTATAATTACAATAAAGCACTTCTTACCGCTTCCTTATCCCGAATACTTTTACACACACGGACGTACATCCGGCCAACTCAGCTCGCTCGTTCAGTCTCGTGTACAATATCGTCCGTCATCGAAATTAATGGGTGCTACCTTGCGCGACCGCAGCCCGCTTGCGCGTGAAATAGAGAAAGCCCCGCGGTGCAGTACTTTCTGTCTCTCATACGATGCGTCTCCCCTTTCGTTACGCAATGTATACGCGTATGTATTCGACATTCTCTCTCTCTCTCTCTCTCTCTGTCTTTCGAACGCGTTCGCGCGAAAGTCCCTTCGTGGGGCGTCCGTGTTACGGATGTGTGTGTGTATATATAAGTAGTGTTTTATTCGCGCGGGCGTACTTTCGCTTTCGACGATTTCGAGAGGCGGGCGATCATGACTCTTTGGCTCGTGTGTATAAGTGAAAATATGCACCGAGGAGGTACTTGTCGAGAAGTGAGGGTGTATGCGTCGCGATGAGACGTTATGGATGGACTCGCATAAAAAAAGAAAATAGTGTAATGCTTGCGAGAAATAAATAAATTTTTAGTCTTATAATAACTAATAAAATAATTCCTGTGTTAAAACTACATATTAAATGTTTCTCTAGCGTATTATTTTGTAAATAGAGATCAACCCCACTCTAACAACTAGTTTTTTCAATTTTCTTTTCTCATTTTTTCACTGAATAAATAATCTACATCTTATATCTGCCTTTAATTCATCAGTGAAGCTGTAGTTTATTTAAGCAAAGCGTAAGTAACAGTTTTATGTGTATGCACAAATATGAACCATTGAGCAATTAAGAGCTCATTAAATGCAACATCAAATACATTTTTCTTTTTTATCTGCGTAGATGATTTTGTTAGTAAAAACTGAAGAATCGTCTAGTCTGGGATAGAGATAGTCAAATAAACTTGTGCGCAGCTATATCGATGTGCTCGCGTAAGATAATTTGCATTTATTGATTACCTAATTACCGGTACGCGCGAGCAACGGTTAATCGATGCGCGTGCAAGCGCGCATACGCGACAGTTACGGATGGCGCGATTGCCTGTGCGCAAGCGAGCGAGCAATACATTGATCACTTTCGGACGATTAATTCGTTCCCGTTCGATGTACACAAATACATGTATGTGCACACATACATAAACATACATTATATTATATCCTATGATCATGAGATCGGGTTGTTAAACGGTTTTCATGCGATAATCGACAACTTTGACAATTTGTTTTGTTGCTTTGAAACAAATGTATAGAGTTAATTATGGGTCAAAAAGATTTCGCGTAGTTTTACGATTTCACGGGCGATGGTGACCTTAGATTATAGCTATGGCACTATGAGTCTAGTGCGGAATGTTGGCTTTTATATTTGCACGTATAAAGGTAAGAAGTCTGCAATAAGACGTTGCACCAGAGAACCTTAGTTCTTTTCCTGGTCAAAATTTCTTTTTCTTTTATATTATTATTAATATATTCAATTTAACATTTTATAGTAAGCTATTTAAATATGAAAATATCTATAGAGTGCATATATATATAATAACGATGCGGTCAAAAGATCCCAAAAATTATAAAAATAAATATTCTAATTAGTTTCTATGAATATATGAAACGAAGAGTATTAATTAAAATTTGATACAACTCTGAAAATTTGTTTAGAATCTTCGATACAGCAAGAGCATACGCGAAAGTCCCGTTCGATCTAGCCGTGTTACGTGCGAATTACGCTTGCGCGAATGAAGTAATAGAGAGCCTGTACGTGAATTTATCAGTGCAACGTGCGCATGTACACACATTACACAAATTGCGCACTAGCGCAAGGGATGAGAAAACAGGAGATCTAGTGTGCTTGTGCATTTATGTTGTGCAATGGGCGGCTGATTAATTTTCACGGGATACCTAAATAACAATCGCAGAAATTTGCGAGGCTAATTATTTAAGATTTAAATTCTCAAAGCTCACTGAGGAAATAAGAAATTCTTTTACTTTCTATATAGAAATCCATCTTATGTAAATGTAAAATGATTTTAACAATAAAAAAGCGCTCGTATTATTCCTCTATACATTCTCAAGGTAAGCTGCGCAGGAATTTAACATTTTGCGTAACACGACATTAAATTAAAGGGAAAGTATAGTTTTATTGGGCGAACTTGGTATGGTACTCCTTACACGGAAGATTAAACTAATTAACCGTATAATAAACTCGGTTATTTCTGAATATCGTAAATTCTCTCGCAGAACATAACACGATCGAGCGAGCCAAGGCTGCGTCAGCGTCTCGACACCGTTTTCCAATAATACAATCCTCTCTCGTTTTAAGTACTTACCAAGCGCCGAGAGACAAAAGCCATTCGCTCGACAACATTTACGTTCGCATATATGCGCCAGCGAAAATCAGGTACACCATATACCTATATGGTGTGCGCCCGTGCGCAGCATGCATGCACATCGTTTACGATCGGCGGCGATTTACAAGCGTGTCACTTCGATTGCAGTTTCCTTCGACGTGTTCAAGGCGAGAGATGCGATCGAATTTTACGAGTGAAATCAGATTATCGTGTTGTTAGTCTCTCTTCCTTGATCTGGAGCGAGAAAACGTTTGTGCTTTTGGAAGCTCGAGCGAAAAAGGAGAGTGAGTGAGGAAGAAAGAGATAAGGTCTTAACTTTCGATGGGAGTCGAGCATTGTAGTGCAGTGCTGAATTTTTATTGCCTATTTACCCAGTTAAAAGCTCTCGCTCTTGCTCGTACGCGTGCGGGTGCAACGTCGTGAATTACGAGAGACTTAACTTCTAAGTTCGTTGCCGGGAAAGAGATTCACCTGTGCCAGGGTTTACGATGTGCGCACGACTTACAGTACCACCTGCTGGTAGGTATAGTGGGAATAATTTGATGGATATAATTTCGATGACTACGTACTTAAAATTAAAGTACGTATAAAAGTTAAAGTAACAAAATAGGAGAAAAATATATTTTTTTAAATAAATTCATTTTTGCATAAATATATGTTATGAATATCACATCGTATATGTTTTAGTTAAATTTTAATAAGAACTTTTCTCCTTTAATGTTTGCTAAAAAAGCATATGTATATAGATACTTATACCTATTTAATATAGAAAAAAAACATTAAAATATTTTTGTCACGGTATAAGTTGATAAGAAAAATTTAATAATAATAGCCAAAGTTTAAAAAAATGTCATGTATATGGTTTAAAAATATATATTTTACCCAAATATCCATTATTTATAAACTATATGATTTGTACTGTATGTGTGAACACCGCAGTTGAGCGATACACATTCTCCGTAGTGCTTTGAAATAGTCTTTGAGAACAAATTGTATGTATACTAGATAAATTTAAACGTAATTAATAAATATAATAAATCTCTTATAAACTTTTATAAAGTAAATCCATTGATTTTCTTTAAAAAAATAATTCTCTAGTACATTTTACAAACGTCGCATAAAATTTACTTTTAATTATAAGTACACTGCTTTTTGCAGATAAAAAAATGTGAATAAAAGCTTTTACAATAAATATTTATTAATTTCGATGGTTTTTGAAAAAACACGTGTCGGTAATGCAAAGATAAATCAAGAAGAATCCGAGGCTCATACGAACACACGCTGATACTATTCTTAGAACGAAATAAATAAAGCCGCTGATAATCGCTACTACTACTCTGTCCCGGTGCTCGACGCATAAGCAAATATAATCTTTACTTACGATATCCCGGAAGCGCTACCAGTCGCGCGCCGCACGCTGACCTTTCCTACGCGCTCATCTCCCTCTTCCTCTCTCTCACTCTCACTCTTTCTCTCTCTTTTTCCTTCTTGCTGTCTCTCTCTCTCTCTCTCTCTACAGGTAGATACATACGGAAGCTCGTTGTTCGGCGGGTCGAAGTGATAAATACGGTTAATAACGTTATTTGCTTGGTGTGCTTGTGAGAGAGGGAGAGAGAAAGAGAGAGAAAGTTGCGCGGGGTGCGCTCGTGCGATATCGATAAAATCAGCGGGTGGGCACGTACATACGTACGAGTAAGCTTTTTTTCTGCAAAGGGAGAGAGAAAGAGAAAGGGGGAGGGAAGATGTTTTCGAGGTTACGCAACAGCGTGTGCGTGCGAGCCAATCGTTAGACGGGCGTGCACGACAAATTGTCGTGTTTTCTAATTGCGTTATGTCATATTATATAGGTATATAGGGTTCGCTTTGTACCGCTTGTTTATCGCCGCGACGAGTCTCTTTCTTCTTACGTGCCCTGGCTGATGCTATCTAAGTCGTAATGCCAGCTATTTATTTGCTTTAGGGAGTGTGGATGTGAAGTAGTGATGGTTATTGGCGTCTTGCAGTGAGTATAGTTCGAAGCTTGTCATTGATATTAAATTTATTGTTAAGTAGGGATTTGTGAATCATTGTTGGAAATTTTCCAAACATATAGGTATATAGATCTGCATAGAAACCTATTCTACGTTGAGATTTTTGTGTAATTTCAATTGAGTCATATGGAACTGTCCCTCAGCCGAAATGATGAGTGACTGTGGGAAACCTATATAAGCAACTTCATTGATCGTTTAGGTGTATTTTTTTGCTATTTTAATCTCGATATCACATTAAAGAGTGTGTCATAGCACTGATATAGAAAATAGTAAAATTTCTTTAAAAAAAATGTAATGTTTACTAAAATTTTTTATTAATATTAATAAGCAAGATAAAAATCATTTTTGTTTTGTCATGCTGAACTCTTTTGAGATCTTAAGTGGAATGTTCAATAAGAATACTTATTATTAGATGAATCACTGGTTCAATGAAAGGCATAAAGTTGGAACCTTATAGAAGGGGACAAAAATTTAATAATTCTCTCGCATAATGACAAGCAGGCATGATTATATTTTAACGGTACGTAATAAACGTCGTTTAATTTTATGCACACAATAAATCTGTATCTGCGAGAGTTTAACCGCGCGCAGCGCTGCGGCAAATTTATACTATTAATACATTTACAGAACGCTCTCCAAGTCATTTTATTCACCGCAAACGAGGAAAAACGCAACGCTCATTATTCACAGCGCGGATCTCTCTCTCTTTCTCTCTCTTCCATGCTTATGTCACGTTAAATCGTGCGCCGGCTTAATGCAACCGGAAAATATGGCTACTTTGCGAAATTGCAGTATATACCGCGAGTCACTTACGCGCTCTCGCTGTGCGCCGTACGTACGCCGGTATTTAGACGTTTATCTTTTAAGTAGAGTATAATATACTGATATTATTGTAAAGAAGCTACTCGTTTTGCGGCAATATTCATTCGTCAAGATTATCCGCGCAAGCAGCAAAAACATCGCGTTATGACTTTTAATGGTCGAAGACGCGGGCTGCGCAGGTAATACGGGGAGGGAAAAAGTCTTGAGACGGCGCTAAGTGCACTTACGGGAAAATTAATCTTTCACTGTACGAAAGTGCAAATAAATTTTGGGTTAATTACTAAATTATTGAATTTTCATCAAACGTATAAATACTGCCGCAGGAAAGCTTTTAAGGTTATTATATAAATATTTTTAATGCACAAACTATATAGTATTTACAAAAAAGCTCAAGAACAAATTCGACTGAAACTTCATCATAACAACCTAATAAACAAAGACATTCAGCGCGCGCAATAAAAAATCGAATTAGTTTAAGGAGCCAAGTAACTTTCCCCTGACTTTATACTGTCATGGGTAGTACATAATCTATATATAGAGTTACACAGACGACTCGCAGCTTAATGGTCCGCACTGCGGATGTTACAACCGCGAGACATACATCGACTTGGTCTCGTGCGAAGAGGTCGCTGTTTTCTTTTTTTGCTGTCCTTCTCCTCCTCCTCCTCCTCTCACACGCGCGGGTGACGATCTCGCTCCGATCGTTCAATCTTATTGGGAGGTCGAAATGAGACACGTTTTTTGTATCGGGAAAGTGGTGCACGCTCACACGTACGCTTGTATATCGCTTAAGTGGCAGTTTAAGTTTTAAAATTGCTTGTAAGGTAGTTGTGCGAGAAAGAGAAGGAGGGTTATTCCATTTTGACCGTTGTAACGACACTCCTGAGATATGCATGTGGTAGCTTAGAAAGTGTCGACGATGATTGTCGCCGCGAATTGACGGCGGAGAAAGCAGGAAAAAAATCTTAATGACCGTTTGGGTGAATGATAAGATATTTTGAGCTCAGTATAAAAGAATCGATTTTAGAACGTTGCTATCTATTATCTATATCTAACTAGACCTTAGTTTCATAAATCTAGCTATGACAAAAAGCGATTATCCTCTTGCAAGTAAAATCTTCTTTCTAGCAATGCACCTAGCGAAAGCAAAAACAGCCCGGAAGAAAGCGAGAGCGTCAGTGGGGTGACTAATAAACGGCGTGATTTTACGAGACGCGCTGTTCTAAGTAAGTGTGGTTGTGCACCGTTCGTGTAAATTACGACTACACGCGCATTATGAGGGACACTTTCGCCGTCTCGCGGTCACGGCCATTGTCAAATCGTAGCGTTTTATATTTGCTCGAAAAGAGACGCCGAGTTCGCAAGAAGATGCTTCGGGTGACTGCATAGTTTTCGGCTCGACGCGGATGGATCAGTTTAATTATTTTCGGTTGGCCCAGTGAATGTAACACAGGCTGCTTAGGAAATAATAATAAAATATACTAAAAAATTTTCACAGAAAAAAATATAAAAAACAACTTTTAAGAAAGAGGAGCAAACGAAATCGGTGGCAACTGTAAAAATAAAGATAAATCTAATAATAACATCTAGATCATAAATCAGAAGTGTTAAATATTTAACATGATATTCAGCAAGATGTGTGATCAAAAGTAAAAAGCAAAAAATAATTTTCTTTGCTAAATATTTGAGTGACTACAGTGGAAATGAATAGAAAAATTCAAAGCTTTCGCAAGAACCGCCTCACTTAGTAATACACGCAATTACACGCACTTGCGCAATAATCCTGCATCGAGAATGCAACTCCAGAATCTCCATGATTGATTCGCAACTTTCTCCGATTCACGTACTACATGTGCGTGTGTCTGCTCGCGAATGCACAAACATTAGATTTCTCATCTTAATGATCGACTTTTCATAAGTGCTCTAGTAATTGTGCGGGAACGCGAGAATATTTAGACGAGCGTATACAACCGTGGATTTTTTAGCCGAAGGGGCCGGATTAACTATTTCCTGCTTATCTAAAACGCATAAACGCATATCTGGGCGCGGAAGTCAATTGAGATTCGCACCGTGTGTGGTTTGTAATAAATATGGTTGGATTAATCGTATTCCGTTCCTGAGTTTCTTTAAAAACTGGGAGATTATTATATTTGAATAGTGCGCATATTTGAGTATAGAATGAAACGAAATTTGCGGTTTCTTTGCGACGATTGCATCTCTTATTTTCTTGAAATATCCAAATTATGATAGTTTCTGCGATCATTTCGCCCAAAACCTTGTAAAAACAAAGTACATATAGGAAAAAATCCCAATTAAACCCCGGTAACTCGCACTTCGGTCAAACCAAAGACCGAAAAACAGTTCTCTTCTAGAAAACAATGAAGTAATTGACAAAGCACAGCAGGACGCGCAGCCATAATTCAAGTTAATACTTACACCCGTTTGTGCGCACATTTCACGCAATAGCGCCGAGGGGCTGCGAGATACCGCGGCGATACATCACCGAGCTATAATTGGTCTAGCTCACAATTACAATGCGATTTAAGCACGTCGTTCCGGGGCAACAGTTGTATACGCCTGTATGCAAAGTGTATAAGACGCTTGTTCTCGCGATTGACAGCAACGTTATCTCGCACGATTCTTATAGTCGATCCTATCTATATACGTATATGTGTGCGTAGCAGAAGATGTATACAGTATACAGGCGTCAGATGCGCTAATTATGCTGCATGATTAGTTATCAGTTATGTAATAATTGCGATTATGGTGTTAGGTAGTCTTTCAAAAATGAGGCAATTGAATCATTATTTTAAAATTTTCTTTTCCTTCCTTCCGGAGAAAGAGTTTTTATCATTTTTTTTGTGAGGAATCATACGCTCATCCTCACATGCAAGACGAGCCCGTTTAACAGTTTGTAACCAGGTCAACGACATCAGTTCGAAAGAAGATACTCTCTGGTGAAGCGAAACCAAGCGCTTCACGCAAGAAATATGATCGTCGGGCGACACTTCGCTTCTCTCTCTCTCTTTCTCTTGAAGATTTATCCTGTGCGGACGTTGCAACGGCCGAGCCAAAGGGAAACAGAGATGTTATCCGCTTGTCGCTCGTCTGACATATAGGCTAAAGTCGAAACGTCAAATGGTGTTGGTAATATTTAGGCTTCGATATTGCGAGCTGTGAATTTTAGAGGAAGCCACTTTTCTTATTTTAAAGTTGAAAAATCATTTTGCAAATTTGCGAAAAATAAAAGGTTATCAAACATAAGCCTGTGAGTATAGGTTATTGAAGAATAAGCGTTAAACACTGATTTAGTTATCAAGTTTTTATTTTGTTCATATTGCTTCCTCCCAGAGGAAGATTTATAATAGAAAAATTTAAATTTTGCTGAAAACGATATAAAAATATGTTCTGAGGTCTCAATAATCAAAAAACATTGTTTTTAAAAAATGTCTGGATGGAATAATGTGCGTGCATTTTAGAAAAAATAGCGGTTTTATTGCCCTGCAAAAGTAAAAATTCACTATTTACATTGAAATTCAACAGAGATATAGCTTTTCAATATTTTTTTTCAAAAATTTCCAAATTGTTTTTTTTCGCGAATATTTGATTTATTGACTTATTTCATTTACAATAAGTATGTATATTCAATTCGCGCTGCTCTATATATAACTGAGTTGCAGATCCCAGAGCCATTAACCATAAATCCGTCACGGTCCGCCGCATTCAGCTATATAAGCCACAGTGCGACGGATCATCCATCTCCGCGCATGCTTCTTCTTATCTCCCTCGCGATCTCACTCGAATCAAAGGAAAATTAACCGTACGCGCGTAGTCGAAAAACAAAGGACCTGCCTCCCACGCGCTGCAGCTGAATGACCTTATTTACGCGGCTCTGATTGAAATACACCGGTAAATGGCGCGCAATAAAGTCCACGATAAGATCGCGCGTCTGTGCGGGAGGAGTGGGCGAGAAACGGAGAGAGAGGAAAAAAAGAGAGAGGATAAGGATCACTGAGGTTCCCAGCTTGAGAACGCGTGGCAACGGCGACGACGCTGTCGATTTTGTAAAGATTTGCGGGGAATGAAACGATTCCTGCATGTATTGTCAACGAGGTGAGCAGTCTGTATGCAGAAAGACTCTGGTACTGGTAGGAGGATCTGTGTATTTATTTATTCACCAGAGTAGAATCACGTGTAGATATTACATCGCGATATACATTGTACAACTGATAATCAACACAAAATGAACTTAGCTCAAAGTTTACCTGCGCCTATTAAATTTTACAACATCAGCGTTTATTTAGAATATACATTCGTATATATGAACTCGAAACTAGCATAAGATAAAGGAAAAGCAAGTTCTGAGATTGTGAAATTTTGTCGGATGATAAAAACATATTTTACCGTACATCTCCAAATAAAGAATCACTCTTTCCATCCAGCATCTTCCCTCACTTGAATAATTTTCCTCAATCCGTTCATTATACACAATAATTTCAAAATGTCGAATCTCTTTCCCACCACTGCCCCATCCTCCCCCCGATTTTTCCGACCCACATGCGCGCTTTCGATCGTGACGCCGCGACGTCTCAATATTCCCTCTCTCTCTTTCTTTCTCTCTTGCGCCCCAAGCAAGCGATTAATCACCGTACGCGCGAGCGTGAGTAACGACGAGGCTCGCTTACTCGAGCTCTCCAGGCTTCGGGCGATATTCGGCTATATTGAGTTATACGCGCGTATTGACTTCTCGCTCGGAATTTTCACCGAGGTGAGAAGAAATAAGGGAGAGAGAGAGAGGAGCAGATCGGGATGGATAAGAATTTTCTCCGATGCCAGTGTTATAGTTGGTTTCAATGCTGTATAGAGATTTTATTGCATTGGCTTTGGAACTGTGACATGTAAAGATCTGTATTTCAAATCATTACTTGGTAATTATTATTTATAAAAAAAAATAAAAGTGCCCTTTTCCAGCTTCACCTTCTATTATATTCAAATTTTCATTATACACAGATAGCCTCCATCGCGAGATAATAAACTCACCACCCATGAGAATTCTAAACTACAACCAAAAATCTTTTAAACTATCCAGATTACAACCACTTCAATCTCGGATACTACGAATTAGTATATACAATGAAAAATTGTCAGCAAAACATACGAGCTTTCCTGTCATGTAATTCTCTCTCTTTCCCTTCAATTAATTAACAAGCGGCCAGTTTGTAACTGTCTCTCCGACGCAGTGCGCTTTATTAAATGGAGCGCGGGCGTCTACGCTTTTGACAGTGAGATATCATCATTAGCGCACAAAGACTTCATTTGTAAGTCGGCCAGACAGACGTACAGACACGCTTTCAGCGAAATGCGCTGCGCTCTCGATTTTCACCTCACAATGTCGACTTATTGTTTGTCTTAAAGTTTCATTGGTTCCTGCGATTATTTTCACTTGTAAGTGTGTGTATTTCAACACGTTTTTTCAATTGAAAACCAGTTCCGCGCGAGTAATGTGAGCAGACATGCGTGAGCAAATTAAAAGCATTCAGGTATGTATACCACTTCCGTAGATCCGATGTGCCGGAACATTACGTTACTTACGACTAGTGCTCTCACTAATCACTCGCAGCACAATGTCCCATTGTGTCTGTCCACTTGTATATGCACACGCACTTGTCGCGTGGTCATCTTTCATCCGGTGCGAATTTTATCGCGCATCAAGTATTGTCGTAGTTTCTTCAAGAGAATAAAAAGAAAGATTTACGTGGTTATGCATAGCAGCAGCATGAGCAGCAGTCGCTCAACAAAGCACGGGAGCGTTTTTGGGTTTCGACAATTTCTCTTTCGCACGCTGATGAGCGAAAGTGTGCAGTTTTGGGTTTCACGCTGCTGTGCGCGTGACAGTGTTTCTTAGATGTAATTGTATCGCGTGTATGTCGCGGAGAATCAATAACTTTTTTTATACTTTTATCAGACAAAGACATGAGAACAATATACGAGTCGATGTTTTATGTTTCATGCAAAATTTTTACCCACACGGTATACAAGCTTGTACATCGTAATTTTTCAGAAAAAATCTGTTGGATGCAAAAATCGCCGATAGTGTGTATATTAATAGAATATGAAGCTAGCAGTAAACTTTCTCGTCTCCTCAGACGCGCTTTCGCGTACTTATCACGCGACGGGTCCTCTCACCTGTCGCGCACGCACACACGTTTGTATACACATAGACTGCATGCTGTATAGAATAAAAGTTTTGGCGCCCAGCGTGACGCCACGCGAGATTTCCCTTGCGGAGAGAAAAGCTACTTCCGCCCCTCGTAAAACAATGTTCCTCTAATTGCGCGATGCGTATCGCACGGTGTATATACCCCTGAGGGGTAGTGTATACGCGAGAGAGTGAATGAGATAGCAGCTGGCCCACTTTAACGCGCATGCTTCGAATCATCGAAAAATCACCGATGAGCGATGCGAGATGGTTATATATATTCTGTTGTAGGATGAAAGTCATCGGGCGCTGAGGTTTTTCAGCATCGCATTGCGGATGCCTCTATATACGTGGGGAAAGCTCTCGGCGGGTAATGTCAAGCTTTTGCAGAAGAGAGTATTATTTATTCAGTCCGAAATACTCAACAAAACGCAGTTTCTAGATGCTATGCTATAACGCTATATAGAGAAATAAACGCATAATAGCATCAGCTCAGATTCGCGGCAACCACCCGTCGTGGTTTCACGATGACGTTGTGCAAAACTCCGCACGCAGCACGTGTGCACTGCACTCTTACGACTTTCGTGTATGAATAAAAAAACAACACTACAACAAGCACACGTGGTCCGACGATAACATCGTCGTCGTTATCGGGCCCGAACAACTTCATTTGACGAACGAACGTTATACACATCAGTGCTGGCTTTGTTTCGATTAGAAAGTGCACGCGGTGCGCTAATTAAATCGCACGCGCAGGGGCGTCAACTTTTTTCTCCCCGTCCTGTATATACGTGTATATATAGCGCATGTGTGATTTATAGGCCACGTTATTGTGTCTTTCGACTTTTGCCGGTGTGCATGCGCATTGTTATGTGAAAATGTTGCTGTTGACTTGAGAGGGTAGCCAGGTGGTAATGGCAGTTTTTAACAAAGAAATGGAAAAAATATTTTCTATCCGTTTTAAATCAGCGCAATTTATTTCTAGCTTGTTACAATAGCTATACAAGCTTATATACTCTTGAACAAATTTGTCATACGCAAATTATTGACTGCGATACTTTGCATCTCGTGTTCTACCAACTCTCCGTCTCATTTCACCTCTGTCATACTTATACACATAGATTTTTCATTGCGCTCTCGGAAAGTAAACAAACGATCATCCAGCAACCTAATAGCACCCATTTACGAGGACTTTTCCACTAGCGAGCGACACGCCGCACGGCATTACAACCACTTTCCAACGATTTTCTCCTAATCCTCCGCCGTCAACTCCACCATCCATATCCTTTATGCAAAACATACCTATATAATCCCTATACATATATATATAGACACAATATACTGATATGCGCACGGACGCGTCATCTTCCGGCAAAAGGTCGTCGCGCATGGCCGCCATTAATCAGGATCGGTTTTGCGCGGGGGCATTAATCAGGATCGGCGCGAGATCGGAGATCGGAGACACACCGACGCGATTGATTTACGTATACAAATGAGCGCTGCGCACGTGCGCATAGCCACGATTGTAGAGACTCGTGATGGGAAAATGGACGGGTTAGAGGTTAGATTGGGGAGGAGGTGGAGCTACTGCGCGGGGTATGAGGTATGTATGTCGTGTGAAAAGACTGGAATTTAGAAGTAAGGTTTGAAGAGTTGTTTGTATGCTAGTTCGTTAATAGCTGTAAAAATGAGATACAACACTTTTTCCAGATTTAAACCCTTTACTTAGATTTTATTTACATAATTTGATAAAGTTGCCAATTTGTTATAAAAGAAATTATAGTTCGACCAAAATTTGTTTTCTTTCAACGTAGTCAAGTACGAAAAGATGAATTTTGGGATAATGGCCGTCGATGTGGCGTCGAAGGGTACCGGGCCAGCAATATGTATACATACCGCTCATGCTAATTATTTCTAAGAATTAAATGTTGTTTGCGACGAAAATATTTCGACTTTAACGAACGTTGATACTTGTAGGGTGTTAAAATATAGGTGTGTAATTAAAACACGGCAAAAATCGAAATGCGCGTTAGTATAGCGCTGAATTAACTGCCTTTCTTAATGGCGGAATAAAAGCAATTTTTTGCAGTGACCGGAAAGGGCAAACATACTAAGGTTGTGTTATATTTTTATGTGACACTTTATATAATCATGAAAATACGCACTGCAGTAAAAGTAAGTACCTTGCAAAAAGGAGCCGACAACGAGTAAACGTATCTTAAATTTAAGGGAGATGCGTCTACTGGTGCGTTTAATCTTACTTCTGTATTATCTAGTCATAGAAGATTCATATTTTTGCAATTGTTAAATCACTTATTTTACGACTTTTAATGTCTGAAAATGCAAAATTTTTAATAAGATAACTAATTAATTTGAGTAAAACCTTGTAATCATAAATGAATGGAACATTTTCTTCCTAGGAGACGTTATATACTTTACAAATCTCGTAAAGATAAGCTGAAAAACGCGCATCGTTAACACACGCCATCGCCGTAATCACGCCCGCAGTCTGTACACGTATATAGGAAGCTTTACTACCTCGCGCACATGTAACATCCAAAATTTCTTTTTGTCGACCCAGCTGCTATGGTAAAATTAGACTAATTAAAACAGCAGGGTAATCAAAATTGTATCATGAAATATTTTTTTTTAATAAAATAAACTATTTAAAACATTTACATTGTGTAAACATTAATTTAAAATATAGTTTATAATTTTAAATGAATGTTTTTGTATATTGAATAATAAATAATAGAAAAAAAGTAAAATTAAGTATTTATTAATAAATTTATTTACAAAATTATAAAAATTATTTTCTATTTCGCTTAAACAGCTATCTATGATTTATATATATATTTACAATCAATCAATCCATTATTTTTTCTAAACAATTCTTAGAAAGTGTACTGCATTTATAATTATAAGTATTAGTATTTTGTATAGACTTATAATATCTATATTATTGGTAATATACATTTCGTAGTTATCATCATGTAACATTATCAATAAAAAAATATATAACTAATATCTTGATTGTCACAAATTTAAGATTCGTGTTTAATGGTGTAAATTTTGTCTTGACCAGACTAGTGCAATGTCGTATAAATAATCCAGATATTCCTAAAAATTAAAGGTTTCTACAGTGTTTTAAAAAATTTAAATGTTATGTTAATTAATTTTACTTACGGGTTGGTTAAAGAAGTCTTTCCGACAGCTACGAATCGCCTTGACAGCTTGAGGAATGTCACATTCGTTGTCAACTGTCATTCTTTGGAGCAAAAAAGAGGTCGTTAGCCATATTCCACTCGCTGTTATTCCATTACTGTAATAAAATTTGTTTGACTTTATTCTTGTCTAAGAATACAAACACCGGAATTTTAATTTAAATAAATTACCGGCAGACTATTACAATAGGACAATTGTCTTTCTTTGGAAAACTTTCAAAAGCTTTCCAGAGCTCTACCAACTCATTGGGATCTGGCAGCGAAGATTCTGGCCACTTTTTGAAGCTCAATATTTTAACAAACTGTTCCTTAGATGGCTGCTGTCAGTGATTTTTAACAAGGCAAATAAATGTTCGGTTTATTCAGGAAAAATGGTCGGTATATATCTACAGATAAAGAGATCAATTTTTAAAATGCTATTACCTCAGAACTGTCAACTAGGAAAACTTCTTCTTTGAAGTAGTGCTTAGTATCCGTCGTTGAATTTTCTTGGCGAACGATTTTTAGATACTTTACACTTCCGTATCCTTGATTTTCTGGTACTAACTCACAGTAAGTCTGGAAAGCCGCCAATCATTCGAATTAATGTATAATTATATTTTTCTCAGAATTCTTTTAATCAGTTACTTACAGGGTCTTGTAAGTTAGGTGATTGTAAGACTAGCACGACTTCAACATTGTTTTCTGCCAACATCCTCCAGAAATCTCCAGACGTCGACGGCATTGGAAGTTGTGTCGTAATGTATTGACGGTCCTTGAATAGATTTCTTACACACGTGGCGGCGATGTAATCACTATCCTCATCGTTTATTAGTGATCGTTTTAAGTACAATCTATTTAAACCACCTGCAGCATCATTTTTAATAATGAGATTATGAATTACTAATGGAATAAAGTATATTATGTAAAAGAAAAGTACCCGCTGATTCAGGGAACCTATGTTTCATTCTATTTCTGTTCGACAGCGACTTCTCTGGCAACGGAGGAGAGCCCAATACCTCGCTCCACCAACTCGTATCTAAAATTCTGCACGAAAATATTTATGAAAAATCCAACTATTTTGTCAATCATTCAATTAAAATACGGTACCTTTGGTAATGCAGGGGTGAATTCTTCTTAGCTTCCGTTAACCTCTCTGTCAGAGATTTGTCACACTCAAAACACGTGTCTTTAGTGTTAAAATACTCCATGAGAACCAAGTGCACAAGCAAATACTGGTCTGTATTATCTACCATGTTCAGCCTTTCTTCTCGCACTGACAGTACATTGGCGTAGACGTCAACAACCTATGTGAACATAACATACAGTACCAAGTCATGGTATTAGAAAGAAAGCAGTACTTTAATCGACTGATGACAACATTGTTTTAAATAAGCAAATAGAAATTTAGGATCAATCTTTACTCTTACCTCTTCCGAAAAGGCTCGGGATAGACACATGTCGAGAACGATGAGGGTGCCAGTGCGTCCTACGCCAGCGCTGCAATGCACAACGATCGGAGGATCATCGTCTTGCCGAGGCATTGGAGAGTGCCGCTGAATCTCCTTCAAAAAGGCGACGATGGATCGCGGGTTTGAGGGCACGCCGTGGTCTGGCCAGGCCGTGTAATGCAAGTGTTCGATCTAAAAGAACGGATTTTTTTAGCAATTTTCAAGTTCTCTTATTATATTTTATTACATTTTACCATTCGTCCCTGTTGATTCTCGCAGGAAATTTGGAAAGTTCGGTAGGTGTAGTCGCAGTGAATTTCTTCACTTTCGAATCGAACCGAAATTTTCCCATATAATACTCTTTTGCCGACCAGTGATGGCCAGTACTGCTCACATTTAACCTAAAATCATTTTGTATAAATTATAGTAGTCGTGCATCTTTGTAATATAGTTTACCATTTTAATTGAAATACGCATACTTTTCCATTTTCCATCAAGTTAGCCATCATGCAGATGATCTGTACCTTCTCTTGCCAAATCATTCTCCAAAAGTCAATAACTGTATTTGGCTTCGGCCCCTGAGTTGCTATGTAAGTTTTCCTCTTACCTCCATACCCCTTGCGTAATAAAGTTGCTACATAAATTTTTTACACTTTTCCAATTTATACAAATATAATTTTTATTATACTTACTGTTATATAACTAGCGTTAATATAATCTGAATATGGGTCGTCGTCTAATTTTTCTAAAATTACTCGTGTATCATCATCTATAATTTAATTTAATCTTAATATAAGTTATTTATTATTTAAGAAATAATTTTTAAATTAATACATAAACTTACAAGGATATAAATTACCATATCTATTCTTTGGTTTTGTCTCAGTCTGAGATCCATAAGCGTAAGGCTTAGTCAGTCCACATTTGATTGTCTAAATAAACGAGTACGATTGTAAAGCATAATCTTTCGTTATTCGTATAATGTTAATACACGACTAAATACTTACTGAGTATTCTTGATTCAGTTGTCCTAATTTAAAGGCACTTTCGAAATATCTTTCGAAGTCTTTTACTTTTACAGGCATCACAAATTCAACCTTCCTTTCTATTATAAATATATTATTATTCGGCATATCTTTCGTATCCATGATTTTTATATTATTTTCCACTTCATCTCTTGAAAATTTTGATTTTTTTCTACTGAAATCGTTCGCTAGTGGCATGTTTTCCTGTCCGTTGACTATTGTTTTATCTTTCATGAGACAACTGGTAAGTCTAGAATGAGCAAAAGAAATATAATTATCAACTATAATATTAAATTATATAACCTAAATTAGTAGGAATTTACTTTTTTCGGTACAGAACGAATAGCAACAATCCCGCTAATAGCGTAATGAAAATCAAAGGAGTCAGCCAAGCCGCATAGTTCTTTGTCAGTTCTCCTATATGGATAGCATCAGTCTTAATTGTTTTGAGAATGTTCATTCCCAGAGAATAGTTTTTTCCATCTACAAGTTTTGGATTTTCAGCCAATACTAAGTGTACTATGTACGATTCCTTCGAGCAAAGTAAGTAATTCTTCGAGCCGCCGTACGTTTCACCGTCTCCAATTATAAATTCTTTGTTCGCCCATGATTCAGGGTCCTAGAATAGGTTAACAATTTGTGGCGATTGACTAATTTTTTGATTGATATAAGCTTTATAAATTCAGAATAAATTTACCATTATTGTAGCAGCCTTCCAAGCCACCTTATAGTATGAAGAACTTCCGGTGTTTAAAAACAACTTGACATCTTCATTATTGCTTTCTCCTTCATCACAGTATTGTGGTCCTTGTACAACTACGACCATCATGCTGCCCTTAATATCATGCTTGACTTCGGGTATTCTGATTCTTATCATTAAGTCGTTATTTGTTCTGCCTTTCAGGTCCGTTGTGTTAAAATTAACAATAGTGGGCAGTGTTATTGTCTCCTGTGCCTTGTTTCCAATAGTTTTCCCGAAGGTCACCGCACTTACCGTAATTTCAAATGTCGACGATGGCTGCAGGTTGAGTTCCATACTATACCGAGGCTTGTAGTTGGAGACGTTATAGATGCCAATTATTCGATTAGCTGGATCAACTTTCAGGTTAGTGGTTAATAGATGGGCTTCTATTATGAATTTTGTTATTTTTCCACCAGATATTAAAGGATGACTCCATGAAGCATTAACTATGGAATTTTCTCTCTGGGCGACGAATAGAATTAGATCTAAAGGTATGGTGGGAGCTAACAGGAAAAAGTTCGTGTTATTAGGAAATAAATACACACATCATACGTTAAAAAAAGAATCTTACTCATTTCGGTTCTTCTAAGTGGTACAATCACAGGTTTTGAGCCTTCAGTTACATTTATATTGCGAGCTGTCACCTATTAAGCAGAGTAGTATTCATGTTATGAGAAATATATTCTTCAAACTTAAATTTAATAATTCTTGTTTTAAAATTTAATAGCCTTACTTGTAATTCGCAATCGCGAATGGGAAATGGAATAGTCATGCATAGTTTGTTGTTTAACATCCATAAATCGCAAAATTGATTCGCTTTCGTAAAGAAACTATTAGTTTGGAAACAAGATCTTGATTTACTGTTAAAAGCTTTAATATCGTAGCCATCTAATATTCCGTGTAATGGAGGATATGGTGGTTCCCACCTTAATGTAATAGTTTTGTTTTGAATGTTTACTTCAATTATTTCAACATTATTTACTGGTGGTGGTGCTGTTAAGAAAAAGAATTAATGCTTATGTCACGAATAAGAACTTGCAGGTGGGTGAAGAAATGAAGGGAAATTCAATAAAAAAACGGCTTGTAGCGGCATGACTCGAAGAGAATCAAACGACCTTCCATTTTCGCGAAAGGAGATGTTTCTGCTGAGCTTCCAATGCTGATTGGCCGTTTTAACTTTATCGGTTTAATTTTAATTAAATCGCAGTTGTTTTACAAAAATATTTGACTTACCTCGAGGAGGCATCGTGAACGTCAAATTGAGATAGATTTCTTTATTTTCCAATTCATCGAAATCTCTTAACACATGCACGCGTACTTCATAAGTTTCAGATCCTTCGAACATAGATTCTTCTAGTGGATAGTAAAAATATTTGGTTTTTATTTCAGTAAAATTTTTGCCTAATTTTTTTACGAACACTTTCGATGCACGAATCGGCCCAGTGATTGTTGAACAATCTTTCGGCAAGTTCCACCAAAGAGTTCCGACACTTGTAGATGTACTGTCATTGCTCATGCGTAAATTAGAATATATTTCAGTGGGAATTTCTTAAAAAAGATTAAATTTATATATTTTTAATACCATACATATTAAATATTTTGTGAAATTGATAAAATTTTTTTGAACTTACTTATTTCTGCAGTTGCATAGTTCGATACAGTTTTATTTCCTTTATGTTTAGAATTAGATGCATAGACAATAATTGAATACATAGTATATGGTTTTAAATTATGGAATGTATAATTAAATGTACTTTGTAAACCATTCGTTTCTATTACTTCTTTATGATATAATTCACTTATAGAGTTTTTTAGTGAACCGTTTGATGTCTGATAACTATCTTTACAACCTAAGAATTGAAGTGGCTGAAAGTTTTTATAAATAAATACATTTATTTTATAAATTACCAACAAATATAATTTTAAACTAGTTAAGTTATAGTCACCTCAATTTCTAAAGTATAATTTACAATTTTCCCATATGGTTTTTCTGGAGACATCCATATAAAATGAATCTGATTAGAAGTGCTGGACATGGCTCGCAAAGATCTTACCGGCGAAGGGACTATAAAAATAATTATTTGTTTTTATCAAGTTTTGTTAAAATTTATTATATTACATAGATAACTACCTCCTTCTGTAGTTTTTACCATCCTGTTATTTACGATAATTAATTTTTGAGATTTAATAATGAGCTTATATTCTGTGTAAGGAGTAAGATCTGAGAATAGTTTTGGAAAAGTAGTTACATTATTAAATATCATATCTTCAACAGTGTATAATTGTACGTGATACCAAGTGTATGGACACGAATCATTTATTTGTGGGTCCACTTGATTCTCCAAGATTATACTCGTTTCATTGCTATGTGTTACGAAATTCAATCCTGTCGATTCTGGAACAGTAAAAATAGTGTTGCACACCACATGGTCAGCTAATAGAACAGTTATTAGTTTAATATTATTGTTGTACCTGTACACGGTGTAGTGAAATTTTTCGTTTCCCCTCTTAAAATTCGATTTCCTACATGGAGTAATACAACTGCTTGATATTGTGTACCTGGATGCATACTTTCATTTATTATCTGGGTGACGAATGTATCGTTATATATGGGTATACTCTCGCTCACATAGTAAGGACTTGACGAATTTTCCTAAAAATGTAGGGTATAACTCTTTAAAATACTAAATTTTGAGTATATCATTTTTAATGCAATTGCTGTTCTTACCCAAATTTCAAATGTAACATTCGTTGGCATTATTTTGTATTCGTTTATTGTATTTATCTCTAAATGAACTCGTACAGTTGTTGGATTTATAATGACAACACTAGGTGGTGGTGGTGATTTAACTCCTAAAGTTTAGAAACTAATGTTATAGTGGTATTTGATTAATAACGTTACTATCAGTAGTTGGAAATTACCATCGTGGCAATACGGTGGTTTGTAATACACGTTATCCGCACTTTCACAACCGTACGTACATTGTCCAGTCACGAAGTTACACAAGCCATGAGCACAGTGACCGCACTTGCGTTTGCACTCAAAACCATACATGGAAGTGGGACAATCTGACAATAATCAATAGAACCCATGTAATTATTACCGATCCCAATTGAAATAGTAATACTTACTTTCACTGCACGTCGGCATCATAAAACCTTGAGCACACGAACACCCGGATTCGTCGCAAGCCATTAACTTCCTGCAGTCGTTGTTCTCCCAAAAAAGCTTGGGACAGGTTACCGAGCAAGACCGTCCGACCTTGCCTTCAGGACACAAGCGCTTGTATTCTGTAAAGATGGCGGGTATTATGGTTTTTATAGAATAATTCATTTTTTCATTATTTATGCAATGCAAGTGTATATAACCTGCTTTTACAGATGATATTCTGCGATCAGTTGAATCGAGAACTGTTGAGCTGGTATCCGGCGATATCTTCTGGCAAGTAATGTTTGGCCAAAAATAGGTAGAATCAGTGGAATCTTGGGGTGCTTTTATTTTTGTTACTTTTAACGTACCTAAGAAAGAAATAAAGTTAAATGCAGAACGAGAATGAAATGCCGAAAAGGAAAATTACAATATCACTAAATCTTCATAACTATACATCTGTACACACTGTTCGGAAAATGCATGTTTCGCACACCATACTATTGTAGAACTTGAAATTCTGAACTAAAAGTTCCTTTACCGTTTTTCGATATGACAAGTAGTTTCTTGAACATCAATGTCTTAAAATTGTTTATTTTCAATAGAAATTATATATCTATAGATATGACCTTATGAATATAGATATACAATTTTTATTGAAAATAAACAATTTTGAGGCATTGATGCTCAAGAAACTACTTGTCATATCGAAAAACGATAAATGAACTTTTTGTTCAGAATTTCGAGTTTTACAAGAGTATGGTGTGCAAGACATACATTTTCCGAACAGTTTGTATATCCGAGTTATTGAGTGTACATACCGTTCCGACAGCGTCGGATATTGGAAATGGCCCAATAAGTATTGCTCGTGGCATTTGCTGTGAGCGTGGTGAATCGCAACTGAACCGGTCGATTCTGGAGCATTTCATCGGGTATACGTCTACTGATCCTTATATTCCTCCAGATCGGCAATCCATGCCAAGTACTCCAATCTTTGTTGGCGATAGTACCTGCAACCCTACTTTGACCGTTGCGATCAATGAAGTCAACCAATAGCGTGCACTTGTGACAGAGGTTGACGGACATTTCGACACAAATGTTGCCTTCGTCTGAAGCGGGTACAATGCTCGGACTGAGTAGTTTCGCCTGTGTCACTTTCGTTAGCGAGAAACCATCTAGAAGTATATTACAAATTATTCAAATATTATTGAAATTCAGTAATTATAAGAATAGTGTGTGAACGTACATATGTGAAATTTCATCAACATATTTACGGGGCTTCTAGCGAAAAGAACGTACTCCTCGCCTCCTCCTAATTTTCTGTATTGACCTTGGAAGTTGCTCATTTTCTTGGGCACTTGATAATTTAAAAGAATTCCGTTTACGTCATATATAGATAATGCTATTTTCCTTGTGAAATCCCATTTTATTGTAAATGTTCTCCACTCTGTTGATGACAGAACTGAACCCTGGATTTACACAATGGTTGTTTAACACAAGTTTCTTATGATTAGTTATTACATTTAATTTTAAAAGTAAGAATACACATTTGATACTTACATTAGCAACAGCGAGTTTTGTTAAGCAATCACCACTAGGGTATTCCGAGGCTAGCTCGGGTATGCCATTTTCGCACTTTCTTATGACTGACTGTTTATTAACCCAACCTCCTAGAATCACGTAGAAGCAAAAGCTGCTAACGTTGAAGCCGTTACAGATGGCGAAGTGAGCATCCGTGCTACCGCGAATAGATACGGACAGGCTACCTTCGCTGAAAATTGTTGTAATCGCTTTAAAACGATTTGACATTCTTTCTTCTTGAAAATCTACAAGATATTACAAATTTAAGATTAGCACTTTTCTAATTATTGAGAGCACGATATTAATAGAATACAATTAATTAAATAATAATTGATTTGCTTACCTTCCCAACGGTTGTCGAAAACTGGTCCCATTGGTTTCATTAGACTCGTCGTAAAACTCCAGTGATTTCCAACTCTTTTCCAATAACTGGAACAATTACTGGTGGCACTTAGTTGGCAGGTAAAGTTTTCATTCGATGAGTATACGTAATTGTCATCAGGTAGGACTACTATATAAATAAAAGATTTAAATTAATTACCGTGGTGTAAATCATTATTTTTTAAAATATATATGAACAATTTCATAAAAATTGAGGATCTAATTTTAATTTAGAAATTTAAGAATTTTCAACGAAAATTGATATAATTTGGATTGAGCATAACTTATCACTCTATTAACACAATACACTATAATTGAATAGAGCTATCACCTAGGAAAATTTTCGACGTTTATTTTTAAAAATTAGACAATTAAAAATTACTTACAGTAAGGTTTGACGATCTCGTGCGGCTTTGCGAGCTCTGGATCTACCCAATCGAGATTTCCATTCCATGTCAAAGCGCTGCCAATATCGTCCGTAATGCAATACATGTCCCGTGTCAGGTGTCGTCTGTACGTAATGTATCCCGTATTGTACTCCGGGCCAGAGAGTATCATGAATTCTCCGCCGACGAGGCATATCGTGAGTTTTGACAGTAGCAACCAAAATATCCATTGATATTGTCTCTTCATTTCACTATTCCCCATTATTTGGAATAAAGCAATGTATTGCAAATTAATTTAATTGATATTTGATAAGATCACGGAATTATTGGACTTATAATTTTGATCGATTAGGAGAACTTATTTTTTTTGTCTTCATTTCTTTACTTCGGAAAACTATTTTTTAACTTGATTTCATTTGCATGCAGTTAAAATGAAATTTTCTACAACTTAAAAGAAAATATCGCTGCTAGGCGCACGCAGTTCTTATTTATAGATGAAAATAAGATTTGGGTGGTGAGGTATTGAGAGAAGAAAAGTGATTTTAGTTTTGAGGCACATACCTACGTTAAAAGTAATACTTTCTATAAAATATCATAGAATAAAATATGAAAAAGCTTCAGATTTAATTTCGACGAGAAATTAAATACAGGACATTTTTGGGGTCAACAGTTATACGTCATATTTTCACGATAGAGTTGTGGAAGCCTCTTATCAGAAAGGAAGAGCCGAGGACTCACTTATAGCTGCTATACCGAGATAATAATACGTTCGTTTTTGCAACGAAGTTGCAAGATAATTTTTAAACTATCTGCTTACACTATTTCTTCACTGTTTAAATCTGTAAACATCACAGTAAAAAAAATAATTATTAGAGCTAAAAGTGTTCTTTTTAACGGCCGACTAATCGATCTTATTTATGATTTACACTTGCGATAGTGCAGACTCTTTCCGATAAATCGCACGTTCATACGCACTTGATTTATTGTGTATGCTTTCTAAGCGCTCCCAAGCTCTTTAATATGGCTGCGTTCGGAAACTTGATTTTCAAGATAAATATCAAACAACGTGTGGATTAAAAATAAATTAATTGGTAAGTTTTCTAAATGTATGAATTCTTCTGTTATTGGAAATATAAATATCGCTAAAAAAGCACTCATTATGCGACTCAACAATTTATGTACTTTTATACGATAGCTCAATGTTATCGGGAAAGCGTACATACATATCGATTCAACTTGCCAAGCGGCTGTTATACTTATGTTTTGAAAGAGTCGATTGGCGATAATACAGATCGCATGTGTGTAACTCTGACACACACAGAGCAGTAACTGTCATGCATGACGGCACTCTCCGTGCATATGAATAAAGATGCATACGATTTTTTTTTGGTGTGCATAAAATTCGATTAGAAATTATGATTCATTATAATTAGTTTAGCATGATCAAGAGCTACTATTATTTGCATTTATCGCGCGTAAGAATGCATTTCTTAAGCTCGTGTGGCTACTTTCGTTTGTTATAAAGAAAAAAGTAAGATGAAATTCTCGCGCGAACATGAGACTATTCGATGTTTCCGTGCTTCTGACCTTGAAAAATCGAAAACTTTTCCAAGTGCTCGGCTGCCACCCGCCGCGGATAAATAATCCGTGTCGCGCCTTGATTTGCAGCGACGGAGGAACGAAACTTTTCCCTTTCTGCGCTTTATCGTGCCTCTCCTTCGCTTGATTCATTTCCCCGTCAATGCGCCGCACCGGTGCGCAGATGCGCGTTTATGATATAGCCTCGATGTCCTTATTTACGGCTCGATATCATTATTTTATTGTTCGCCGCGCGGACTTTATAGTTTGGCCGTGTATAAAGACGTGAAAGTCGAAACGGCCCTCTTCCTCGTGTGAAATCGAAATAAAAGATGCGTTTAAGTTAGATGTTATTTGTGTGTGATTTACAGAAAGTTGCTGTGCATTTTTGTTGCGCATGTAACGTCACTGTTCTCAAAAATAATGGTAAAGTGAGACAAAATGTCAGAAATACGCATCATGTAAACCCTCGTCCGACGCAAGTCGTTCCTTCAAAAACATATTTTACATTGCGACGAGCCACTCAAAATGCTAATAAAGCACCGTGCCGCGAAACAAAGGCGCATTTTTTTCTTTAGGCAGTCTGCGAAACGGGATGCAGGCATGTCGACGTAGAGATAAGACAGTGGATAGTGGATACCAATTTGCTTTTCCAGCAACTTTTTGTGTTGACTTCCTATCAAGTGTTTCGAGCTGATCTACATCGACATTTTTTTACGCGCAGTAGAAATATAACAGCAACTTAATTATTTCAAGTCAGTACTCTACGATATTTTCTGTCAAGAATATGAAATTCAATGGCAAACTGAAATTCGTAAATATTGACCATGCCTTTGAACTTATTTGGGTGAATAGTTAAAAGTTGATGTAGCTCTTGTCAAATAAGAATTATAAACTTGAGGAAGATGCTGTCATGTATTATAATGATAATAATTTGTCATATTTCGTACGTACTTTGATTCTATTCAAGATTGACTTAAGTACCGAATGCTGCTGATTAGCTTCGGTGATAAAGAGAAAAGTATAGTTCGCGACTTCATCAAAATGCTGGTTTATTTATAAACTTTAAAAACTAAGACAGAAAACTACTAAAAAGTAGATGTATATATGGTTCTCAATAAGGGATGAACTAACTCTAAAAAGATAAACCTTCATTAATATAAGACGAAGATGTAATTTATAATTATTATGCATGTGAAAATCCCTTGAACGCTTCATCTACAACAATTGGTATCCCTACCTTTACACACCTCTCTCAAACATCACCACGAAATAGTCAAGACCAGCAGTGGTAACCTTGAGAGAACGCGGTTGAAACAAAGCGTCAGAGAAAGTCAGTATTATAGCGACAGAGTCGGCACGCATAGGTCTGTACACCTTGGGGAGATTGATGGGCGAGACGAAAATAGATGGGAAGAGCAGTGGACTCAAAGTAATAACGATTTCGATCGCATAAATCACTTCACGGCTTCTACAATGCCCACTTCTCTGGGGTAACAACGCTGAGATAGAATTGTTCGTGGATGGAAATTGGCGCCGGTTTATGGATAGTGTTTGCAAATTATGAAGGGAAGCGGATTTGCATAAAATCGGTAATAATATTGTGTCCTTTCTCAATATGGTTTCATGCTCGGTATGATCGATTATTGGTCCTACTACTACTCGGCATTAGTCGGTCGCAAAATTTTTTCCTGCAAGAGCTTTTGATTCTTCCAAGCGGAAACATTGAGCATCAAGCGATCCTTGTGTTTCATTCTCCTCCCCCTACAATCATTTTCTAATTCTTTGTACAAACTGCATATTTGGAAATGTTAATTTTATTTAACACAAAAGGTTCCTTGTTGAAAAGCTGTCGAAGCTGCAGAATGAATCGTTGATAACTGCGAGTTAGCGGAATGAGATCCTCATTATCATAGTAAAGAGAACTAAAATAGCATTTGTAATTAAAATGATCTTAAAGGAAAAATGTACCATCAATAGAAGATTAAAAATGAATTTGTTACTGATGATTCATTAAATGACTCATCGATAAAAATAGCTATTATTGGCGAACAATCATCTTCGCAATTATTCAAATTTTAATTAAAAAGCTCGATCGTATGTTTCTACGCGAAAGATTTTTGAATTTTAACTATTTCAATTGTTCAATGACCTTACCAAATTCTCACAACATCAATGTTATAAGACATCTAAATACCAAAGCAATAATTACCTTCAGCTCGACTGTCCCAGGCGGTACAATCAGTAGCAGCCTTTGTAGATTAGCTCCGTGTCATCCCAGTCTCTTTTTCTTTTTTTCTTCCCCTCTTGCTTGTCCCTCTTTTCACTCTCTTTCTCTTCCGTCAAAATCGTATTTTCACCTCGCCTCACTTACTCTCATGCACTTACGCGCACCCTTCACCGGTGCACGAGCACGCATATAAACACATACAAACACACCCACGCCTACACGCACGTGTACACCCAGCACTTTCGCGTCGTGTAACGAAGTGACGAATCGGAGAAACTCACGGCTTGACCAGCGAAAAACGAGTAAGTAGTAGAGCAGAGAGAAAGAATGGGAGACGAGTAAGCGCCGAGCGAGAAAGCCGCCCCTCTCCTCTCTTTATAGACTCGTCGAGTTGATTGTATGTGTAATGTGTGTACTTGTATATAGCGGTTTTACGATACTTGATTAAACGATGTCATTAGAGTGTACTGAAAAACACGTGGGGTGGAGATTATTGTTTTGCTAGTCGACGATCACAGAAACTTTAGGTAGCTTTTTAAACAATAATCAAACTTCAAGTGGCTCCTTTCAATAATTCCAATTGGTTTCAGATAATACCGTGAGCTGTGGTATCATTAATTGACGTCGATTAATTTCGCTGCAATTAACAAGACACGCAGCCAGCACAGAATATAAGATACAAATAATTAATAACAAAATCTATTATTATACCGCGTTGATTGATACGGTGATTTTTTTTTAGATCCCTCGTGTGCTCGGAATCTTAAGCAAGCTCGAGTTATTTAAAAACAATTTAAAATTATCACGCTTCATGCGTACAAAAGACTCACAACTATAATTCATTCGCTCGTACTAAAGACACATACACATGGCCACCCCTTGTCGTGAAAAAACAATACAACTGCCCTTAACCGTTGCACAATAGCCCAGAAACTTCTATCATAAACTGTGCCGTTCGCGGATGCACGCCCGCGGTATTATCATGCGTGACTGGTCGGTGTGTGCGCGGAATGAATAATATACCGGACGCACGCGCCCGGCGCCGATAACTGGATCGCCGACGCGATGCTTTGGAATTCTATTCTGTCCGACGATTAGAGGTTTATTGATCTTTCCCGGTTTGAGGAGAGGATGGTTTACCGAGTACATCTTTTCGGGGTTCTCAGAAGTTTCGAACGTCTTGGCGAGTGAAGGTTTGAACTCGAATTATTTGTTAATTAATTTTAGGGATTGTAGTTTGTTAAATTGTTTAATTGTATAATTTTATGATTTTTTAATAAATAAAAAATTTATTAAACTTCACAATTATACATTTGACATGAATTTATAGATTTTATTAAATGTTTATATAATTATTATTTTATTAATTATTGAAGTAACATGGTATATGCAATGTTCTAATTTGGCATGAATAGATTATATAACTGTCTTTCGCTAATTTCCTTTATTGTTGAATAACATCCAAAACAGTTCGTTAAGTAACAGTGACTTAAAATCAGTGGCCTTGAATAAATTATTAGTTTTTGCAGCGTTGATGATTGAACCCGCGTTCATCGATATGACATTTACGTTTTCTTCATTAGAGCCATCAAATGGTGTCAGAGTACAGTATATTATGTGATGGGAATTTCTATTGCTCGTACGATTAATGTCAGTCAATGAATTCATAACATAACGTTACTATTACTTTTATATATATATAAATAAATGTAGGCCATAGTATCAAACGGTTTCAGCTATCAAATTTTCATTAGAAAAAATTATCTTTATTATTTATTGATTTTAAATAAACTTTTGCAGCATATTTATTAATAAAACAACAGTCGTATAATATATTCACACGCTTATAAATGCACATATACATACTTTTATGAAGATCTTTAGGTTATACATATATGATTACAATAAATTTTATGTAATTTAGAATACGTAATATCACAACCCAACGAATTGATGTAAACTACTATATAAAACTGTAACATACCGAGATCTAGTTAAACAGATATCAGTGAAAAAATCATACTCATGTATCCCGCCAAAAAAAATCCGCTCGAAATCGTCGATAAATTAGACATCAGCTTTAGCTCAGTGCACGAGACAGAATTAGAGCAATAGTGCGCGAGATAAACTCTCGTCCTCGCACGCGTTGTCGAGTACAAATGGCCAAGAGCGAAGCGAAGACACGGAAAGAAAATAGAGTGGTACCTACTTACATGGCTATATTTCGTTCTCAACAATTGCGAGATTCAGATTGGCCGCGCTGCAGCCTATACATGACGCGCACGCGCGTGGGTGTGAGAGCTTTTGCTGTCGTACATGCGGAGTATTGTAATGGTTTCTTCATTGCCGACGCAAGCTTTAATTCACAATGTGGCGGAGGAAATATTTTTATTTATTTAATAAATTTTATTTTAGAAATTTTCAGAGATAATTCCTATGCGATTTATTAAAAAAATTATTAAAATTACCTATGAAATACTAGAATATATTGAAATTTTCAGAAAATATAGAAAATTAATATTTACTAATGGATGTAAACATTCTTATTCTAATAATTTTGCTTTGTTATACTTAAATTAAATTAATTTTTTATACGTGAAGTATTTCTGTAAATAAGATTATTTTTGAAATATGTAAACTGTAATTTGGATGTCATACGGTTATTAAAATAATTTTTTAAATAAAAAAAATATAATAAATATAAAAAATGCTATTATTAATATTAAGATAATTATATTTTTCGGTAAAATATAGTAAACGATGTTACAAATGCTATAATTTCCGTTCAATGATGATACTCTATTTCGTCAATTTCAGGGTATTATACCTACATCAGAGCGTATTATACGTTAAGTACTTATACTCTACTAGTTATTTTAAGATTTAGACAAACAGTTGTGGAAAATATTGCTTGCAATTCTAAATAAAGGTATATATACATATGTATTTATATATCAACATATTCGTTACTATCCAAAGACGAGGAGTACGATGCAGTTTCAAAAATAAGATCGAATGAGTCGAGGTCCCATGGTGTAATGGTTAGCACTCTGGACTTTGAATCCAGCGATCCGAGTTCAAATCTCGGTGGGACCTGTATTTTCGTTTTTTTTTTTTTTAATAAATTTGTTACACCACTAATTCTTGTATTATTTGGTTTTTCTATATGATTATTATTTAATAACTTTATATTAATAACGTTTATTAAATAACATTATTTTTATATATTTCAAAAATGAAAATGACATATTCATACTATAAAGTATTTATAATTTTATATATTAATATTAATTTTAGATAAATATTTAATTTATAGTTATTGTTAATTTATAAAAACTTAAAATTTTAAATTTATTTCTGCAAGAGTTAATGACTATCGCACGACTATCTCACGCTGCTCTTAAATTACTTCGACTCTTCGTACACATTATCATTTTCTCTCTCTCTCTCTCTCTCTCTCTCGCATACATATGCATATATACGCAAAGTAGAAACAAATAACAAATGATAAATGTGATTCACTACTTATCATATACTTTTATTTTATCTAGTTTCAAAAGAACTGCTGCATCATTTTATGTCAAAGCATGCATGTTATAAAAATTCAGTAAATTTCTCTAATCATACACGTGTTCCAAAAATTATAAAACTAGTTCTACTTCGTTAAAGAATTTAAATTATTAAGATTAGACAATTAATATTTTTTTTATCTTGTGTGGAAAAGATAAACGCTAATTAGGTTAAATTTTCAAGGACTCAAAAATCAAGAAATATAAGACGTAATTAAATTGTTCCTCGTAGATAGACATAATAAAGTTGAAATAATCTTTCTATTATATTATCTTAAATAAAAGTTTATTTTATTCTCAAATAAAATGATTGGCAATTTATGAGGACTGTCTAGAAATAAAATAAAAGGGTTTTAATTATTGTTAAAAATTCAAGATTCTATATTCATGATTTAAAAATTTATAAAAATGTATTAAAATGCTTTTTTTCAAATAATACACATCTGTGCCTTTCAAATTGACTTACTTCTGTTTTTAAATAGGGATTTGCACGTATTGATTGGTTCACGTTAGCTACTGCTTTAATATGGACGCATATCTATAGATGTATTATTATACTAAAATTTTCAATAAGTCAATTCTAATAATTGGTAAATTACATAAAAAAATGAATAAAATAGTAAAATTAATATGTAAAAGAAAAATTGAAATCTTGTTACAATGAAAAGATTAATTTTACCACTATGTTTTGTTAGATATGCTTATCTTTTTGTTCTATAGTGATTGTTTAAAAATAAAAAAGTTCATTTAATTATATAAATTGTTTGAAATTTTGAAAAATTTGCAAACTTTATTAGATAGTGTCAACTAAATAATCGTACTAATTATTAAAAAATAAAAAAATTAACAAAATTTTAAAGTTTTTAACAAATTTAATTATTTAAAAAAATGTAAACATTGTAATGAAATGAAATACTTCCGGTAAACTGCGGATTCAAAAATAGCGAAAGGAGCTTCAAGGTCCCATGGTGTAATGGTTAGCACTCTGGACTCTGAATCCAGCGATCCGAGTTCAAATCTCGGTGGGACCTTCTTTTTTTTCTTTTTCTTTCTGCATTTTATAATTCACGCAGTGTTTGTCAAAGAGTATTCAAATAACATTAGAAGTAAGCATTTATGTTAAATACTATAATAGATATTCTAGCAAAAAATTATAATAATTTCTTGTAAAAAGTTATTCAATTCATATATATTGTATTCTAAATCATTTAAATTATATTGTAATTATCATTTATTTTATATAGATATTTTATATTATTAAATTATAGGTCTATTATCAATAATTTATCATTCAGTAGAATTCGTCTACGAGGTTCATTGCAAGACATGTGTAATTGTAATGTAACAAATATGAGCCGATAGTACTTCTGATAATATATTTTTCAAAAGTACTTTTGGAAAGATTAAAATAGATATATTTTTCTTATATTAATTTTATCAGCGTGTAGGTGCACATAACTGTAGTAATGTGGATTATTAGAAATAAAAAATTTTCAATAACAATTTTTTAATTTAATCAAAACTGTCAAACATCATCGACACCCCTTACTACTCACACCCACCGAAAAGCCTTACCTAAATAAACCCGTCGCTTGCTCCAGTTCGCAGCGGGCGTCGTTTATCTCGTGCGCATCCCACCCACGAATTACGAAGCACTCGCGTGCTATATTCCTTTCACTGCATGGCATTCGCTTCGCGGGCAGGAACAATAAATTCGTGAGAGATCGAGAGCGTGCGTCCTTTCTCTATTCGCAACAGAAACAGCATTTACGAGGCTCGATCGATCCAGCGAGTCAGAGAACTTTTTTTTAGAAAGGGAGAATTTACAAGGGGATCTCACGTTTTTGATGAGGTTTGACAGGTTTGGCGATGATTGAGTAGGATTGTAAAGATGATGGAGAAGGAAGAAAATTTTAAAAGTTACAAATGTTTTTCAATATTTGAGAGTAAAAGTTTGGAGAATTTTTTATTTCTGTTATAGAGGAAATGCTTGTTCTGTTATAGAGAATATGTATATGCATGGTTTTATACATATTTTCGACGTTTAAATATTTTCAGGGAAGTCTCTATACTAACGGCGCGACGACAGACGGAAACTTGTGGATTGTGGTTATCAGTTAAGTGCTTCCGCCATTCGCGATCACCTCCAGACCATTTTTGCCTTATTTTCACAGATATTTTGTTCAAGTTCAATTAAAAAATAAATCTTGTAAAGTTTTAAATCGATATTCCAGGTTGATAAGGCAGGTTTCTATCCACATCTTATTGGAATTCTGTGTAATTTTCTCTCGTGGATGTCGGATTCCTGTATTACCGACATTTCGATTTTAATCATATTTTCAAAGAATAACTTGTTTGATAAAAAACTAACAGTTGTTTCTACTTTCCTTCAATGAATATAATATCAAGAAATTAAAAAAATTAAATATAAACGTTTTTCAATATAATGCAATATAAGACCTTTTTCATTTGCAGATATTAATATTTAGTGAAAGAAAGCGGGGACCATGCTGTTTGCTTCTTATTTATTATTTAAAAAAATAATGAAAAATATAATGTCGGTAATATAGGAACAACATCGGTATCTAACGTTATTAATTATCGTGAATAATTCTGTATATGCTGCCAATTTGTTTTTCTAATATCGAAAACCAACACTCCCACTATTACTTTTGCCTCGTCTAATCTCACAATTCCATCCTGCAATACAAACCGCATTGCCGTGCGCACATATACGCACACAGGCAGTCCATTACACACGAGACAATAGACGCCCGCGGCAGTCGAATAATGCTTTCCCGCCGACATTGCTTTCCTATAGATGACTATAGTGCGGCTTATCTCACCGCGGCTTAGGAGCGATTTCGCACGCCAGTATATAGACGAAAATTCGAATTCCGATAGCAGCCTAAGTGGCATTTATTGTAGCCATACGCGTGTGCTTAGAAGGTTTTGTCTGTTGCAGACGGGCATCTTTTTACTTTTTTCGTCTCTGGATGGAATTCGCCTATGATGGGTTTAGGATAATATTTTATAGCTGCTGTGGAGAGAACGTGGATGTTATATTGAGAGAGATTAAGGATGAAGAGAATTAAGAAATTTGGATAGTAAAGCATTGGATAGTAGGTTCGGCAGAATTGTTTTTAACATTTAAACTGCAAAAAATAATTATAGAATCTGAACAAAGTAAACATGTAAAAAGAAGTATGTGCTCAATACACACGTGAATAATCTTAACGCTACTGGCGCAGTTTAATAACGTCGTAATAAATTCCACAGACCTACCATATACACATACACGCATACACTTGCAAGACTCGTGTGACCCACAATACAACGTTTTCCATTTTCCCATGAAACGCTCGAGAAAATTGGGCTGCCTTACTCGCTCTCCGCTTACAACTTTTGTAAACGCTCTCGTAGATGAAAGTTCCGCGTCAATTAACCTTCCTCACCTCAATGCCTCGCCGTTTCGACAGAGAGAAAAATATTATTGCGCCGTGCGGCGCATCTGCGCACATTGAGCGTCGGTTCGAAGACAACACCCTCTTAACATTTTCTACTTACTCGTAAATAAAAAAAACATTCTTTTATAATTCTTATAATTGAAAAATAATTGATTTAAAAAATTTTAGTATCTCAAATTTAAACTATCACTCTGTAAAAAATTTCATTTCAACATTAAAATCAGCTGGATTCTTTAGATAACGAACAGCATGCACCACTTCTTGACACTCAATTCATTTTCCGCAATTTATATTCACGCTCAAAAAACACGTGTCAGTCTTATATCGTATACCCGCATTTTCACACTTTAACGCGCGCAATAAATCGCGTGCAGGCCCCGAAAATTTCGTGGTTGGGTCGCCATGGCGGTGACGTAGCACACGAGTTAATCATGGAATTTCGGAACTTCGAAAGGGATTGTAACGCTTGTTGTTTTTTTAGAGTTGCAGCGCAATTTCGTGGGTTTGAATAGGGTTTTGATAGTGGCGAGTCTTTATTTTTTTATTGCAAAGAAAATGAGTTCTTTCTAATAATTAAATCTGCTATAAATGGTAATATTATATAAAATGAAACTTCGTAGAAATTATTTTAATTCAATATATATTCCACACTATTATTAAAACTACAATCTAAAATAATGTTCAAAATTTATATAGCCAATCAAACAGTATAATTGCTTTTCAATCAATACTATGAAAATCACTTCTCGTCTTATTGCATCTCCACCTAAACTCTATCATTACACTCGTGTCTCTAGGGGAATCTGCTCCATCGATCCAGGAAGCAACAACTCGCGACGCCAATTAATCCTAATTTTGGTCGGGGAATCCGCAATGTCTGACTTTCCCGCGCGTCGACGCGAATGAAGTCGTCGCGATTAATCGAGCGCCGGGTATAGGTATATTGCAGTTGCGCAAGCGTCCGATCGATTCATCGATTGAGAATCGCACCACGACGCTCAGGAGAGTATGTGTGTATTATGAATCGATTTATCATCATACTGTAAATAATATGTGCAATGATAGCTTTGATGAGGTTTCTGTGAGTTACGAACGGTTGTTTTGCAATAATTATTTTATATTAGATATTAGAATAACTCTTGAAAAATAATTCTTCTTAATTATATTTTTTTATATCAGCAATGAATAATTCTTCCTCGTTACTTACAATGAGATTGTCTTTGATTTTTCTAACTAAAGTGCCGGGTAAAATATATCTTTAAATCACTCATTTTCACGACAACATGCGTCGAATTTCTCTACAATTGTCTTAATGGGCGTTTATAAGCGTGAAATACATCTTCATTGTAACCTCCTGATTGAATTAGCAGTTTTATTTCCTTACGAGATTAGAGAAGTGCATTGGCTGAGATGGAAATACATACTAATATCGATGTACCGGGAAAATGAAAGGTGACTTGCAATTTTTACGCGGCACTCTCCTCGTAAATGCAATTGATACGCCTTCTCATGAATAACGACTCGTCGAATCGATAGTCAGTCAGGTTTAACGTCCTCTCTTGGCTGGCTATAATTAATTTTCACTTGGTCCCGATTTTGCGCGCTCTTTCACGATGGATATAGAAAATAAAAGTTATTCTCCTGACTGTGAAAAAATCCATAGAATTTTTAAACTTTCATTTACTGGCATTAAATAGATGTCTACGGAATAGTATAGATGTTATTTTTCTGCGATTTTAAGCCGCTATAATGAATGAAGATCAGTTAACTATTATTAGGTAGTACGCATTAAATAAAAATTAAGTGGATTTTTTATATATGTGTGTATGTCTGATTATATTAAATATTATTTAAATTTCATTTTAAAAGAACCAATGAACATATGAATTTTCAATTCTAAAATATACGGTTTACTTTCTTTAGACTTGATAGTGACATAAAGATTATTGCTATCTCGTCATAGCCTTGTAAGTATCATGAGTTTGAAAGAAAACCAGCACTACGATTACAATAAAATGGGCAGGAACGCTTCTTCCGACAATGGCTCTCAACCGAAAAATGAAGACGATCTCTTACCCCGGCAGCATAAATAATTCAACGACCGAGGCTCGCACACGCAGTAAATAAAGAGCGTGCGCGCGAGGCTTACAGAGTCGAAAGTCATCAATCTCGGAGCTAAGTCGCGCGTCCTTTTATCGCGCCCGCGGCGCCGGCCGAAGGCACAACTACACGCGTATTTACCTAAGCGGAACGGTTATGTATACGCGCGCACCTTTGATCGCGCGCGAGAAGAAGGCGCGCGTGATCGATGCGTTTTGCGCGAGAATGCGGAGGTTCCGGTGCGAGTTCGTCAGCATTTATCAAAGTTCCTTCGGTTTTTCTTCTTATTTGGAATAGTGCTTCCTCGACGAAGGAGTGAATTTTCATTTGTGAATTCTCTGCCAGCTCAAATGATGTACGTTCACTCGGATAAAAATCAAGTCCTATAAGTAGCTTTTATCTGAAAGTTGATTTTAAGAAGGTATAATAGTCCTCTTTGCTGTATTAATCCAGTTTGATCGTTATAATATTAATAAAAAAAAAATAGCGAATTACGTCTTTACTCTTAACAAATTTGCTCGAAGTAATTTTGTACATCGATGACTATTTGAAATACAAATAATATATGTATTAATATCCAAGAAAATTGAGTTTTTCGTTGCCACCCGACTTCACCGACACTTCTAAGTATAACCAAAATTCCTACAGGAATTCCCGCAACTTTTCACCTGAAACTGATCTCGGTCGGCTCTTGGAGCTCCGCAGTTTATCAAGGCTAACAACGCGGCGCTTTTATGTTGGCGTCGCCGGTAAAACGCCTCATAAATTTTGCTGTCGAACACGGAAGCCTTTAAGATCAAGCGCATTATCTCGGTGCATTTATTCTGTCGCGCACACGCATCGGATCCCTTTTTTTTCATTTCGTCGAGGCGCCTGCACGTGTACCGATACATTTCACATTGTTTATGAGGGGCGTGAGGATTATACATCGGGGTGACCTTCAATTTGTATATATAGGAAAATGACGATTAATTGTTTCTTTATTATTATTATTATCTGACGTAGTATTGAGGAATATCGCATCGATCGTGTAATATACAATGATCAGCCGCTAATTCAAATTCCTAACAAGGAGAAAGAAAGAACAGAAAAAAGATTGGATAATACACGTGCTATTGCACAACGTCGCACAGTGCACATTATATCCTCCCCGTGAATTCCAACAAAGCGTAACGTTATCCAATACCGGCACCTGCATCGTGTACAATACGGCTAAAATGCAAAGGCTTAGAAAAAGACGAACAGTAAGTATATACGTATACACGAAAACGTCGTACTTCCCGCTACATCTCGCGCTTCTTCCGCGTCTTTTGAGGCCCGCGACACGGTAAATAATCGCGCGCGGCTCGTCTTTCTTCGTCGGAGGTCTTTTACATTGCGCTTATATGTATTTTGTGCAATTCAGCAATTTTTTTTCCCGAAAAAATATTTGCAAGGGGGAAGTATTGGTACTTTAATAAAAAGGCAATGTTTAATCTCTTACGATTTTTCAATCGCGCTTTACAAACACAGTGAGCTCCCCCAGTACAATACAACGGAGAAGCGCTTTCCATTCGAGCTCACGGCGTACACACAGAGAACAGGAACGGAACAAAATCCGCCAAGTTTTTGACGCCTGATTGCAAGTTGCATGAGTTTCACCTCTAGGTGGTCCACACGGAAGATCTTATATATATTGTGCTTTTCGCTTTTCACGCACGAGCCGCGGATTTCACGCTTCTCGCTCTCTCGCGATGATTCGAAAGTGAATCGGAGCGACGCGCGCGTGCGTGTGTGTATTTATATTGCGTGACTTTTCGTGCGAGCTAAGTTTGACTATCGTTCCGAGAAGTCGTGAAGATTCCCTTTGAACATGCTTTTAATAGATTTTGTGAGAAATTCTTCTTCTTCGACGCTACATTGTCTCTGGTTTATGGCTCAAAATAATCAGTATACACAATACTTAAGCTTCACTCAAGAACATGAAAGAGACATTTTCTGAGATGAACCGAGATTATTATTTAATTACTGAAGTTTAATTTGCACTATTTTGTCACTTCTTTTATTTCTATTAAAATATACTCGCACGTATAATATTGTACAACCGCGCCACCTTTCGACCCACCGTTATTCCAATCCGAAAAAGGCCCATACCTCACCCTCCTTGCACCTTGCCGTAAAACCCGTTCGCTCCCCGTCCAAAAAAAAAGAATGAAATAGCACTGCCGCTTCGCGCACACGCGCGCCGATTATATAAATTCGCAGCGTGCGGTGCGCGGGCCGGGCGAATAAATTATCTCCGCACGACGAGGCGGCAGGTAGAGCTAATCACCGCGGCAGACGCGGAAGTAATCGCCCCGACTATAGCGCTAGGTATATAAAACGAAGTCTCGTGCACTGCGGGAGAGGAGGAGGAGGGAGGATGCGTCGCGATGACAGACGAAACGGTATGGGTTTAACTTTTCGAGATGGAAAGCAATCGAGAGGTGATAAGGTTTCGATCGATTGTTCAAGTATGTTTGGATACGTCTTAAATGTGGGCTATAGTTTTGATCGAGCATATTTCGATACGAAAATTTTATTATTTTAATACTAACGTTGATATATGACAGGAATCGGTTTTTGAATTTCGGTTTTCCAAAATGATAATATATTGGAAATTTTATAAATAAACATCGAAAAAATTTTTATTTAAACGATACGTAATGTAACATTAAAAATATTTATATAAATTATATGATTAACGCTGAAAAATGATTCAACAATTAATAGATAAGAGAATATGCTTCGATTCTATCGGCGTAATCTCGAGAACGCTTGACCTATACCTCCAGTGTACCACGTCACACACATATATATACATATGTATGTGTATTTTGGAAAGTCACTGATCGACCTCACGCGTTTCTCCTTGAATGATATCTTACATTAATTTTTTGTCAGCGTATCTCGGAGATCCGACGATGCGAAGGCGCCGTGGCTTAGTTGGTTAAAGCGCCTGTCTAGTAAACAGGAGATCGGGGGTTCGAATCCCCCCGGGGCCTCGTGAGTTGTGTGAACATTTTTTTTTTCGTCGATCATTTTATAAATGTTTGATATATCTATTTTTTTCGGTGACCTAGTTTTACGGAGATTTTTTCTGAAACTGGTTGATATCAAAAGACACGAAGGCGCCGTGGCTTAGTTGGTTAAAGCGCCTGTCTAGTAAACAGGAGATCGGGGGTTCGAATCCCCCCGGGGCCTCAATAAGGGTTAGTTTTTTTGCTTTTCCATTTTGCATTGGCCAACACTAAACAATGTCTCTAATTTTAATTTTTAAATGTTATTTTTCTTGTATACTTTCATTTTTTGTTCCGATATGGAAAAATGTTCAATCTTTATTTTTATTTAAATTCTTGGTAAAAATAAAAAATAATATTACAATTGAATTAGTGAATAAATATATCTATGTTACTTACCCAGTAAAAATATAAATAATTAATTCTTAATTTTCTATTGAAAATTCAAATTTTCGGTATATAACTGAAATTTGTGTTGTCGACAAAATATTTTAACTACTTTTCTATTTCCTAACGAACGATTTTTCTTGTATTACCAGTAGAATGAAAAAAGAATAAGATTTTAAATGTAGATAAGCAAGTAAAAAATAATAAAGTAAGTAAAGAGAATGTACTGTGTACAACGTAATTGACTAAAAACTCCTGCGCTTATTTGTTTTGTACACGTGCTATTATGATGTTAAAATTGCTGGAAATTTTTTTACAAAATTTAAAGTTATCAATTTTTAAGGCTCTTTTAAAATTAAATTTAATGTAAAAATTTAATACAAAATTAAAAGAAAAATATGTAATATTTATTTTACTTAAAATACTTTAAATCTTTTTTGTTATTACATATCTATTAATCTAACCTAATATTTATATTGTTATTTAAATAGCCAAATAATAATTAATATTTCACTGCAAAAGACAATTAATGACATAGTATGTTAGTATATTTTTTCTTGTTTTTTTCAAATTCCGCTATACAAAAAAAATGCTTCAAATCTATGTACAGTGATCTACTCTCATTGTTTTTAAAATTTCTATATATGTGTGTCTATAAAAATATAGAAATAAGCAAAAAGTGAAGATTAAAAATGAACACATATGTATGTGAGGGTAGACAAAATATCAATATATCGACGTCCCCAACAATTCCAATTTCGCGGATCCCGCGTCGAAAACTAGCTCATTTCGTGATCTCACGTGGAACACTAAATATGATTCGATCAGTTATATGTATATAAATGCTATACTCTCTAGGTGGTTTTATGAAAAAATTATCGATTTTTATGAAATGACGAGAAAAAATGCTTTTCTCTCTATAAGAGTCTATGTTGAAAATTGAATTTTCATAAAAATTTTCTCGGTAGTTCACCTAGTGACCTTACATGAGAAAAAAAAACAAAAAATTCTCACTTGCAGTAGGTATTTTTCTTTTCTCTTGGTTATCGACTTCGTTAATTCGCCGGAGTCACCATGAAATATTTTTTTTTCACGCGGAGATTTCGAAATATGTTAGTTTTCGACGCATAATCACGAGATGTACTATAGTCTTCCGCGCAAAAAAAGGAAATGTGTTAGTTTTCAACGCGATATGGAAATGTGCTAGTTTTCGTTGGGAGCGTCGATATATACATTCGGCCCTCTCTTTTTGACATTCTTCATACATGTCGCATCATCATACAAATCCTGTAAAACTCCTTGTCGCTCTTCAGCCACTGATTACCCCAAAAGAAAAAAATCTCTCTCCTCTACAATGTACGTATGCTTATATGCACATATATACAGAGTGGAGGTCGAGAGCCTGGACTTTCACGCGCGCGAAATCGGGAGGAAGAAAAATTGCTCTGCGCGAGGAGGGACCAGAGAATGCGCGCATGCACCAAACGTGCAATTGGAAGGGAAGTCCCTACGCTCTTTTTTTCGCGCGGCTTGCGGAGGAACTGCTATTGATTCGGCTGCCCGAGGTCCATTTGTTTCAATGAACTTTGAGCGCGTGCCTCGGCTGGAACGAATGGAGGACACACACGTGGATATGCGTACAAACAACGGATGATATATTTGAAGATGTTAAATTTTACTTATATTTTATGCTAAAATAAAAATGATACATTTTACTTAAGATATGTTTTGATGTATTTTGTCAAGTGTTACGATTTCTCAGAGCACGTATTATTTATCATTTTCAATTATGGAGCTCATCATGAAAAACAATGTCGCCGCATAATGAACGTCAATTTATTGTATACGTGAAATTTCATAAAGCCCGTTTTTGGTTTCTATTTTTACCGCATAACCCATATTTTGTGTTATCACGTGATTAATATTAATTTTATCGCACTTACGCATATACCAGCACGTCGTCTCGGCGCTCTCCTTTTTTTCTGCGTAAAACGCAATTTCACCTGGCGATAATTCGACACCGCACATCGGGGGCTAATTTTCGATAATTTGACACAATTCCGCGGGCTTTTGGCACCTTTTTTAATTCAATTTGGACGTATACAAGTGCGCCGCACGCTATTTTCACTTCCGACCGCGAATCGTGAAATTATGCATCCCGCGCTGAGAAACTCGCTGCGCTGGTTTTCGGTTAGACGCGTAAATAGGTCTGGCCGAGTGCATTTGATATTTTACCCTGGAAATTGCGCAAAAACCGCGTAATCACGCAATTATTGTCGTGGCGAATTACTTTCTCCTCTCGCAATTAACGCGGCGGTATAGTTCAAAAGTAGACTCGCGAACTTGTACGGTAATCGACGCTAAACGCGCTGAGCAATGTTTTACTTCCAAATAATATTAAAGTTGCAAAGTCTAATGTCTTTTACAAAGAAACTTTACATATGAGTAATGCAGAAATCATCTCTATTAAAATAAAATAAAAACAATTTTCAAGTTCGATGGATCTCTGAAAAAACCTCATAAATTTTATAATCAATCTGTTTTTCAATTTCCTCGTGCAATAATTATCCCCACATGCTGCTCTCCTTATTATTAAACTGCTTTCCAGGGCACTTTATCAAACAAGGATAATCATCGTCGAGCGGCGAATTATTAGGCTCGGAATACAGGCAAGCCATAAGTCATGCTTTCGGTCGGGCACTTGAGGGCACCCCGAAATTCAAGTGGCGCCTGTTGCCCCGCAAAACTAATTCACGCGCGCATATGTTCGTTGCCCGTGTTAGTAATCGTTGTGTCGTTGTCCGATCCAAATCGTGGTAATGCTGACGAATTCTTTGTTTACGAAGCGAATCCATGACTGGTTGTTAATGAAAAAATTGATATACGTTTCTTTTTAGTAATCGTATGATGAGTACTTTTATTAGAGCAAGACCGAATTTTCTAAATCGAAATATAGATACATACATCACAGCGTGGTGGTAATTGAAGAAACATTCGTGGCACGTGCCAGGCGAGATTTAATTACGGAGATTCCCGCGCGTACATTATTTCCGTCTACACATTACATATACACGCGTGCGTCTATCTGCGCCAGACGTTATCCCATTTGCATTCCCCTCGACGTGTAATCGTGCATCGTCTAATTTTGCGACTCACCGGCTGACCTCGTGGCTGTATGGTAGGTGCTGTCGGCGTTGATAACTAATTGTGTAGATGAGAATATTTATTTGTTTTTTATTTTTAATGTTAATTTGAGTTATAATAATAGTTGTATGGTGAGTTTATCTAAATAATAAATCAAAAATAAAATTTCATATTTTAACGTACTTGTAATTTGGTAACTCCGAGTCTCTTATTTGGCATGTTTAGAATAAAACTAATAAATAAAAGTGTAAAAAGGTCGATTTAATTATGCTTCATTATGTGTGCTAATTCGGAAATTTTAATCAAGAAAAAATATCTTTTTTATTAAACTCGATTAAAAGATTAATATTTTTGTAAACAAGAGAATAATATTTGGATAATTTTAAATAATTTATATACCGGATTTTCACACAAAGTAGGATCAAGAAAAGAAAATATGTTTGCGTGTGTGGCGAATTCTCCAGAATCAACTTGTTCACTTCCCAATATACAATCTGAGCTTCGTTTTCTCACCAATCTCGCATTGCAGCATGCCACATATTGTATATACATTTGCGGACACTTGCGCATGTATAAGCATCACATAAAAGGAGCATCTAATAATACAACAGCGTGCCTGTGCGCAGAACTCTCGCATCAAATCCACGTGGCGAATCTCCGTACCTGGAAATCTCGTCCCACCAGGTCGGAGAGGAACAAGTGGGCGGATAAGTTACGACGCGGAATGAGACAATCGGAGCTCGCGGGTAAGTAGCGAGCGATCCCAATAGCCAGATACATACATATAATGCGTCTGTGTATGTGTGTTTATGTGCATCGTTGGATCGAAGATTATTAATCGATGCCCGGCGAAGACGAAGCTCACTTCCGCGGTGAAATCGCTTCATGTGTTGCTGCTATGGTCGCGAGAAGTTCTAAAAGTTAGGATTAGGAAAGAGGTAATATGATTTTGAATGGTAAAGGTTTTTTTTCTTAAATTGGACTAAATAAATAAATATTAAGAAAGTTTTGTTGAATAATTTATTTTCAAATTTTAATCGGACATATAATATACGTGAACTTTCAAAATTTCAGAATACACCGTCTTCGGTTTCAAGGTATGCAGCAACACCCGCGAGCGCCTATATATATAAGTATATGTCTCCGTGCATCTCTCACACATCCATTATATCTTCGAACAACTTCATCATCATCAGCGCACCAAACCTCGAAATCCTAGAAAGTTGTACTCCCCGTGGAAATTGCGTAACTTGCTCGAACGTTGAAAAAAAAATCGAACAACAAACGTTCGTTCGCTCGCTTGCTTTCTCTCCTGACTTCTGCCGCGCGCGTGTATGACGGACGCGATTGTTCGCTTCCCAATAATTCAATCGTTCGCTCGCGCGATGGGAGTACAATGAGGGCGCATATAGGCTTCTTCCGTGATGTTACGGTTTAGTGCGTGCGGCGAAACTAACCCCGAGGCCGCGCATAAGGATATTTTTCGGCTTGAGGAGTAGTGAGAGTTTGAATTTATTGAAGTTTTTCACAGAGCTCGGATAAGACGAGGCTGCGCGAATGCGAACAATGCAAACGTTGGCGGCTGAATTAAGAAGAGGTAGTGGTTTGATTAGGGACTTGTTTTTCTTGAATAATGTGCGTGGTTTAAATTTTGTTTTAAATCTTTGACTACTTATGATTTTTTAGGAAATAACAATCTTTATGTGTATGTAGGAAATTGTGCATTTATATATTCATATTTGAAAAAATGATTTTTTTATCAAGATGAAGAGAAAAAATTTCACGGAAATCGGTTCAGTAAAAGCTGAAATCTTTGCGTATATAAATTCAGAAGAAATGTATTATATTTCCAAGAAAATGTTTCTAACATATTTCTAACTAAACTTCTATTTTTCCTATTACAGAGATTCCTTTAGCAGAAAGCAAAATATTATTTTTTTTTACTTATTCAGTTTAACAACGGTAAGTTGGTGGATTTGTGTGGAGAATTCGCAATTCAAATATTGGTTATTTTTCTAATGGCAAGTGTTCATATTTCCAAGAAAAGTCTTGAAATTTTTCCTACAGTCACACGCAAACTTTTCTCCCCTGCAAGTCGCATCTCACCGAGTACCAGAGCTGCTCTTCCAGTTCAGGTGTGCACCCACGCCGTGCCATCCGCATTCCTCCCCGTAGCTGCACGTGCGAGTGTTCACTTCTCGCGGGGCTCTGTATATAAATCATAACGAGGGAAGCGACAGTGCACGTAACGTCTCCGTTTTCGTGAAAATGTCCCTTTCACCAGCTGCGCGCAATTAGACGTGGATTCGATATTTACTCGAAGAGGATTATGGTATGACATTAGTTGTGTGATATACGCATATAACGTAGGTGTATATATTTTAAAAACAAAAAAGATTCAAATTTTTTAGCAAAAAATCATTAATTTATTAACGTCAAAGTGTATAGTTGAGTTTTGCTTCGAAACATTTATGCTAAATCCACTTCTTGAAAAGATAACAAGCAAAAGTAAACGCAGTCACTTTGAAAACAACGACAGAGCAAACTCAGCACACGATAATTCTTCAGCGGCGCCTCGAGCCAACCGCGAAATTCCTCATCTTCGTCGTCGTCGTCACCATCATCGCCCGGATCCGGAAAAGCTAGCGCGAATTAGCAGCTCGCGCGCATGATTTACTAAAGTGGATTTAAATGTAAATTAGCCGCGCGCGGTTGATAAACGGCGCCGCGGAGGGTGGAATTTTTTGGATTCTATAATTGCAAGAAACTCGTCTCTCTCTCTCGTACCAGGTTTATTATGCGCCACGAAGAGGAGAGGGGATAGGTAATTGCGAAGGCACGTCGCGCGCTTGGCGTAATTTATTAGCACGCGAGTGCGTTGCATCATATCGTGTGGACAGTGCGTTTCGGTAGTGTGTGATTCTGATGGGGATTGTCGGATGAAGCTTTGAATGCACTTTGAAAAATGAAGATGGTAAGCTAAGTTCGAGTATGAAAAAAATGGTAGATAAGGAATTTCCGATGCATAATACAACAATTAATTGTATGAAAAGAGTATCTTTGACAATGTTATCTAATGTATCTTTCAGTCGCCTTTTTTTAAGTACCGATATCAATCTTTCTATATTAGATGTCCATACTTGATCGATTCCAGATTCGATCACTTGTTGTATCAGCTGATCAAATTTGACAACGAACGGCGACGATTTTTCGAAGGCAATAGTTGTTTTGTCGTGATGAAACGAAAATTTACTTATCTTCAGTGACCGTTTTCCTGTATTTTCCATTTCCATTATTATCTCCTTCCAAGCGCGCCGGCGAAAGCCAACGCAAATTATTTTTTGCCCGGCTTGTATCTTGTGAACACATTCGGGAAGATTTTTAACTGTTTTGCTGCGATTTAGCACATTTCTTATTTCCTCGATATTATCCTGACGTACTGTGTTGTATGCATATATTGGCATTTTAGATTTTACTACATCATCGATAGTCGCAAATTCTTGTTCATAGTAAAAAATGTTGATGTTCGTTAATTTTGAAAATGTATTCATTGTCAGATTCATGGATAACATGACGAAACTCAAGAAAATCATCCTCTGTGGAAATTTTTTAGGTTGTGACACAGGGTAACTTAATAGAATTTTAATCGCGTAAGTAGCATTCCAAAGGTTTCTTGGAAATTTAAAATATAATATTGTCAAAAATGTTATAGATACAGCTAAGCTCATAACGACAATATCAATAATTAAACGTGAGAATGAACTGATCTTTTCTAGCGATATAATTGGTGTAACAAAAATAAGTTCTGTATCAAATACTGGTTTTCCAATAACATATTGTCCAGGGCGTATATCGAACGAGCTTAAAGGAAAAAAACGAGAAATCATGTTTATTTCCTGATTTTCTAGTTTAGAAATTAAATGTAACAAGGAATCGTTTGTGCCTAGTGTACTTTTCTGATAGTTTACAAATTCAAGTGAAAAATTCATTTTTTCAGATAAGATTTTAAAAAAATGAATAAAGTTGTCCATTTCTTCAACTTTAGTTGCGTTATTCTTTTGTTTGAGTATTATTTGCAAGCCTGTTAATACTGGTAGTTTTAGTGTGTAATTATACATATTGTACAGTTTGTTAGGGAATATTTCAAACTTTGATGCAGTATAAGTATCTCCAAAAGGATTGTAGTTTAAAAAATTGTAATCATTGCTATCATCAATTTGCAAAATACATAAATTTAAGAACTTTAGGTTCCAAGCGTTAAATAAAATACTTTTTGAATTTGTAGTGAACAGGTGTTTTTTAGGAAAATGTAACAGCAAAACTTTCGGCTTTGGTTGCACAGGATAACTAACAGAAATAAAATTTGCAATCTCTTCAAATTGTTTGGGATGAATTTCCTCGTCATGAGATACGAAAATAATATAAAGTTTCGAAAAGTTTGGCATCTTCAGTGGTATTTGATAAATACTTTTATGTTTAATATTCTTATCATGAATAATCCTTGCAGGTATTTCACCTGCTATAGATTGAAAAAATTTATTTATTTTCACTGTGTCGTAATATGACATGTCGTTAAGAAATACTGTTGTAGTGTAATATAACTTATATCGGTGTATTTCATTCTTTATAAGATCAAAGCTACTTGAAAAATTAGCGTAGACTGTATTTTTATAGAAGATTAATAGAATTATTGTATAGTAAACGAATATTTTCATAGTTTGATAAAGTTCGAAAAAATTATATTACAGTGTATTGAATTGAAAATTTTATACTGATTCTATTTGTGTATTGTACATACTGTATTGATTGTTGATATTTACCGCTAATATACATTTACTATATGGATGGTAGGCTTTTTTCGATAATAGGATTATTTAAAACTTAAAACATTAAATTTTATGAAACATGTACTAGCACAACAAATATGCGCTACTAAGCAACGGATAATTGTAAGCCTTTAAATTTTCGATATTCGATTCAAATTATATAAACATCCTGCTTTTTTTAGACTCAGGTAGAATAAAAAGACAGCCAACTTAATTCAGACACACATTTATTTTTCATTGCATTATATATAATTAGCAGTAAGACTTCATTTATTTATGATTACTATTTCTAACGTCTTCCGTTGGTAATATTTGAATACAAATTCCAATATAAACATGAACGTAGAGGTAGCGGCACCGGTGCATAAAATCACTAGAAGCTGTTGCAGCAGTACATTCTCTACATCATTGTCCGTATACTGGACAGCCTCTTTCTTCTGTTTTACCTTCTTGAGCTTCCAGGTCACGGGTAATCCAGATTCGAGGATCCGCTGCATTTGCTTGTCGAACCTCTTTTGAAACGGCGAGCCCTTTTCATAGATAAAAGAGCATTTGTCGTGATTGAAAACCAACGAAGTTATCTTCATTCTGGTCTTTCCGGTTGCCTGTCTGTCCATAATAAGCTCCTTCTTGGAACGTTCTAAGTAGCCGACACAGAGGACCTGCTGTCCCTCTTTTATGAGGTCAAGGCACTCTGATACGTCCTCCATTACCATTGCATTTTGCAAAACTTGACGGATTTCCTCGGTGTCATCTGGACGAGGTACGTCCCGAATGTAGACAGTCAAATTTGACGCCACCACGTCGTCGAAAGTGTTAAATTCTCTCTCACTGTGCTTTAGTTTTATATTCGTAAGCTCCGAAAATATGTCCATGGATTGCTTCATCGACAAAATAATCATAGCTAGGAGTAAAATCCTTTGCTGTGTTTGTTTGGGATGTGGAAAAGAAGAGTTGAAGAAGATCTGGAGTATGTTCATGATGTTCCAGATGTTCTTCGGGAACTTAAAAATGTGTACAGCGAGAAGAAAAATTATTAGGCTAAAGCACATAAGAATCATATGAATTATGATATCTAATGATACTATGACTTTGGTTTCATCTATGACTGGTGCAATAAAAACGAATTTCGTGTCAATTGAAAAGCGGCCTAGAAGATACTCCCGTTGAAATATGAAACGCATGGACATAGGAATAAAATTAGCTATCATGTTTAATTCATTGTTTTCTAATTTTGAAAACAAAATATTATAAAAATCCAATTTGTTTTTTCTTACATATTTAAAATATTCAAAAGAAAAATTAAATTTTTTCGAAACAATTGACAAAAATTTATCGGAACCATCCAAATCTATTACTTCTGTTTTGTTATTTTTTTCCTTAATTATAACTCGTAGCAAATCGTAAATAGGTAATTTCAATGTATAGTTGTACATATTGCTTAATTTGTATGGAAAGACGTTAGTTTTTGAAGTATCATAAGTATGAAGAAAAGGATTGTAGTTATAAAATTCAAAATCATCAGTAATACCGACGTTTAAAATAGTAAAGTCTAAAATTTTTAGTGTCCAGCTGTGGAATAACATGTCTTGCAAACTTGCAGTAAACGAGATATTTTTACTAAAAAGTAGCACTAAACATTTAGGTCTTGGATATATACGTGAAGCATTGACAATAAAATTTAAAATATCATATACATTGTTAATGTGTTCTTCATTGTTTGTTAAAATAACAATGTTAAGTGCTGACGGTCTAGATAAAATATCTATTTTCACTAAATTATTATTATCTGTATATTTTTCTATACTCATGTTGGAATTAATAACAAGTATAGGTATCTTGCTTGTTATATCTATAAGAAAAGTCATTAATCTTGCTATATCAGAGTTATTAACGTTATTTATGAAAGCTGACACTTGATAAAACTTTAATCGATGAATTTCATTATGGATAGGCTTCATCCAATCACTAAAACTAGCACATACTTTATTTTCCCAAGAAAATAATATTAAAACCCATAATAAAAAATATATCATTGTGAACCGCATCATCCACTGAAATTAAATTTATAAAAAAACATCGAGAATTTTCTAGCGATAACAAAAGAACTAAACTGATTCTGCTTACACGACGTGTTGTATGCACATTATTTAATAGGTAGGTACTTAAGTGGTAATTTTTAATAACCATAATTTAATATGTGTTAGTATACCATAAAGTATAGTTTTACTTTTTTTACAAGGAAAAATTGCTATGGATAATGTATGAGAAAAAAAATGTCCTTGCACTTTTTGCGCAGTATTCTTGAAATTATTTCTACAACAAAATCGAAGAATATTAAAACTAAATTTATAAATCATTAATTTTACGCCCGAACGATGAAACGTTTACGCGCGAGACTTTCTAATTCAGGCTATACTTGCCCATAAACTGCAAAATATATTCGCGACGATGCTTTGAATTATAGACCTGCCAATGGCGTGCATTACGTGATGCTGCAAACTCGTAATTCATGCCCATACGTATATATTCGTGAACACTTTTACTAAAAATATTTTTTTGCCTCTGTCCGTCGCACAGGTACATATATTTAAGTACAGCCTCAATACGGTAGCCCCCTGCTAGCGTGCAGGTGTTCCAGGAGGAGCTAAATCGCGACAGAGAGAAAAAGGTAGCGAAAGAGTGAAAGAGATGGGAGAAAGAGAGAGAGAGAGAGAGAGCGATCGAGACAGACAATAGACACAGCGCGGCGACTCTGACGTCTAATGAGTTACGATCGTTCCGCGCGCGGCAGTGTAGACAATAGATCGCCGTTCGCGCATACGCGATTAAGCTGCCGTGTAAGCTGGGTTGCCTGTTTTAGGGGAAAAAATAAAGGAAAAGAAATAGAAAAAATGTAGAGCACGAATGAGAATTATGAATAGAGTGCAGATTTTTCAATGATGCTTTAGGTGATTTTATTTTTTTTTTTTTTTCAAAAACGTCTAAGGAACCAAATTTATATGTAAACGTTATTTATTTTTATAAAAAAATTCCCCATTTCTCAAAGTAGCATTAGAATAGATTGATGGGAAATAATAATTTTTTATGATTTTTGTAAAATTCAAACTAGTCCCGTCTCATCATGCAAAACTCTCTCTCTCTCTTTCTCCTTCCATAACGGGGCTGGGGCAAAAAGTGCACGCGTGAATATCCGATCGCCGGCTCGTTCCGGCCGACACGTTGGGGCAGTATATATATATGAGCAGCAATTTAAACTGCATTTTCGCCCGGGCCGTTATAATTGCGGGAGAGCGTGTCTTTTTACTCTAGACACTCTCGGCCGTCATGTTTTTCTTTGGGTCTTTGGGGTTTGCTGCGGTTCCCTTTTGCGAGTGTATATAATACGTGTGGCTATATGTGTGTGATATACGTAGGAGGGAGAAAAGAAAGGAGAGAGTGAAAGAACGTGGCTCAGCGAGAAGAAGAGGGAGTATTTGGGCGTCTGCAGAGATGCCCGATTATATATGCTTCTGATCGTTTTGATAAATATTTACATACACACGCACGATGTACATTGTTTCTGTGTCTGCAAGTGCGTATAAGGATTCACAATTGGGAACTCTTAGTTCAGGATCCACCAAGGGTTTTCTTATGTATTTTGAACTTCGGAATTTTCTTCTAAAATGTCTGAAATGTTCTTTACGATCTTCCATTAGATCTGTACTTATTAAAAAAATAATTTTCAAAAACAAAAAAAACCTCAAAAATGCGGTGTTTCAAGGACTTTCTATATTGCACCTATACAACTTATCCGAAGAAAAAAATTTCGAGAGATTACATCCACTTTCATGCACTGCGTCGACATAATAATCTTACGAAATCGTTCCGCTCTTCCAGCTCTCCCCCTCCTACTCTCCGATTGCAGCACGTCGATCTCGGCGAAAAATTGAGTCGCGCTCGCAGCTGAGCAAGATTGATGAATGACGCGTGTGTATAAGCGAGCGACAGCGCTTGAATTATTGTTTTCGCGAGTAATTAACGACAGGCGCGAAATGAATTGCGGCAATTATCGGCGCTGTACGCTGAACGGTATTGAAATTCTTCGCAGCTCGCGCGGATCGAAAGTAAATGAGGCGTCGTCCGGAGTATTTAAAAAGTAATTGTATACTTTAATACTAATGCATGTAATTGAAAGGTAATAAAGCAAATAAATTAATTAAAAATTTTTCTATTTCATTTTTAGAAAGAGTATAAACTATTTATTTTATCTGTGTATTGCCAGAATATTAGCCATTCCTGCTAAAAAAAACTTATTTAATATTTTAAATAAAATATGACTTAAGAAGCGTCACATCTACCGTAACAGCTCGTAAAACGAAAAGATTCGCAAACAGCTTGCCGCAGTCTAAACTGAATCCGGAAATGCAAATACGGTGGCAAAGACCTTGCGATGGCTTCTCCGAAAACCTCGTCTCTCAAGCCCGCGTTCTCTTTAATATTGGCGAAAGTTCCTTGACCCCTCGAAGGAACATATATATGCGGGTGGAAGATCCCGATTAACCGCCGTTAATCCCGGTGCTGATTCATCGCGATATTTGTCAAATGCAAATGTCCCCGACGCTTGCCTCGTTGCCCTTTCAAATGGGCTCTCAGGAGTAACGAGGTGTGCGCGCTCAGCCTCGCGATTGGCTTCTTTAATTGAGCCCCTGGCAGGTGTTGCGCAGCGTAAAAAATGATTTTTCGATGCAAAATACTTGAGAAGTACAGTTCGATCAGAGATTAACATTTTTTATTTGTGGCGAATGTTTAATTGGGTAATGAGGAGAGATTGATTTTGAACAAGTCGATGGTATGGATTTTGTTTTGGCTGTGAGAAAGTATTTCTCAGTGATTGAAAGATTTCTAGCCGTTAATCGATGGAGAATAATGCGATATCGTTCTCTGGCACTCATATGCGGAAAATCGAATGCTTCATCATTTGTATAAAAGCCCGTGACATTCCATCGGTATCGCGTGATGCGCGAGGTAAAAGGGATCCCGCGGCGCTCGAGTTTTTGCGCATTGCGCGGGCGAGTAATAAAATTTCGGATGGGCTTTTACGGAGCCGCGCGTGCACTTTTCAGAGCTATCTTTATTTATGACATCGTTTATTACAGCGGCAAAGTATATTGGTTTTTGCTCGCGTCGCTTTAAGGGCATTTCTCTTTTTGCTCCACCTTTTAATATATAACGTTATTGTTTTATGCTGATGGTTATTGCGATGGCTTATGCGGTGGTATAATGACTTTTTTCAATCTACGTTTATATAAACGAAGTGTTAAGATGTACTACTTTTTGTTAGACGTGAGCTTTAATAATTACTTTGCCCGCTTCTCATTACAGGATGTTGGCCGGTAACGCGTAATTTCTGTAAAACAACTTATTATGCTAAAAATTTACAAAATTACATACATACACAAGGCGTTAGTTCATTTATATACTTCTGAGTTGACCAACCCTACTCAACCCAAGCATTCTCTACTCATCGATTCTGTAACTCTAACTTTTTATGCCGTGTCCCTACTTGTACACTTGTATCAGACATCTTGAATCGCATCGCCTTATCGTGGCAAATGCTAAAAACTACCCAGAGCTACTTCCAGTACAGACTGTAGTCTTATACGGAAGCCACAACATCGTCGATTTATCGCCGGATCGAAGTAATCGCGGCTCGTTATACGCAAGCCTGCATGCAGGCATATAACGGGAGGAATTACTTGAATAATTTAATAGTTACATAAGGTTCTTTTTATACTTAAAAATATTAATTGCTACAGTTTTCTGAGTTACTTTATAATATTTTTTCAATATTTAGGGAACATATCACCTAATTGAGCGAAAATGTACATTTTATAAATTTTCAGTCTACAAAAACAATATCACATCTAAGACGTTTTTATTTTTTTTCTTAGTAGTACATTTAGTAAACTTTGAAGCCATTCTTCCAACTCCTTTGCCAAAGGAGATATTCCGGAAAAGAAGATACTCCGTTTAAGGTTGCCGAATTATTTTAAGTTACCATGCCACTATTGCTAAAAATAGAAACACGAGTTTGATGACTGTTATTGGAACAAATAACTATTAATTTAAAAAAAAATATATTTTAATACTTCCAGTACATTAGCATTTTAATGATAAATATAATTATAAATTTACCGTAAATATGCATATGTACATACATTCTATAACGAATTCTATTTATAGCATATGCAGAAGATTATGAGGATTCTACACGCACACCTATGTTGCAATATGAACAGATATAGGATGAATGCTTGGTATTCCTCTAATTGTCGTAAACCTAATGAAGCATCGACTACCATTTTTCGGAATTCAAATTGAAACTTCACGAGTCGCGACTTGTAAACCTGAAAGAAAAAATCGAAACCCCAATAAGTATAATCAAACTAAACGGGATGCACTCGAACGCGTCGTAAAACATTTCGAATCATCTTGATAAATTTTCCACCAGCTGGCATAATTATTTTCTCTCTCTCTCTCTCTTGCTTTTCTCGAAGATAAAATAACAGCAAAAAAGGGACAAGACTCGTAGTTCTTTGTACGTAGGGCTTGACAAAGTGACCCAATAATTCGTCGGCATTGATCGGCCGCCTTATCGCGCCGCCTAGCCTCATCCTTCAGACTGTATACGACTACGCATTTCTCGCCGTTATAAATTCAAGCATCTGCCTGATAATCGTAACAGAAGCGTGTATATATACCTGCGCGTACACGAGCGAGCGGTTCTTTTTGGTTGCGCTAGTGCACGGGAAAGGTCCCGGTATACATGGTGATCGAAATGTATAGTTGGATTTAAATTACATGTGGTTTGGAAATGTTTTTTTTGCCCTGAGTGTGGATTTTTCCTGTGTACGCTTTGTGAATGATTAATGTATGAAAATTAAGTTTCAATTCCAGGTTTACAATTATTTCAATTATAATTGATTTATAATTGAAATAATTGAATAATTGAAAAGCTTTGTTTTAAATTTTGACAGTTGCTCTTACTTAAAAATACACGCCTAACAGCATTTCAATTACCCATTCACAATCCAGCCAGCGTCACAGTTGTCCCCGTGTTCCTAACGGCCTTCCGCTCCCCAATTGCACAGAGTATATACCCTCGTCACACCCAGTATGCAAGCGTCGATCAATCCGAGCGATAGCGTACGCCGGGAGCAGCGAGCGTGATATATATATGTCGTTGTAGCATGAGCACGCGATAGCATCGTCGCGCCGCGCGTGCACGCGTAATTTCAGGGAGGCTCTTGCGATCATTACTCAATGGAGATTCGGAACGCTGGATTTCTATATATATATATATGTATGTAACAAGTAACAACGTGAGCGGAGGGTCGCGCGAAAAGAATTGAAAATTCGTTACGTCAAAATGCTCTCGTTTAGTTTCAACAATAATAACGAGAAGTCGCGCAGTGGTATCGTGAATATATATAATTAAGATAACGCGTTTCAATAACACGCGCACGCAAGCTATACGGTTATATTTTTGTATGAGGAAACTGATAAGTATTAGCAAAGGCGCAGCAAACAAGTTAATTATATATAGAGACAAACGGACGACAACGTTATTTGCACAGTGTATACAGAGAGAAAAAAGCAGCCATGTCGCACGCGCGCTCTAAACTCTTAGCATTAATAATCAGCTGCACCTTGCTGTCTTGAAAAATGTTCATTAGCAGGGCGAGTTACCCTCTCATAAAATCATTAGCTCGACGTGCAAAATCCATACGATATATACACACACGTTTTTTATTCGGCTCTCGCCTGCTAACGAGTCGCGTCAATGGCGTAGGCGCCAGTCGGCGCGTCTCGCCGTTCGTTCGCAGAATCTTTGCGAGCGTGCAAGCAAGCAAACAAGCTGGCATACGTGAGTGGATTTCGGAAGGAGTTGGGCTTTCGTGGACAGAGAGAAGATGATACGAAGAAGTTTGGTCATAGTCGGCAGGGGTCGCGTCGGAGGCAGTGGGTCAGTAGACCAAGATTACTATATACGTATGTGTGATTTATTATCGCTTTCTAAGCAAGCGCTTCCAAAGAAGCTAAATTTAAAAAGATTTCACGCTTGTCGATCACATTTGCGGAGGTATGCTCGACCGGAAAAAGCCTATCGGTTACGTCTGTAATAACGTTGGAAAAATTTATTAAATTTAATCCATGCATGCGTGTACATCAGACGTGATACGTGCGGAAATCAATCACAGATCGAGCTTGACGTTTTCGCCTGCCCTTCGGCAACACATACTCACGTGCGGATAATAGTTTCCTATGACTTATTTTATATACTCTTTAGCATTTCCCTTTACCGAGCGAAATCGTTTACGCAACAGCAGTTATATTAATAACGTAAGCAAACCGCGGATTTTCCCACATCCGTTTGTAAGTGAGTCAATTTTTTTCTCCCGTGCGGAGAGGAGAGCAGAGAGAGAGCTAATTAATTGAATTGCGAATATGCGAGTTACATTGCGCAAGAGAAAGAGGCAGAGGGAGAGATGCTCGGATAATGGACGATGTTAAATGACATAATTAAGCGCTTATCACTTTCTATCACGCAGAGCAGTTGAACGCAGAACCCACGAATAATGTTGAGCCCTCGAGTGAAGTTTTGAACCACGAGGAAGCGATCGGTACACAGTCCAACAACTGCGAGAAAGTTTCGAGAGTATTATATATATTGTTTCATTGCGCAATATAATACTCTATTCGGCCATAACTTTAATTATTATATACATATATGAACTTCCAACGAACACATCTTTCCATGTGATATCTCTATGACGCGCTTTCGCCGCATCTCGCTGCTTTTATTAGAGCTTGGATTTTTTCCGCGTCCCTCTCAAATTAATCCATTCGCCGAGATTGCACGGCGCGTCACGCGTAATCGGCATAGACATCGCAAAAAAGGAAAACAAAGGGATCACGGCGCGAGCGAAAGAGAAAGAGAGAGAGAGAGAGAGAAGTCTCAAGGTCGGATCAGAAGAACGAACGCGCATCAGGTGAGTCGTCGTTTATGTCAATCAGCGTCGGCGAAGAGGAGCCTCGCGGCATCGACATTCCTGTGATGTGCATGGATGAGATGCATGATTCATTTTTTTTTAGGAGGGGATGAAATTATACTGAATTATTTCAATTTTTATGGTGGCAAAAGTCTATAAAATACTATTTTTAGTTTTTTAGGTGTGTGTTGAAAATAGGAGGTACAACTGTGCTAATGCAGTGGAGTTAATTTTTATTTTTCGAAATGCAGAAAATTTTTTAAAGATATATGCATGTTTTTTAAAAGTAATTGTAGTAATGCTAGAGAGCGTCAAAACCTTTTTAAATTTGAAAATTTTTTTTAAACCTAATTTATTTTCTACTATTTAAGTGAAAGTCAGTAACTATGTGTGAGTGCGGATAGAAAATGTATATCTTTGTGAAAAATTCTTTATGCTAAACCATGTATAAACATAGAGATATTTTTCATGTATTAATTTACAGTAATTCATGGTTTTATCAAGCTTATACGTATATGTGGATTAATCAAATTAGTTTTTCAATGTACATTTACTGCCAATACAAAGTTTTCCAGCAAGATAAGTGACATGAAGTCTTGAAATAATACTCAATCTTAGAATGGCTTGCGGTTGCATGATTTAACATTTTTATGGTTTTTGTCAATTTTTAATATGCTGTAGAATTTTTTCCTCAGCTCTGACCATAACTATTCTTTTGTTAAATTAAAGTATTTTGTCCAATGAAGTGAAAAAAAAATTTGCTGGAGAAATTTAGTTCTGGCGTAGTCCTCAGTTTTGTTCGATCAAAATATAACAAAAAACCATCAATCAGAGGCTTTCAAAAAAGGTCATAAAATAAATACTGGTGAATTCTACAAAAAAAGCAAACTTTTTCCCAATCAATGTGCTATACATAAAGTTTCAGGATTTTGAGTAAAAAAATGGCAAAAGTTGTTGAGTTTTCACTAAAAATTAAAAAAAAAACAATAATTTTTTATGTGCAATAAAATAATATTGCTCTAAAAATCTAGGAATATGTTTTTTTTTCATAAAAAACTAAAAGTATGCAAATTTTGAGCAGTTTTAAAATTTTGACCCGTCCACTTCACCTGAGATATCCCATATATATACACATAATGTAACAGTTTTCTGAATAGCAATTCGCTATATTTCCGGCTACTCGTACCCTGGTACATGGTGCCGTAGGAGTTAATCTAAAATAACTTCCTGGGGATGCTGCAACCCGAAAAACAGTTGACAAATGTTTAGTTGCGTGGAGTAGATAGCTCGCGATATAACTACTCGCGAGGCCGGCCGCTCAACTATGTTCGTCACTGCAGACGACGAACCCGCGGAGGCAGCGGTATCCGAGAGGAGGTTAGGTGAAGGTATTAAAATGACGAATAGACTCAGAGTATATAAAACAATAATAAAGTCTATTCTAGTGTCAAATTACATAGGGTACGCGTCGCGTTGCGCGCAGACAAGAGGTCGGGATCCGCCGCTCGGCGTGGGTGGATCAGTATAATTAATTTTCATTGGGCCGGTGAATGGAACACCGGCCACTCGCGATGGCGAGTCGAAAATACAAGAACACTGGATTGGACGCGCTGTGCCAGTCCAGCTAATATCGAACGAAATCGTTGTACTCACGTAGTCGATTACAAGTCGCGTTACCGTTGACTAATCTAAGTGTAGGCTGTTGATGGGAAGCGTCCTTCCCAGTCGCGACAACAGCAGGCCTGTACCCGTGCCGGAATACTTCCCTAGTAGGGACGACGATGACGAGGCTGGACCCGGGGATAGCGTCGGTCACTAGAGTATCCGAATATAAGACGACTGCGTGCGCGAGGTTAGGCGGTCCGAAAGAATCTGATCCAAAGTTTGAATCGAGCGCGAATTTGCTTGAGCCATGTTAACAAACGCTCGAGATGCATCAATTCGCGGGAATGAAAGCCAAACGAGTTCGATAGAATACGGAAAACCGAGATACTTATTTTCTCCGTATTTTATCTTTAAACCTCGCTGTAATATATATAATTATTACACTTAAAAAAATAAAGAAATAAACACAGAATGAGACTAGATGCGTTCTATCAATGTATATAATATTCTTGTAACATTATAAGAATATTATATTATTTTAGAATAACTCGTCAAATATTTAAATCAAAGTATATAATATAACAAAAAATTAGTTATTCATTTAGAATAAAATATGACGAAAATAAAAATTACTTTTAATTTTACAAATATAATATTTTAATATCTTTACAATACATCCGAGAACAAGATAAATAAAAATATGAATAATTGAATAAAAATATATATTATTATATTTAAATTTTTTATTTGCAAAAATATTTTGAATTTAAATTTGATAAAGTTATAAATCGATCGAGCGTTAGCGAGGGAGGTAATTCTCTAGTAATAATATTATTAATACAAAACTTTCTACGAAAGTATAAAATAAGGCAAGTGACGTTTTTTCTGTATAATCGATGTATATATAAACTATAATTACATACATTTAAATTAATCAGTGCAAATAATCAAACAAATGAAAGTTGTAAATCAATTATCGATCGCCAAGTAATGCAAGCTACTCCCCAAAACAACTGTATAACTGTTCTGCAAAATGTATTCAAATGTGTTCAAATTCTATATAAATCAAACACAAGAAAGTACTGAAATCAGTTTATTGTAGTCAAGTACCCATATCAATTTACTTAACTGACATAATACAATTTTTCGTACCTTGCGTGTAAAATTATATTTTACGCCCACATCATAACTTCTAAAATTTTCAGCCAGCGGGCATAAAATGACGCCTAAGAGGTGTAATAGCTCACCTACTCGCATACATACTTGGCGGGCCCGATAGTTTGCAGTTTACAGGTGGACTTTGTAAATGTAGAATACTAAATTTTTGCATAAATTTATTAAAGCTGTTTATACATACAAGTCCACAATAATAAATAATTATATTGGCTCTACTTTGTAATTGATTATACCATTTAAATATATCATCCCTACATTTACAGAATCTTATGATTTACCTTCATTACCCAAATTATTTGACCGAGTATTACCTCGAGTGATAGATTCGCGGATCAGGATTTTCAGTATACATAGAAGCGACCCATTTGTATACATTTTACATGAAAATGACCATGTTTACACGTTGATATACAACATACTATTTTTTCTAAAATACAACGAAAAATATATGAGGCGTTTCACGTCAACTGCCCCAACGCCCAGCGCGCGAGCCCCAAATCATGCTATTTCTAACTTATGTTTAAGATACTAAAATGTACTTTAAAAAATTGTTTGATAAGCGTTTTCGATGTATTTTTTCCACAGCTTTATAATAATGTAAGCAGTTCTTCCGAAATTTTCCATTTTCATCTTCAAAAACTCTTTCGCGTTCTATTTTTCGAAGAAAACATCTTGAGCAAATTTTGAAAAAAATCATTCCTTATATAAAAAATGCTCAGTTTTCGATTTAAATTGTCGAAAAAAATATTAAAAATACACTTTCTCAGATATAACACGTTTTGTAGTTTTTGAAGGTGAAAATGGAAAATTTCGGAAAAACAGACTAGATCATTGGAAAGCTGAGGAAAAAATACGTCGAAAACGCTTATTAAACAATTTCTTTAAGAACATTTTAGTATCATAAACATGTGTTAGAAATAGCACGGTTTGGGGCTCTCGCGCGCCCGGTGGGGCAGTTGATGTGAAACGCCTCATATATGCAATAGTCTGAATCATACAGTCTTATCTGTATTGGAATAAGGAAACATTTCAAACATTGTATAACAGACAAACTACACTGTTAGAAAACTTAGAAAACTTAAAAAAGTTTCCAATTTTATTAAATAGTTACTATGAGGGGGATTTTATTTCAGTATTTGATAAGTGTGTTTATTATCAAAATAATTCTCTGCTCGAAAGAATGTGCTCCACGAGTTACTACACAGCTTGGAACAGTAAAAGGATTTTACAATGTTTCTCATAAAGGTCGTAAATATCAAGCTTACGAGGGTATTCCCTTTGCTAAACCACCTACAGGAGAGCTTAGATTTCAGGTAACCTAAATAGAGTACAATTTATTTTCTATATTTACGTTTAGTTGTTTAATCAAAGGATATGCTATAATTTTCTTTGTATATTTAATTTTTGTGTATTTATTTTTAATACTAAATCACTATAATTATTTATTTCTACTACGATAGTTATAGTTTTAATTTTTATACATTAGATTTAAAATTTATTTTTTCATCTCACATAAATATCATACAATTTCAGCCACCCCAACCTGTAGATTTTTATGAGCATGAAATCGATGCTACAAAAGAGCCAAACATATGCCCACAATACGATTCGGAAAACAAAGTAGTTATAGGCAATGAAGACTGTCTCTATCTCAATGTCTACACACCTCGTCAAAAACGAATGCCTCCACTCCAGGTTATATTTTATATTTTCGGTGGAAAATTCCAGTGGGGATCAGGTACACAAACTAAAGCTAAATATATCATGGATAGAGATGTCATTCTGATTACCTTTAATTATAGAGTGGGTCCTTTCGGTTTCTTAAGGTGTATGATATTCATTATGTGTGTATGTGCATTTATGTGCTTATATTTAAATGACTATATTTTTAGCTCAAGAGATGATGTAATATCCGGTAACATGGGTTTGAAAGATCAAACTCTTGCTTTACAATGGGTAAATAACAACATTCGATATTTTGGAGGAGACCCAAAGAAGATAACGATAATGGGCAACAGTGCCGGCGCTGTAAGCGTACAACTTCATTATATATCGCCTCTAAGTGCAGGTTTGTTTCAAAATGGGTTTTCCGCAAGTGGCACAGCCCTACTTCCGAGTACCTTTGACCTCGATGGTACTGGACCTATGAAAAAGTTTGCGAACGCGTCAAATTGTCCACACGAGGACACACGACAACTTTTAAAATGTCTCAAATCCAAGTCCTTTGAGCAACTAAGCGTTGCTTATGGTAAAGTAATGGTACGTAAAAGTTTAACCATATTAGAAATTTATTTTGATTTCGAGTTTGCATTTTAGGAAGACGGCATGAGCATATTTGACGTAAATGGAACAGCATTTCTGCCAGTTGTTGAAAAAAGTGCAAAGAATTATTTTATTAATAAAGCTCCTTTAGAGTATCTGGAAAGTGGACAGCTTTATGATGCACCTTGGGTGACTGGGGTTGTGAGTGAAGAAGGACTTTACTTTGTAACAGGTAATAGAAAATAAAATAAAGAAAAGAAATTCCAGATGCAATGAAATTTATTTCTTTTTATTTCTAGATTATGTTGGAAACGACACCACTATGACCTACATCGATGAACATTGGGGAGCCATGGCACCGCATCTTCTTTCATATTCCAACGAAGTTCCAAAGAATCGGTATATAGAAGTGACTACTACAGCAACCAAGCATTATTTGGGTGATAAACATATTGGCAAAGAATCCTTAAGAGAATTTACGCATCTGCTAACCGACAGAACTATTCTTGTTCACGCCGAAAGAGCAGCAAAATTACAAGCGAAAGCCAATCGAAGTCCAGTTAGATTTTATTATTACAGCTACAAAGCATCACAAAGTGTTTGTGACGCGTTACTTGGAGCTGAGAACAATCTCGGTATTTATTGTTGTTTTATGTACTTCCAGTAAGCGTACGTCTCAAGTTATCTTGTCCTTCACTATTTTACTTCTAGGTCCTTGTCATACAGATGATGTACTGTTCGTTTTGGAAAATCCATTCATTAATCCTATTAGTACAAAACGAGATCGCGCAATGTTAACAGATGTCTTAGATCTTTGGTACTCAATAGCGAGCATAAAGTGAGTATGGAGTAAAAAAATGTATATGTAAATAAGATTAAAATAGTAATTGGAATTTTCATGTATATAATATATGTACTTTACTTACAGAGAATCTAAATTGAGTAATTGGGTGAAAGTGAATCCTTCATCCAAATCATTAGATTACTTGGAGATTGGTGGCCCCCAAAATTTTACATCACGCAGTGCAGATAATTTTGCAGATAAAAAGTTTTGGAGAAGTATTGGTCTCAGTCCTTAATATTAAGCAATTTATTTATTGTGAAAGTAATTATTACAACGAGTTCCATTGTGAAATGAGAATAT
>JAWWEQ010000001.1:1306061-1352437 GCA_035583055.1 Torymus tubicola
ATTCATGTACCAGCCCTTGTACAGGTAGTTTGTATCTACCTCTGAGGACTTTACTCTATGTAAATTTGTTCTGGTTTTAATAAATAAATAAATAAATAAATAATTCGTAATATATACTAATCGCAAACAGTAGTAGTAGTAGTATTTCGTTGTGTGTATCGACACTTTTCCATCTTAGGGAGGTTTCACCGTCCTCTTAGGCACTTACCACCCCCATATAATCCTCTTATGGCTTATTATACCCACATGGGAGGGGTATCCGCCCTTGCCGTTGTATCGTAAGCCTCAGGGACTATATATAGGAGATCGATTAACCTCGATCAGAGAACCCGGAAGCGAGTACCGAAAAGCTTTTAGACTGGGGCCCTATAAGGCATCACATCGATAAGAAGTCGTACCCCTGTTAAAAATGAACAATTAAAACCAATAAAAAAAAATGAAATTGTGTTTTATTAGGTTTCTTAATCGGAGTTTTCCGGATTTATTACAATTAACACAATTAAATCCGATTAGACCTAATTAATAATTACAAACTGTATAATTTAAATTGTGTATAATAGTTTTTAATTATTTTGATTGATATTAATCGGTTTTAATTACCTGTCACCGTCGTTGCAATTAGAATCATTATAAATTATTTTTAATTGATTTAATTGTAATAAATCTGGAAATTCCCGATTAAAAAACAAGATTCAAACCAATTAAATTTTAGCTATAAATCGTATTTAACTGGTTTTTATTGGAAAATATTTTAATTTTTTTTTAATCGGTCTGAATTTGTTTTAATCGGTTAACACAATGATTTATAATAGGTTTCAATAAATTGAAACTATGTAATTGTAATTGAAATCATTTGTAGTTGTTTTCATCTAATACTTAACTTGTTTTGAGACAGCTATCTAGAATCGATATCAATTACAACAGAGCTTAAATCGATTGAAACTAGTATAAATCATCTAGCATTAGTCAATTAAATGTCCAAAAATACGCATTTTTGCGCAGTTTTATGCAGTTTTGAACAGTTTACAACAGCTTTAAACAAATTTGAACAGTTATAAATTAGTTTCAAACAAATTAAATTTCCACTAGGGTAGTATGTCATAATTGAGCAACACCTAAACGATTATTTACTCTGCTTCTCACATTGTAGAGTTGTTTGTTCACTCGAGAATAGGACATCAGTCAAAAGAGTCTTTGCCGAATGTATTTCTATGACTTAAGTGTTCACATTTCAATACAAACGTCAAACGCATGTGTCACTGTTAGAGTATCTTAAAGTGTGAAACACGGCCAATTAAAGACACTTTTTTTATCAGGACAACATCCACTGCGAGGAGCCATCTTCGGAATCAGCGAAAATTTTTGACCTGCAAGGTTAATTAATCGCCTTATAGAAAACTATTTTCATTATTCTCTTTAAAATTTAGATTAAGAGTTTTAGTTCTATTTGCGAATACTATATTTTTAATTACTATTTTGATGTAAAACACTAAAAATATTGAAATGTCAGTTATATTTTATTGGTACAATATTGATCCTATATAAAAAAGAGATGGACTTGAGATTGTCACCTCTAATGATTGCGATTGGTCAATTTGCTATGAACATCAAAAATTTGAGTGGCACAGGATAAGGCGCGCGCAGCGCGCACTAACACTGCTAGTATAGTAAAAAAGTAAGTTAAGTATATTATAAGAAATCATACCTCGAATATTTTTTTACGAAGTAGAATTTCATACCGTGAATTTAAAATTTTCTAACATTAATCGATTAAAATTGATCTATTATCTGATTCAGTGACTATAACTTCAACATTTTAACTGTTTAGTTACTAGGTAAACAAGTAGTATGATAAGTTTTCCCAAAGTGTGTCTCCAAAATTGTTCTGTCTGCCTTGTCCACCTTTATATTTTACGTTTCTCAGCCATAGTCATGTATTTACTGTCGTTAATGTTACTATAATATCTCTTAGCTAAGAAGTACTTATTAGTACATTAGGGTGGATTATTATACCTGCTCTTTTAAATAATTGGAGCAATGCCAAAGTGAAAGTTTCGCCTTTCCAATAAGAGACAAACAGAAGTGATAATGAGAAATTTAGAAAATTAACTGATTTTGAAACTAAGGCTATTATATTCAGAAAATAGGCTATTTGATATTATATAACAAGAAATAAATCTTTGATTTACTTAGTATAAATGTTTTATACAGAAATATTTTTTAAATTAAATATTTGTCTTACTTTTACTTGAAGAGTAATGTTTTACTTTTATTTTCGATCGTAGACATTGAATCAATTTTCAAGACCTATGGACTTTAGGTGTAACCATTGTTTAGCAAAGTTACATAATACCCTTGATATTATGTTGCTAATCTAGAATATAAAAAAAGATTAGATCTTAATCACATTGATACAAGCTCAAAATAGGGGAAAAATGTTATTAACACTATGGATTTTTTTATTTTAGTAAAATACTTGTAAATATATTCTATTTTAATAGTTAAAATGTATTATTTTTGTACTGTAAATTGCGCGAAAAAATAAAATATCTTGTTATAACTACTTTTTTTTTAATTAGAAAATTAAAATTAATGGTTTTTCTTTCGAATAATTTTTCTCCTATCATAAATCAGTCCTTTAATTTTCAGCTTTAGACTTATCGTTGATAGAACTCTATTATTATTAATACTCGTAATCGGAAATATATTTATAACACGTTTAAAATAGACTTGTTTAAAATGTGTCAAAAGTTAATTATCGCAAATGCGTTTTGAAAAATGAACTAGATGATGATTCAGTTATTAAAAATTCACACTAATAATAATCTATTCAAATATATTAATTGCACACATGATTCGTGTGATCTGAGTGCCCATCATGGTACGGCGAGAAGATAGCGATAACCTTCTCGTGCACAAATATCGTATATTATTTTGTAACACGTATACGACAGAGTCTGCTACTACGCTTGTCCATGGCTTAACCGCTCGGGTCACACGTATTATTTTTTGACGATTTAACTCGAAAATGGTGTACTTAGAAAAAGAACTTTCCCAGAGAGTACTCAAGTTTCTTCAGACTAACAGCTACCTAATATTAATTTTCAAAAAATTCAATTAAAATAATTACTGCTATCTGTTGGTGTACTCTCTAAATCTTTTTAATATCTGTTTCAAAGTTCCAACTAGAAATAATGTTACTATTCACATCCAAATCCTCGGACAATTTTAAAGACAGCTTGAAAGAATAACAAATTTTACGATGATTTGTAGAGATATAAATTAAAAAAGAGTTGTAAATTTTATTTTAACATGATAAAGTTGGAGAAATGTTTATCATATAATAACAAATTTGTGGTGCAGACGAAATCATATAAATGATTGAGACAAATAGAATTAACGCAGCTACTTGTACGACATTTAATTTCAAACACTTGATCCAACACACATTTCTAAAATGTTTCTAACAAAACTTTTTTTTGTATTACTACAAAGACTTCCTCTAAGAGTAATAAAGAATAGTAGGTACTTAAAAAATTGGACCAAAAAGAAACAAAAACAAATGCCATAATTATTTTTAAATTTTTTATGTTTTATTTTTCCATTTATTTCGTATTTATTTAATAAATCATTACATTCAATCATGATTCAAACGCAGCCCATATACAATCATTGCATTTTTTTCAAGAAATAGAGAAGAAATCAAAAGTATCTAGTTGTTTACATTGCAAGAAGACAAACGGTGAAAATGAAACGAGAATTCGGATGTATGCACTGCTTCCAATACAATCCAAATTTCATCAAAGACAACAAACTGACGGAATTTCACACATTTTTTTTGTATTCTAACAGACCTTGACATCATCGTTTATTATTAATATTTTAAGTTTCATCTTATTTAATTACCTCACGTCTTTACAATTCATAATCGAGTAATTATAACCTATCGCGCACAATATTCAAGAAAACAGAGTATCTTCTAAAATAATTCATTGTATGAACAAATTCTTCGCTTAAGAATAACTTTTGCTTCAATATCACTCATTTTTTTTTACAATTCTATAATACAAAACGAGTCGCACGTGTTGGCGTGTGTGACACTTTCCCGGCCTTCCCTCGTGGATCTCAATTACCACTTTTACTGAAACACGCCTCGTTTTCGGGGCTAACAGTCCTATTTGATTCGAACGCAATACAAAATCATCTCATCGAAATTGTAAAAACAAGAAAAGAAATTAATAATCAAAAAAATATAATTTGTAACAAAAGTTTTATAAACAGTAAAAATATAATGGTCAGCGTGTTCCAGTAAATAGATACCCATAATCGAGGTACATAGTGAATTTGATTAAAAAACAGTGCGACGTCTTTTTACAAGAGTTCGTTTTTCTTCATGATTAACGAGTAACTTCATTATTCGTCATTTTTATTTAATTTTTTTTTGTCTCATGGTTGACTCTGTTTTCTTTGTAAATTCGATCTATGCTGGATCCTCGAGCAGTTTCTCTTCACATCTTTTACTTTTATTCTTTCTTTTGTACAAAATGGAAATATGGACTTGTTTACATGCAATTTATGGTACAAAAATTCTTTGCCTATACAGTCACCCTAAACAACTACATGGACTGTTGATGATTGATCTTATTTTACTTCGAAAACGTCTTTTTTTCTGTAAAAGAAAACACGCAATTAAGGAATAAAAGCCATTTGATTCAATCATTTAAAATCAGTACTAATTCATTTAAAAGATCGTAACAATTATAATTAAACTCCAACAAAGTTGTAAAGCAATCGTCTTAGGTAAAGGTAATAGATTAAAAACATAGGTATTTGCATAATGATAAAAAAATGTGAAAATTTCTGGTCGGTAAAATAGAACATCGGACGATTTTCGGAGTAACAGATCGTAAAATGTGCCATGCATGCAACAGATTGAGGCGCGACTCCTGCTCGAGAATCCGCAGATCGCGCTGTGTATATATATTATATGATACCGCGACGCGATAATACCGGAAGGAAAACGGCAGGCGCGCGCACGCGCTTACGACTCTCCAACGAAATTCTCTTGGTTTTATTTTATTATATTTTATAACCTCAAATGTGTGTGATTACATCGAAAGGTGCTCCAGTGGCTCGTCGTAGAAAAATTCGAAAACGTCGGCGTCGCAGCACACCAGAGCCTCTTTAATAAAATTAATAAGATACACCAGTGTACGTGTGTGTGTCTGGATGTATACGTGAGAATCGAACGTTTGAAAGAGATTTTGTTGGAGCTCGAGGGCAAACTGTCCAGCTGAACGATGCTCACTGGCGATATAATTGCGATTGAATATCTCGAATAAGTCGTTCAAACGCAAAAACTATATTGTAATTCTCTATATTAACGAGCGCATATTATATACCTTCATCTCGTCGTCGTCGATTTTCTTCGCTAAGGCTGTCGATATCAGTCGCCTATATATATGTATATATATGGAGAGTAGGTTGCACGACGATGATCGGTAATATTATATGAACTTGGTAATGTTTGTTTGCCGACCGTCGGTAAAAAAGGCCGGTAAGGCGGGAAATTCGAATTTCGGCTCGGAAAACCGACATGACGAGAGTAACCGCTCGTTGTTTATGTAATCATTGATCGCGTTTATCACAGATTGCCATCGCGTTGGCAATAATGTGAGTGCAGAACGCCAGCGGAGCAGCGGCTCTCGATTGACGCACATACGCGCGCGCACGCCGCTTTTTTTCGCTCTTATAAATTACAAATTTATGTATAATGTACGTAATTCATGTATATCAGAACGCAGAGAAGGATTGTTGTGTGTTTCTGAGTGTGGCTAGTTCCATTTTTTTTTTATTTCTATTTGATTTCCTATAATTTTTCTTTGCGTCTCTTTTTTTATTTTTTGTTTCTTTGTCTTACTCGTACTTCGTCCCCTCCGTTCGACTTACAAAAGTACAGGCTGAAATGTGCTGTGCTCGCCTTATATGCATTTTATGTTATTTTTTTTTTTTTATTATATTATAGTACAATACTTAGACCCCTAGAATTCATGGAAGTGGAGCTCCGAGGCTACTACAGCCCGAGTGCCACATGTTCGTTAATGTGTGTATGTGTGCACGTGTTCACACGTGATTGTGTCTGTTCATGTGTACATTTTTACAGTGAAAGCGCACCTGTCTCTCTCTATTTTTGTTCAATTTTTCTTCGTTTTTTTAATTCTTCTCTATTGTTTTTCCTTTGTTCGCTTACACATTTAAATGACGAATGAAAACCACAGGAACTTTAAGCGAATCCAGACGTGATATTGGCGAACAAACGCGCTTATCTTTTCACTTGCAACGGCTAAAGCTTTTAATTATACACTCAAAGAACAGAAGCAAACGATGGACGTAGTGACTTTTTTGTTTTTGGCTGGCGACCGAAGTCAAATATACGCGTTTTTTTCGTTTTGTACAACGTCAGTGTGTATGTATGTGTGTGGATGTGTGTGATTAACTTTATCGCAGGGTTTGAAAAAATGTACAAGTAGTCGCAGAATAGAAGTATATATCTCGCAGTTTGGCTAATGATATGGTAAAATGCAATTTATCGGCCACCAGGTGTAGAAATAATTCGCTCGAGTCATTGTTTTTCGTATATAGACTGAGTATACAATGCTAAGTATATCGATTTTTGTGACTATTTACAAAGTAATGGTCTCTCAATCGATAACAAGATGTGTTAACCTCGGTTCGCCGAACCAAAGTGGTTGCAATAGAAAATTTGCGCAGTACACACGGAGTAAAAATATCGTTGTAAAATAACACATCCATACTATAAATAACCTATATAGTCCCATGTATATAAAGATTTTTTTTGCTTAGTAGGGTAAAATATGCAATGTGTAGGACGTATTGAATCTAGATTGAAAAAAAATTCGTGCTATTTTATTACGACGTTTTGCTCCGTGCACGAATTTCGCTTCGACGAAAATGTTTCGTAATATATATTTAAAATATTTATTCCCAAAGTACCCACGTGGCACTGTTCAGACAGTATCGCCCTGATCTTAATACCCCTTAGCTCACATTCTTACAATTGTATTTTTTTTAACTTCACTTTATCCCTCACTCTCACTCTCACACTCTCGCTCATTCTCTTGTTATCTAAGGACTACGCATTATGCCTGTTTGGGTTACGAAGTATAGTTACATTATAATAGTTCATCTGTCATTATTATGTCTCTTTATGCACATCGTTGTTTCTCAAAATCATATAGAAAAGGTATGCTAAATATTCCTGGGATCTGACGGAATCACAACTATTCACATCGCTTAATTAGAACATAGATACATATCTTCGCAATCACTATACTTTTCTTCTTCTTATTCTCGATATTATTACAATTACATTGTGAAAATGGAAAAAACATATATCTATATAATCAGTACTAAAAGTTTAAACTAAATTGTTTGTAACCTCGATCACGTTCACTCATGCAATAAGTAATAATTCAACAGAAACTTAAGTTTCCTTATTATATTTGTTTTCCTTAATAATGTTACGTATCAACGGAGAAAATGTTCGCGATCGCACTAAACGTAGAGATCCGTGCACATCGCTTTATTTTCAGGTGTGTGATGGGTGAAACTATGTTTGAGAGAATAAATGAAGTCGTAATACAGTAAGTCGATTACCTTCGATTACATCTTATAGGCATTAAAAGTAATTTATGAAGAGCACTTTACATCATTCCTTTATTTTTCATTACAGAATGTTAAATAAAATAATGATACGTCAGAGTATTTACTATGAAAAAAGTTAATTTAAGATCTTCAAAATAGGTGATTCGGAAATCAAATTGAAAAAAAAACTTATAAAATCATTGTCACAGTCTTTTTTTTTTAGTTCGTATCCTCACATCGAAGGAACAATCGACAGACTGTATGCAAATTGTGATTGCGCCGAACAAAGCAGCCACGCGACGAATTTTGTTTTTGCGCGTCTCTCTATAAAGAATTATAATATCGCAACAATTACAACGCGCGCGAATTATATGTAGTAACGCAATGATAAGTTCTACGGCTAATGTTTTTACAGCGTACTTATCGGTCGCATATTTTGCCAATTTCTGCGCGTGGGCGTGAGTATCGATATCAACGAGTCATTGGTAACTATCGAAAAAATCTGTTTGCCTACTGGTTGCATTACAAAAATATATCAAGAATAAAATATTCTTTTTAGTTCATGTGCCATAACATCAATATTGAGAAAATAGTTGAAAGTATCTCTATCAGAAAGTAGTTACCATTATAATTAACTGCAAATTTTAAATAAATTTAAAGTGGTGAATTTATACTAGATTGGAAAATACGAAACATACATTATGTAGAGAATAATCTCTTTACGGTGGCAAACCTCTTTAACACAAGACTTTAAACTCTTAAAAATTCATAGGTATATCAACTAGTTTCATAACGTTTAATTTCTTTTTTTTTTCTTCTTTATTTTTGCCGTAAAAACTTTCAAAACATCACACTCGAGACACTTGAAAAAGTTCGTGCGACTCGCGCACCGTACTCGCGCCAACGCGCTAACTGAAAAATCCAACGAGCCCTCGCGTGTAACACCAGTTAGCCCTCCCCCCATTTCCCCATTTTTTTCATCCCCCCAATCAATCGAATAAGTAATAATGCTCTATCACAAGTTGTATTATTATTTTTTATTTGCTTGCTAATGCAGAAATTTTCAGAAAAGAAAAGACAGCCGTCCCTGGTCATCATTGGCAACCTATCGTCTGTGTGCTTCGAAGTCAAAGTCGCGGAATAATTTTTGAAAAGAATAACGTGAAATCGGTTCGAGAAACGGCAAAAGCAAGCTTATGTTACGATTTAGGGACGTTTGTATATATAAAAATAGACATTTCGAAAAGAAAATTTCGTCAGTATAAAAATACGTTTACATAAAGTAAAATGAATATTTGCAAAGATAAAACAGTTATAGCATTGCACTAAAGGATAATTTCTTAAATGAAAAGTCGAAAACACAGTTTGTCAACATCCAAGCATTTAAGCGCGCAGACTTCGAAAGCTGAAAAGAACCATATGATCGATGAGTACATATATTATAGATATATATGCATGCGTGTATGTGCCTCTGAAGTAAACAATGTATATATTCACAACGCTATTAGGCCCTACGACGTCGTCGCGAATGCTTTTACTTTTGTTGATCATTGCGACTGGATCGACACGAGGAGAACGCGTTGGTATCGATGTAAAACAACAGGACGTACAAATACAACTCTCTTTCTTTCACACAGATATACACACACTTGCATTCCCACTCTCACACTGCCTCCCATATTGAGTTCTGAATTATTCTTTATAACTGCGTTTTTTTATCATTACTATCTAAAAATTACTTTGTCTCTCTCTTAAATTCTTCTACATATACAACTATCACCACAAACTTGTCTCCCTCACACTCACTCTTACGTGCACATCGTTTCATTAAACGCTTTCGCAACAGCAAGCTGTGCTTCGGATAAATCGTTCGATTGACCTCGGATAAAATGTACAGAGATTCATATACAATTTTGTCTTGGTTGATTATAATTTCTTCTTCGCCCCCACCTCCTTGTTTCTATTATAATTATGTAAATTCACGCGCGACTTTTTACAAACGTAATCTTCATTATTTTTCATTCGATTTGTGAAATTAAATGTTGTTTGGAAAAACGATAGTTGCGAATATATATGAGACACAATCAAGCCATGTATTAAAGAAGTGTTCAAAGCGGTATAAAAATCTTAGTTTTTTTATCACCTTTATCGTATTCCATTTTTTTATTTTGTTTTCTTTTTCTTGTAATTGTTACTGTAAATAAATACTAAGAATCAAAGTCAGTCTGTTTCATTTTTTTTTAAATTCATTGTGATTGGAATTTTGGAATAGTGAGCGAAAAAGGCGTTGTTACACGTAAGAGCGCAAAGCTTTTCAAAATAAATTTTATTTGATGATTATTATGATTATATATAAATTATATCCAATCCATTATTTAAAAATCCACATCGATCGTCAAAATATTGTTAGTCTATCGGATTCGCAGCAAAGTAAATAATTGATTAAACCGATTCAAGTATTGCACATCGATTTGAGAAATTACATGATTTTTATATGTGCACTATTGGATCGGCATCGAAATTCTCCTTACTTATTTATTTTTTTTTGTTCAAATATTCATTGCATCATCTAGCGCTCTACGATTGTAACGTTACATGTTTTCGTTCATTAAAAATTGAAAAAATACTGCGCAAAAGCCAGGAGATGTATTTCCGTGTTACTGTAGAATGTGTATATGTGCGTGAGTATGAGTGTCAAATGTTCTGTGTATGAATGTGTTCGATTGTGCACGTATACAAAATCCATAAAAATTATTATCATTACCTAGTCGGATGTACCGTTACGTAATGTACTCTTAATTGCAGATAGAATCAATTAAAAAACATTAATTAAATCTAAAACAACTTAATTTGTACATAGGTCACGATATAAGCACCGGTGTCTCGGGATCAAACCGACGTGCGGTTTATGATTCGCTTCGATCGCTAACAACGACGAGAAAAGAGAAGCCCAGACTCTGTGTGTGCATCAATTTGCCCCGCGATACAACGATGTCATATATATATATATATATTTTCTTCTTTTATTTGTTTTTGTTTATGTCCCCGTTTTTATACAAGTTTCCTGAACATAATTTAGAGTTGGATAAATAATTACAATCAGTATGATCATCGTATTGCAGAGGTTTCGACGCAAAAAATCGGACAGGTGCGATATTATTCTACGCTTGACGATTAGCTAATCCTTACGATTCGAGAAAAAAAAGTATAAAATCGAAAACGTTCGAGCGGTGGCGCATGTGTTTTTTAGCTAAGAAAAACATAACTGAAATAGTCTAAACTGAAATAGAGTATTATGTAAATATATAAATACGACAGTTCAAATATGTGATTGATCTCTTCACTTCACACGATCCGAACAATCAAAGAATTTTCGCAATTTACAATTTGACCTGATGGCAATGGCATTGCACGCTCAAAGCAGCTTAAAAAATGTATAAAATTTAAAAATACTCGTAAATAAACTATAGATGCAAGCAAAGACATAGTGTTATATTATATACACAAGTTGTTATTCCATTTCACTTTAAACAAATATACATCTAAAAGTCCTTGAGGTTGGGCAACTGAGAAAAAAACAGATACGCGTAATCGCAGTGACAGCAATTCAAGAATAAAAAAAAGATCGATACATATATATCGCAGGGGTTTCTCTCCAACTATTTTACAAGTACTTTCTTCTAGAACGATGATTGCACTTATAATCGTTTAATAAAGTACCGAGAGCGAAGAACAAAAAATGCATTACATTCTAAATACGTGCACGATTGACAAAGAAGGTTGTATATATATCTATATAAACGGAGAATACAATGGGTCCCGGAAAAAGCTATTTACGGCGAGTCGGAAACAAGAATAAACGAATGTACGCCTCGCTTTCATTTTAGACATTATCAATAACCGTACTTACAAATTACAATTTTTTTTTCTACTACCATCTACATCCTTACGCTTGTATGTATAACATATTACCGTTTATCGATATATACGTGGCCAATAAGAACAGATTTGTACTTGCATTGAAATTGTTTAAGTCAACTCCAATCACTTCGCACAGCCCAGTGTAGCGTGTTTGTTATCATTTAGTATTTTTTTTCTCTCTTACTCTCCCACTTATATCCTTGAAAAATACAATTTGCTCGTCCTCACCGTTATCCTTTTACTTATTTACTTTGTCTTCCCATGTTTGTCTGTTATTTGTTTGTGTATTTGTTTTTTTTTCTTTTTCATTTTCGTAAACCTCAACTGGATGGCAGCATTCTTATAAAAAATGTGTCTTTGTATATGTGTGCGTGTATTTCTGTGTGAATGTGTACATTTAGAGATTTTCAGGATACTCGGTATATATACTCAGGGCTGCTCACCGTCATTCACTCCAGTTCGTTTGCGATGTTGTATTTTGGTGTTCTCGTACTATCAATCTCTCTCTCTCTCTCTCTCTTTCTTTCTCTCAGTCTCACTCTCATACGCATCTTTCACTCGCTCATATTTATCCTTGAGGGGTTGTCCCGGTACGTACGTCCTGTCGACATGTAGAAGAAAAAGGATTTCTCTCGCTCTTTTTCTCTTTCTCACAGTGAGTATAAGCGCATCCGAATCGGTCGGCGCGTCGATTATATCACAGAGGTTTGATCGGAATATAATAACATATCTTTCTTTCTATTTTTCTCTCTCTCTCTTTTTCTCTCCAGTCGTCGTGCTCGAATATTGAATTTACTTTTTTTCACCTTTCTTCTGCATCTCTCTCTCTTTTTCTATCTCGAACTCGTAGGAAAATAGGCGTTTATCTACAATTATGTGACGATGGCTGCTGTTCTTTTTGAATATTTAGGTATCTGTGTGTATACGTGTAAGTGTGTATGTGTCGCGGGGGGAGATGCAAAGGTGTCTCTCTCTCTCTTTTAGTATCTCGTGGCATCGCTTTGTAATATTTCTCTTTCTCTCTTTCTCTCTCTCGCTCTCTCTCCCTCTCTCTCTCTCTCTCTCTCTCTCTCTCTAAAAATGCAATACACTATACATGGGCTAGACGCGGCGTTATACAACACATAAATAACTCTCTTATTCTCTGTCTCTCTTTCTCTCGCTCTCTTCACTTTCTCCCATCACCGTTATATGATTGTGATATTCCACGAGAGAATTCTCATTTTCCTTCGTCTTCCATTTCTCTTTACATTTTTTTTTTTGTAGATTTTGTAGATCGATGTTATCCTTCCCATCCGCTGCATATATCCGTGTCTCTTTCGTCGTCACCATTAATCCTCCAAGCGTCGATTATCATCATCATCATTATTCTTATTATTATTATCGTCTTGATCATTAATTTTCCATCACATAATCCAAGGTATATCCTCGAATCGTCGTGTCGATCAGTAAACACATCTCATCAGTTGTACTTTGTATATTGTTAGATTCCCTAAATTCACGCCTGTTGAGAGCGTTACGTGTATGAATGAACATTATGTGTATGTGTATGTGTGTGTTTGTGTGTGTAAATATAAGTGTCATGTCTGAATATATGTATATATGTTCGTGTGTGAGATCGTGTGAGTGTTTGTGCACGTGTATTATACGTGAGTCTCGCGATATTGCTAGAACCTAAGAATGTCAAGAGCAGGAGTGACTCTCTGCCAACTGCCTTCTATCCATTTCCCCCCTCCACCTCTCGCCTACTACTTAATCTGACAATAATCCCGTATGTTTTCTTTTCTCATCGTAATCGCTTAGCTGTTAACAATCGCATAAATTATCTCTCGCTCTTCCATGCACAAATTATTCTTATTACATTATCATATCATATCATTATCAGCCCCTCCGACAGTTGACACGCTTGCGCTCGCTCGGGGTGGCCGTCTGACGCGGCGCTAAACCCCCCGGCCCCGACGGCCCCGTCGTCGTCGTCGTCGCCTTCGGCCTACCCCCGCTCGTCGCGTCGCATTACTTGAGCCTGGGTCGCAGCAGCTGCTACCTGCGCGAGATCAGGCCGTTGCTTGTACCCACGGTCGGCGTCATCTCCAGCTCCACCAGTAGTGGGAAGTGATCTGAAAAATAGAGGCGAAGGTTCTATTGAATTTGTTCTGTTTTTTTTTTCTTTTTTTTACATGGGATAAGGTGGATTTGGACATGAGATTTTTGTGCAAGGAAAATATTAGAGAAAGAGATTTTTTGCAATTTCAGAATATTTTTTTTGTAAAAATAATTTATATTCTATAAAACATAAAACTACTTTGCACTTTAAACTACAATATTAATTTTTTAATTTTGCACGAACTTCATAATTATTTTTTTACAGTAAGTAAAGTACCCGAAGTTGGGACAGTTTTTCGGCATAGTCACAATTAAATAATATTTTTGTATTGTGTGAGGCAACTTGTTCAAATTGGTGATGTATTAAGATTAATTAAGCATAAATCTTACATATTTATACAAAAATAAACTCGTTTATATGCCTTTTGGTAATGAAAAATAAAGTTTGAAAAATATTTATAAAGAAAACAATACAAATATTTAAAAAAAAATAGAACATTCTTCAAATTCAACAGTAGTTATATACATTTATTTTGTGAGAATGTGTAATACAAATTTTATATTCCTGTAGAGTTTTCAAAAATATGTTAATTTATTATTTCGAAAGAGTTCAAATAATACATAATTATTTATAAAAAAACACTTTTACAGAAGTTGTGCAAGTAAAAGTTATTAATAAACGAAATTAATGCAATACTTACCAGATGGTACATGAGGATGGGGACAGCCAACGACCTTATGTTCTCTAAACCATTCCGAGCTCAAAGGGCCCAGTAGACCCAAAGGTACCATGCTTTGTTTCGAGTAAAAAATGTAGTCTATTATGCCTTTGAAGTCAAACCTGAAAAACATATGTATATGCTTAATGTCTCGTGATATTAAAAATATATAATCTACAATATTAAACTATAATTATTATTATTTTGCTTTGTGCGTTCTAACTCTATTACTTAAATATAGAAACGTTTCTACTTAATTAACATTTTAAGCGCCAAAGTTGGTTTATTTTTTACCAGAATATACTACTGATACATTAAGTACGCAAAAAATAAAACAAAAGTATATTGGCACATATATAAAAACGAAAAACACTTTAAAATCTATTTTATTTCATTATATTTTAACACAACACCAACAAGAACCTCTTTTGCTTCAATCACATGAATGAACTTCACAATATAATAAAAGAAGAAAGAGAAAAACAAGAACGAACAACTCGAGTGCGCAGATAAGTATATGTGTATATATATATATAGACGAATAGCTCGTGACTCACGTGTAATTGGTGTAGGGCATGATGTCCTCGCTGTAGGCTGAGGCGAGCTTAAACGAGTGGGTGAACTCGTTGGATTTGTCGCAGCCGGCGATCTTCTGCAGGCACGACTTGTAAGGCAGGTCCTTGAAGTCCCGATGGTCCGACGCCACACGGCCTGAGGTCAGGAACTCGATCACGCCTGTCAACCGCGTAAAGCACAACGTTATAATCGGTCTTTCAATTGTATTAGGGATTTATTAAATTATATGTTTTTTTACTTTATAGGATGATTTGTTCATATATAATAACGAGGGAAAATATTTATAAAAGAGAGATACTTATAATGTAAAAATTGCAAAAATGTATTTTGGTAACTGAAAAATATAATAAAATACTTAATAATCTCAGTAAAAAGATTTTTATTTTTGTTCGCATTTTAATTTGAAAGAATATATAAATATATATTGTATTTTATTTATTGAAACATTTCATATCAAGATGCGAAATGTTTGAAATCCATGAAAAGTTCGAAAGTTGTATATAATTGTTTACAAAATGTAGACGTGAGTACATGAGTTTAGAGTTTTTTTATGTCCTATTCTATTTTTGAAAGGTTCGTTTAAATATTAATATATAGGAACTGTAAAACACTGGTAAAATTTTAAGATTATACAAATATAATATATTTAAAACAGTAACTGCTAAATTTTAAAGGACTATAGTTACTGCGATCTAATGTATATTTTATAAAATATTGAGATTTATGAAAACTAAAAGATAGTATTCCGAAAGACAACTCTCGTATATAGTATATACAAAGATAAAATTATTTAAAAAAAATGAATCTTCTACTATTTCTTTAACGCCAACAACCAAGAGTTTACGTAAATAATCATCCCACAAACCATTAAAATTAAATAGTATAGTAAAAAAAGAGCAAACAAACCGGAATCGGGTAACGAGTTGAAATCGCCGCAGAGTAGGAGCTGAACGTTGGACGCGTCGGATTTATGACCAGGCCTGAACGACTGGCCAGCTTGGTCAAGGATAGACTTCAGCTCGTTACTCAGCATCATCGTCTGAATGAGCTTGACGTCACAGAACTCCGGGTCCCAATGCAGATGGGCCGTGCACACTAAGATGGGTTGTTGTACTTGCGCCGGATCTGATGGTAGACCTGTGGTAGTTTTAATGGTTGGTTAGAAATCTCAACTTTTTAAGCAATGGTTAAAATTTGTGACAATTATTTCTTAAATGTATATATATAGGTGGAAAGGCTAATTCTTTAAGGTGAGTTTTGACCTCCGCTGGTTCTTTTTCGATTTGAGAAATTGAAAGTAAAAACTAGTTTCTTTTTAACATTTACTTAAAACATATAATGATATACGTATGTCTCCATACTATAGAGAAATTACATCCAATTTTGCATATAGAAATATTCTTGAGTAAAGAAAATCGATAGAAATTACAGACTTTCCAAGCTTGATATTCATATAACTTAATCGGCAAAACGTAGTAAATTTTTTTCAATGCGTTTTAAACAAAATCACTTACTACACATTTTATTTTCTATCAATATTGCAAGAACCGTATCTTTATTATTAATTCAAACATCTGTTATTGCCCAATTGAAAACGGAAATTACATATTGGAGCTTAATATCTCTATTTTAGATCGTGTGATTAATTCAAAATTTCGTACATTTATATATATACATTCATTCAATAATAAATATTATAGAAGATGTAACTATAAATATCAAACAATAGAACATTACTCATTCAATTGCTTTTAATTATGATAATGATCTTTCGTTGTTGGTGTATCCGAAATAAATACCACATATCAATGGACATTTCATAATTAAATAAGACCATGGTATTGGCCTACATTGTTTGAATTCTAATGACTATATTTGTACTTGACGTACAATGTTCATTTTCGTCCTATATGGAAATACCATACCAAATAACACAATTAACTTGAAAGCTTATGAATTTTCCTAGAAAACGCTGAACAGAATAAAACTGCCAATTATTATCATATTCAACGTCCTGGCGTACCATTACACAATTCATCCATCGTCACCAACAAACTTCAATCTCACACGTAAAATTTCATCAAAATCCAGTATATACACGTCTACCATTCACTTTAATGAAATTTTTTCACAATTAATTTACTTTCGCAGCGACGACGTTGAGGTTTTTTCCATCCTCGCGCTTTAATTACGTGACGTTAGTTAATAAAGAGGAAGATCTAATGGGGAAAAAAAGAAAGAGAACCGGCCGTTATAGTCACTTTACGAGGGACACTTTCTAAGCAGTCGAACCGAATGTTAGCCCTCGTATAAACTCGACTATTCCCTCTTATTCTTTTCATTGTCGAGCGGTGTCTTTATTGTCTACCCCTCTACGTCGTTGTTTTCTTTCGTTCTAAATGAAAAGGAAATTTTATTATCGTGGAAAGTTACAAGGTGTTACACGTGAAATTGAAATTATTTTGTTATACTTGGTATTAACAGAAAAATGTGACAAAAACGTAAACTCACCGTTATCCCAGGCGGCTTCCTTGGTCCTGAGGAGGGCTGCAAGGCCGATGTTGTCCTTGGGCATCACTCGGTTCAACATGTTATCCGAGCCTTCGGCGTTTGCCATCGCCAACTGATTGAATTCCACCAGGTGCTCCTTGATCAGTGTGAACCTATACGTGCATCGTCACAGAAGATATTTTAATTTCCGTGTTTATTGCGTAATATCGTGGTTATGATTTTCTTTTAGGTTTCGTTATTTTACTTTAATAAAGCGAGCAAATTGAAAATCATGTTTTTTATTTTTATTTCTTTGAAACAGGAATTTACGGATAACGAAGTCTTAATAATCTCTGTAGCCGTTTTTCAGATAAGTTAGTTACTTTTGAGCTACCGTGTTGTTAAAAACTCTAATTGCTTCTTACTTTGATTGAAAACTGTTGTATCGTGAATTGTAATACTTTTCTACCATGATTTCGGCTAAAAATGTCTCAATTAAATTAACACGTTCATTTAAACTATAGTTAATTTTCTATCAATACGACACATATTATAGGAAAAAACAGCAGTTTCGTACCATAACAAACAATATTTATTATTCATATCCAATTTTAACCATTAACATTTCAATCTTACTTCACTAATGTATACTTAAAGTTCCCGAAATCCCACCTAAAAAAAAACCTAAAACGTCAAGGCAACGATACAGCAAAACGAGGATCTCGCGTGTGTAGCCCTTCTTCCCTCCATTAAAGCAATAAAAGAAACGACTGAGACGAACGCGAAGCGGAAATCGACCGGCTGGTTTATATATAACGTCCATTGCGAACCCGCCGCGTGGAATGTGATGGTGGGAAAGATCGTTTAATCGGCTCTGCTATAGCCGAGAGAAAAGGCTAATCGTGTGTATATATGGGAATAAATGCTCGTCTTTGTGTTGAAAGCGAAAGAAGAAAAAGGTCAAAGATCTGCGCGCAGTTGGGTAATGAGTATATCCGATATTCGGTTGATAGATAAAACTCGGTAATAGTTACAGATTCAATGTTATATTTCTTAGAATAAAAGAAACAGAAAATCCACGTCCAACTGTAATTTGTCATTACTTATCATTGACAAGCTAAACTAGTTCGAAAAACTACAATCATACTCCATACACATATCGACATGGCTCACTGACAACAACACTTTTTCTCTTTCTCTCTTTCTCTGGCGATCGCCTTATTTCCGCAACGATCTGTCTTTTGCTCGCACGTATGCGCTTCTAACGACGTCGTTAGCACGCGAGCGAGACATCAGAGAGAAATCGCGCGTCGATCGGCTCATATTTCCATAACGCGTACTTATACGTGCGCGTTTCCCAGTTCTTCATTCTTTTTGTACCGTGCTTCGATTCTGTATCGAAGGAGTATTACAGCTGCTTTCGCCTCGTTAATTTCGCCCTTTGCTTGTTTAATGCATGATTTCACTGATTCGGTTATTTATGTTATACGTTGCGTAGTGTTTGTTTGTTACATTGGACTTATGATAGAATGAGAATTAGAGAAGCTTATATTTAATTTCTTGAGGTATCATATATATGGTTTTCACGGTTTTCCACGATTTTTTCAGCAATGAAATATGGTATTTTTTTTTAAATCAGCTTAAAAATCCACTCATTTTGATTTTTAAATAATGGATTATCATTTTTCTTTGTCACCATAGTGGTACTTACTTTGAACTTTTATTCAAGTCAAAGTTTTACATCAATTCAAATGTATTATTTATTATTAATAAAGCGTAAATTGTTAAGGATTACCTTAAATTATTTTAACGATAAATTTTAAAATTCGCAAATTTTGTGATTGCATTCAATACGGTAAAATGTATACAATAGTTGAGACTCGCTCTATTTATAAATATTGATAACGTTCTTTACAAACTATACTAATGGCAATCTTTAAATCAATGATGATTTCAATAAAACATAGCCTATCAAAGTTTTTCTCAAAGTGCATTTTCAACGGCATAAATACAAAAAGGCATGTCACTACTCACTTGGCAGTCCTATAAAAGATAGCGCACCCATCGACGTACTTTCGGTCGTTTTCCGCCATAGTCTTAGCCCTAGACTTAGGCGAAAAGATACCATCGTAACCGTCCATTTTAAGCTCAGGTAAAAAGAAGTTGTAAAACTGATCGGTCTCGACCTCTTGTAGGCTTATTATATCCGCAGCATAATGACGGATCTCGTCGAGGATACCTTTCTTTCGGTATTCCCACTCGAGCGCCCAGCTTGGACAGTAGCCGTACATCTGACGTGTCGCGTATTTGTCGCTCAGCACGTTGTAGCACATCACTGTGAATATGCCTGTAAAATAAAGAAGAAAGAATAATGTTGGAGGATATATTGTAGATGTGGATGACTGTGCGTTTGCTTGTATCACTTGGAATGGAGTTGGAGCTCGTTGACTGTGTTGTTGTGTTAAAGGTGGTTTTTTTTTCGTATGAGGATTGAAGATTGAAATTTCTTATTGTAAGAAAAGTGAATATTGGATGATTGAGGGTTATTAAAATGGGCAGAATACTATATCGGTATTACAGCTGAGCATGTTCGATATGGATAATAATATAAAAGCTCCAACATCATAAGTGGTAAGTATGATCGAAAAATTGTATAAACATGTTTCAGGTATTTTTTAAATGAATAGTATAACTGTGAAAGTAGTGAAAATATGTTATTAGATAGAGAAAAATCACAACGTAAGTAGATGCAGCGTAAACACAGCCAGACATTGGTCTCTCAATAGTATATCATCATTGTGACCATTCTTTTCTACTCAGAGATCAAACTATTTTTGTATTCTGAATATTTTTCTCGTTCCATTAAGAATAATATAACGAATGTATTTTCAGTGAATGTTCAATTATTTGCTTCATACTATTTACGAATGAAGATTTTTTAAAGAAATATTGTTTTATTTTATTACGATATTTATAATATCGAGAACTTTAATATAAAAAAGAATATTTCTGAAAATGAAAAAAATATTCAGTGCCAAATTAACAGAATATTTTACACAAATAAATAAATATTACTATCACTTAATGAAATCCTGTTATTGACTCAAAGAAATATTTAGCCGATTGCCCGCAACGGCACGATTTCCTTGATTCAAAAAATATTACAAAATATCTTTTAGAAAACACTTCTTAATTTTTTTCCCATACTCTACATACTTGAATACACCTACCGTTCGAATTATCTATTTCTATAAAATATTTTTTCACACCCTATCCCGAAACCTCCTTAGCGTCATTCAAAATGAAGCTTCTACCTACTTACAATCACTTTTTCTCCCTCGCTCCTACCAAATAAAATACACGCCAACAGGTTCGATACTTCCCAGTCGACCGAATTTCCTGGTCACGACAAAATCAACAACATCACGCGCATCATGTATATATACAGATTAGCCGCGGCGCTTCGTCGCCAGATTATAGAACTCGATTCGCGTAGTTCCTGTGAGTATGATGGTGAGATTGCTCATAGAGTGTGTGCGAGCGTGCGTGCGAACGGATATCTGATTTATAGGGGGTAATAAGTTTTATGGCTGTGTTTTGCAACTAGGAATTGATTTTTGCGAAAAAAAATCAAATGTGGAAGTGTATGTAACTAGTTATTGGTAAGAGAATAGTAGGTGAACGCAAAACCGGCATATAAAGAATATCGTGAAAAATATAAAATCAAATTACTGTTTCACTAAATTTTCGTAATTTTTATCTGCCGCACCCTAAACTAATAACAGTTTACATATAAGGTAAAATACCCAGTGTCGGGACAAAATAAAAATTCTGGCCTATGTCGGGACAGCGGTAAAAAGATGGCTATTAGGGATAAATTAAAGAACGAAACCCGTATATTATTATTGTTTATGATGTTAAGTATTTAATCAAACGTATATTATGTTGATTTAATGCTTCAATTTATTAAAATACTAATCAAAAGTTTTTGAGGTTAGGTGTGCACCGAGTATGCATAGTCCAGATATTGGATACCCTCGAGTCCCATAAGCTAGTGTCGGGACACGTTTAAATTACATTGTCCCGACATCGGGTCTGTAATCTGTCCCGAGATTGGGATATGCTTATTACGGCTTGTCCCGTTATACCGGACTTGTTCACTTTTTTTACACTTAATTTTTTAATATAAAAAAACATTTAACAGTCGATGTTTTTGCATAAATTATCAAAATAAGTGCCAAATTGAAGATATACTTGAATATTTTGAACGACTTCGCTCATGTATAATAATTAATGTCGCCTAAACATATTACCATATGAAAAAGTGTCCCGAGACTGGGTATTATACCTTATTATATCTTTCTATTCAAGCATAACACTAACTAAATTCTATCACACTCACATCTACTCAGACTTCTGATTATCACAACACTTACCTATCGGAATTCAATGAAATTCCAATGAATATATATATATTTAAAGAACAGCCATAAAAGACACACAATAAAATCAAACTACTATACTTATATATTTTTATTATACAACCATCTACACCATTTTCCATACCAGTTCGTAAAAACTTCTATCTCTTACTGCAAATATATAACACGTAAAAAAAAAACGGAGACGGGGGAGCTGCAGAGAAAAACATTCCTCTTATATGAATCCCTAACGCATATCCCCTGCGTGCCGAAAAAAAAGAACCTCGTAAAAACAACGCCGGGGCGCGTATAGCAAAAAGGCGAGACGCAAACGAGCGGAGAATAGAGAGACAGCCGCGTTGCGCATCCGGATCGCGAACTTCTCCCTTCCTATACGTACGGTGAGCCTGGGATATAAGAGGATCAGCATAAAGTGAGCCGTCTCCGTCTCTCTCCCTCTTTTGCTGCGCATAAATTCCACCCGGCGGCCTGCCCCTCTCTTGCGTATATATATTTGCCTGGTCGTATATACTATAGATGTACACGCGCGTTTACGCCGAGTGAAAGGCGCTTTGATGCGTCTCTCGTATTAGGTACGAGAGAAAGAGAAAGACAGAGAGGTTCTGTAAATATATCCGCGAGCGTAATGGCGCGTGGGAGAGAAAGAGAGAGAGAGAATCTATTGATTGACACGTGTATTGCGATGGTTATTTGGCTTGGCTGGAGGTGGTGTGATGTAGTGGAGTTGATATGGTGGATGTGTCTATACTACCTACTGATAATGAACGTGGGTTCAATGAAATTTCGTGGATTTTAAAAATGTTATGGATCAGAAAAAGTTTTTTTATATATATATATATATATATATATATATATTTATGCGTTTTCTCTATTTTAATGAAGAAACAGTCTGCGTAATCATGCAGGACAGTTAATGTGGCTGTAATATAATTTAGTTGAATGTTACGATTACTATGTTTTATTATTCCTTTTTTCGAATAATATATAAATTGACCTCTTTATAATAAAGAAAATGGTCATTTTTAATAGAATTCTTTTAGAATTCATAGGTACCTATATACTAAATATTATTAATTTCCTAGTTTAAACTAGGAAGGAATAGAAGTACAAAGAGTTACCTTATAGTTATTATAATTAATGATAAATTCAAGGCAAAGATTTGAGTCACTCATACAATTTTGTGAAAACCATTATAATTCTTATATCTTCTTGTAACTTATAGATTCTGATTTACTTTTTATTTACAAATTAAGTAAAATCAAACACCGTGAACATCCTAACTGTATCCCACATATTCTGACTTCATTCCTCGTCAAAACAGCAACCACAAGAAAGCAAGAACAAAAAAAAACGACGCTGTACCTGTACATACCTATATACACTTCATAACACAAACAATGTTAGCAAAACCTCCTTACCCTCGTTATGTTATAATTCGCCTCTCCCTTAAAACGATTCTCACCCACGTTCACATTCCACCTAACACTGTCTCCCACGTACTCTCAATTTTCGGCGATTTCGCGTACCGAGAATAATTGGCCTTTTCGCGAATAGCTGATTCTCTCTCTCTCTCTCTCAAAAAGACGAGGACCATCGCTTTTTAACGAGGTGCATAGGATAGTGTTGCACGACAGCGAAGATTTTCCGCGCAATGTCCCCAATTCCCGATATGGAGGCGTTTCGAGGTTATGTTTGCGAAAACGGCCGTCTTGACGGCGTGCCGAGAGTAAAGGGGAAACGAGCGAATTTTAAGTGGCTCGTTTTCTCCTCTCTCTCTCTCTCTCTCTCTCGCTTGCCCGTAATGCGGAAGACGCGACGAGGAAGTTTGCATTTCGTCTCCGTACGAGGCGAGTATGAATGAGAATCGCGGTGAGTTGGTAAAGTGAAACTATTACGGATGTTTAAAAAAATTTTGATGTTTAAAAAAGAATGACAGAAAGTTGTTGCGGTGCTTCGTTATCTTAATACCTTCTTGATTTCTGGTTGGACAATGTTAAAAGGGAAGAAGGGTTGATTAAAATATTAGATTTCAAAAATTGGATCAAAATGAATTTAATTGATTATTTTTATTAGGGTAAATTTAGTTAAGTATTGTTGGCATTTCACAGTATCATACAGTTTCAAAATATAACCGCAAAAAAGTTTCGTAACATAAAAGTAAATGTCATCATTTGTAAAAAAAACACAACTTCGTTATACACAACTGCAGAATTATTTTTGCATAACACCATGCGAGAATATTTCAATCAAAACCAATTTTAAAATATTTAAATCACACACGCGTAATATACAACATTAACAAACCACAAAATAATATAATCGAAAGATTTATGCTACAACGGATTTCACGTGAAAATTATGAAATATTCGTTCGGAGTAATGCAGTCAAAGCAACAGATGAATCAAGACGCTAGCATCCTATCCAATTTAAATTCCCTCGTATACATATACACAAGCAACCGTAACGTCGACATTCGGCACTAAATTTTAAAATACAATAAATTCGAAAAATTCAAAACTACACAGATACACATACACAGACGCACACGTGTAAAATACATTTCCATAGCAGTCGTCGTCGTCTCCCCTTTTAACGGCGTTTAACCGTGTGAACTTCAATCGCGCCACTTAAACTAGCCGACGGCGTAAATAATGTCCCGTGAATATGTATGAAGTTTGAAGTATACGTAGGTATATACACGCTCGTCATTTATACCGCGCGCGCGCGAGATGAAGATGAAACACGCGATCTCTTCTAGCAAGCAAGAGAGAGAGAGAGAGATAACTGCGCGCGCACGTGTCGTCCTCTCGTGTAAGTGCCAAAGCGCTGGGAGCGAAGAGGAGGCATCTTATGAATAGGCGATTGCAACTTAATTCGCAGTATATGTGAAGGTGCGAAGGAGGGAAAAACGCGTTGATTGTGCTGGCTGTTAAACCGCGATTGACTTGTTATCATAAATATACATATATATATAGAGCCCTGGAATAAGGATTTTTTTTCGCATAAATAGGAGTAACAACGTGTAGATAAGGATTTACGATCTTTTTGAATGATAGGCAGAAATATATGTGTTAGCTTCTCCTTCTACACTATATATTTGTTATTATGCCGTTACTATTACTTTGTTTTAAGGTTACACTGATGTTTTAATAATAAACATATATTGCAAAATATTTTAACAGCACTGTTCAACTGAATTCTAGCATGTTCACTTTTATTTTAACTACTGTATATTTTGTTAAACATAAAAAATGACACTTCACAACAATGAATTTGCATGTATCAAAAGCTCAACCGAAAATAACAATATAAAAACCAACGTAACCAAGAAATCCACTCTGAACTTTATTATCAACCAATTGATAGAATTGAACATATCCAGGTGCCACTTACATCCCCCCGAACAACAAAAAAAAAGACAATCGCATTATCTCAATCAATCAAGCACGCACCTATACAGAACGTCGCCTATACGCGTAAAGGCAACCCAACAACAACAACAACAACAACTGCACCACACCACAGCCTCACGTCAAAGCGCGTAACGAATCACTCGCACATGCAGTCTGCTATATACAGCCACGCCCTTTGGCTATATAGCGCGATTTTTCCAGCTCTCATTAGCGCTCTATACGGACGTCTTATTACGCTACACCGTTACCCTGGTTAATGAGATATATATATATACACGTACACATACAGCCCGAACGTAATGAGTAGCCTTATACTTGGGCACTCGCCCGACTATATACTCTAACCGAGTTTCAATTAAACGCCCCGCTGTTATTTCGCCTTCCTCCTCTATTTGTGCGTGTATATATAGAGAGAGAGAGGATACGCGTTGTACAGTTATATATTGTCCAGTACGCTGAGCAATTATTTTAGGTTCAAGTGGCTGTACGCGCGCGAACGGTTATTTATTGATTAGAGGGAGGTGGGCGTTAATCAATTTATACAGCTATATCCTATAGGTCTTATTAATTTCGGTGCGACGTCGGCTGAGATGCGGCTGTCATGGTTGTTTGGTTGGTTTCAGTGGTGCTCGTCGGTGTGTACTACGAGAGAACAGGTGTATAATCTGATGGTGTTATTTTCTCCTGTCATCTATACGTTATCATTTTTTTTTTCTATTTTAATTGGTACTTGGGCGTTTGATTGTTTGGTAATAGTATGATTCAATTGTAGATGAACTTAATCAAAATATAGGTAAAAAAATTTGTTAGAATTGAGGCTTTTTTTATTTTAAAAAAATTCACTTGTTTTACTAACCGTATATTATTAATATGAAATTTTGTATGCATTCAGTAAAACAAGCAATAATCTCCTAAAGAACTACTTAACGACTCTCACCATCACACCTGGCACTTATAATTTCACACTATTATATGTACACTCATCCACTTTTTCACCTCCCACCCCTAAATTACACTCAAAACCCCCCATCACCGCGAGGTTCTTTTCTTCCGCACCACTGTACATATAATCGCGCGCAGAACCAAAGAATGATTTACGTCTCATTAAGGACTTTCGGTCCATCTCGCCGCGCGCTCGTAAATTACCGCGTGTACGCATTCTTTTTATTTTTGCTCCTCCAACACGAATGTGGGTGTAAGGAGTTTAAGGACGATTGTTTGTACGTCACGGCTGCGGCGGCAGCTCGTTAAAGCTCGCGTGGGTGGCCAGCACGAGTTGCCTGTGATTGAGTGGCTAAACTGTTGCGCGGATTGATGTACGTGTGTGTGTGTGTGTGTGTGTGTGTGCGTTTCTGCGATGGTCGATTTGTTGGAGAGGCGGAGAATTGAAGTGTAAGGGGTTGTATAAGTATTTGACGTGTGAAGGAAAAGCTAGCGTAAAAAGTTCTACACTCGCTAATGGTATTTGAAAGCAACTATTCATTTATGTAGAATGAAAAGTAGTGATTTTATTTTTTGTAATTTATTTGTGGTTCAAGTAAACTTAATTTTGTAACGAGTTGATTTGTATTAAAAATGTTGTATAAAATTTACGCAAGGATATGTAGCATCTTGATTTACACAAAAAATTTGTGTAAAATTTTAATTTACTTTAATTTTATTTAATATTTTTAATATAATCTATACAGATTTGGGTTGAACGGCGATTATAACATAAATACTTTTGTAAATTTGGGAAAATTCGTATTTTACACAAATTTATTGTAAATTTAAGATAAAATTTACAAAAGCAAAGAAATAAGGATTAAAATAAAAGCAGCGAAACCTTTAAGAACAAATTCACGAATTAATACAGCATCGAAAAATGATAGATATTACGATAGGTTTGACGGCAATAATTTTGGTTAAACAAAGAAATACAATATCAATTTTTCCTATCAAAAAAACTATGCAACCTACATATCGACATTTCTTTTTTCTACATCTATAGTAACCTATCAAAATATTCTTCACTTCTAAAAAAAACTTAACTTCCTTCGCCAAACTAAGCCCTCCAACCCAAGCCTACTCCACTCTCAACCATTCTTAATTAAAAGCGAAAGAAATCCCATATCTCTCTTAGTACATCCGCACGACGTATAAATAAATTCCGAGCTCTGCGAATAGCAATCGTAAATCGCCGACTTCGCGAAAGTCTTCCTCCCGTACCGCTCGAATTTCGGCGCGTGGCGAAAATTATACGTCCGGCTTGCTTGCAGGCGCGCAGAGAGGATCAGTCGCGGATTTATGCGAGACGATAAAAGTCCACGATCTATTTCGATATCGGCTCTCTCTCTCTCTCTCTCTCTCTCTACGGGCTAGAGTCACTTATTTATACCAAAGCGCAGTTTTTCAGGCCCGGGAAAATTAAATTCGCACGTGTGAAAGGGAGGTGAGGGTTTTTTTACTGGAGTAGGTGAGATATGACGCGTGGGTTCGGTGTAATGGAAAATGTACGAGGTTTACCCTGATTTGAAGTGAAATTAAGGTAGTGATTTCTGTAAAAGGTAGTGCACAGAGATAAAGGAATTTTTACATTAAAGAAATGTCATAATCTTAAAAAAAGTCTTTAAAAACTATTAAAAATAAATGTCCATTCGTTAACAGTAAAGTTTTTCTTTTCTCTGTGTGGTTGTGGAAGTAAGGGGAATCAGATGCAAGGTTTAATTACGTAAAGAATGGTTAATATTTTTTGGTTTAAGGTTCAATTATAACTTTGTGGTGGTAGTGTAGTATTTTACAGCAGTATGAATATATAATGGGTCCTAATGAATAAACAAAAGTTATGTTGTGAAATTTATGTAGTGAATGAAACATAAGCATATTCAAAAATAGCATAGGTTTGTGACGTTTAAATCGTCGTTTTTCAGCCAAACAGATTTTTAACATACGTTCAATGTCCTTATTCACTTTTATGAAATATCTTTTAAAAAATCTACGCACATATCATACGATCAATTAATTTTTCATTTTTCACAGCTATATAATTATCTCTACTATATATTATGGTACCGTAACCCGAACGATAAAAATGATTTTCAGCCACGCAAGAATGTCCTCGAAATATCAAAAAGCGCACGAAAAAGAATATCCACTGTCCGTACCAAGAGAGACAATGCACGCGTAAAACCGCTTAAATGCAAATCGGGTATATAAATGCATTACATATCGCCACGCGTGTCCATTCGGATATAATTCAAATCGACGCGTTCGCGGGTACTTTTAAATTTGCAAAAAGCTCGCTTGTTCCTTTATGCGCATGTAAATCGAATCCAAGGTCCCCCCTCGCGGCGAGTCCATCGCGTACCGTTTATACGAGTGAGAGTGGAGCGGGAGAGAGAGAGAGGGGCACTTTTCATTCGATAATGCAAATATATACGCGCGGACACGAATCTGAAATTATAATATTTTTATCGGTTGATATAATGGCAAATGTAATGAAAATCCATCGATGGATTGAAACTCCCGGTTATCGGTTATTCAATACCTACGTACGTACGTGTGTGTATGTGTATTCACTCATGGTTTATTTATAAGGTGCGAAGCTCTTTTTTGGATATTTTGGGTACCCATGGTGTCGGAAATCTGTGATCTCTCGGTTGATGCGTCAAATATTAGACGATGGTGTGTGGATATGAGAAATGGTCGTTCTATGGGTAATTTTAGAGTATAGGTTATGTAATTTTGATGTAGGTATAATAATTGCAGGTTTAATTGGAAGTGGCTGAAAAATTATTGTAGATTTCAGTCAATGGTAAAAGGTACTTTTTTAGTTCATTTTCTCTTACACTAAATGGTAAAAAAAGTAGACTAAAAGCTTTTTACAGTCATTTCCATTTGGCTTTTTATAATAGAATAGCAAATCAAATAGTGAACAAAGGGGGATATCGATATATACATATTTAATAATAAAATGATAGAATTGGCTTTTACAAGTTACATCTGCCATTGATCCATACTAAACGTGGATCGATAAATTCTGTATTTTATAACTTAAAAGAGAAAATAAATAATATAACATAAATTTAACAATAATTAGGAAACTGTTTATTATTCACTGTTCTTATCAATTACACTTATGAATTACATTTTATGTATTCCAATATTGTACAACTGATATTAACGAATATTCAAGAAAATTAACTCACATTTAACAAATTTAAAATCTATATGTAAAAAATTAAAATACCGAACTAAAGACTTTGTATATAACTATTAAATGTTACAACTAAATTCAACTATATTTAATGTAAACAAAAAAGAAAAAATATTCTACTATAAAAATTATAACAACTTTTTGTTACTTACACGTCGGTCTCGATCTGTTCGGCCTGGTCAGCGGTATCCATGGTCTTTGAGGAGGTTGATTCGCCGTAACTGAAACAAAAACACAGAAACCTTTTAAAACTCTGTTCCACACATAGACAATCTTTCATAGAGCCCAACTAATAATAAATATTTTCACCCTATAACAACCACTAAACGTGAAAATCGCATCACGCCAACCAACATAACCAAAATATTTTAAGAAACCTCTATCAATAACCGCTTCCTATACTTCCCAGCGCTTCTTCCGCGACATTCTCTCCAGCTTCTCTCTTACACAGTCACATAATACCGATCGAGAAGTTGGGTATATATGTATATATATCGTAGCTGTAAGTGCGCACGCGCGACACGCATCGTGCATTAGCTGTGCGACGAGTTCTCACGGTGAACAATGCGAGTGCGCGCACGCGCACAGATTCCATTTGCTGGCTAATTATCATTGCCAAGTGACATGCGGTGAGAGTTATATGTCGCGTTGGTGAGGGTATATATATAGGAATCCTTTCGATATGTGACGCTCTGATGGAGATGTCGACGGTTGGCGATTCAACTGAGATTTGGATTTTTATTTCAATGGTGTTATTCGAGGAATGTAATTAACTATTGATGAATAGTTCGTTTTGAATATTATTAATTTTTGTGATATATTTAGTTTAGACTTCTTACTTTCGAGGGCTAAAGTAAAGTATAATGTGTCCACTGAGTTGAAAACCGAGAAATGATTTTTTCTGTATTTCAAAGTGCGCAGTCTCTAAGATCTTTAGCAGTTCTTGTAGAATTTCATGTACAATATAAAGTATACCTTAATCAATTTTACATTTATTCATACATTTTTTCAAAATAATTGACATTTATAAGAAAAGTTTAAATAATATCTTGAAATCAAGATTTAATTAATTTTAACTAAATCTTCTAAATATCTTTAATTTATCTATAAATTTAAAAAATTTTCTATTTATCATCAGATAAATAACTGGTCAATTCACTGCTAAATTGAATTTCTACTTATTAATTCTTATGATTTTCGAAGTAACCTTTGCTCTGTAAATAATAATTTTGATTATTTTTATGGCAAACGTAAATATTTTTCAAACACGATTAAAATATACCAGAATTAGAATCTTTTTAAAAAATCATTTCCCAACCCAAACATCCATATTCACCCTTTTACCCCCATATACAAACCAATCACCCACGCAACCAACAACCCACACCACTACCAATATACACCTATCGACCTCTCAGCGGTTCCTTAATATAACCCATGCGCATCCGGCCAGGCTCGCGCGTCGTTAATGGATTAACGGCGTCTTTGAAATCAATAATTACGATAATAGGATGCGCGGGCGCGTTCGCTAGCTCGCTGTGATTTAGCGGGCTGACAAATCGGCCGGCAGCTGGCCGGCTTATTAAAGGCCATTATCCACGTCCCATCGGTTCTTGCTTGTGTATATATGTATGTGTGTACCAGCGCCAGCGTCGACGACAGGCTGCGAGCATTATGCGATCGATGGTCCTTTTCGGGCTCTCTCTTATTTGCACTCTCGACAATGGGAGGGTATTTGCTACTAGGTGTGCGTGTAGTAGTGGGAATATGAAGCGATGGGTTATTAATTGTGGGCGTAAGTAGTTTGGAAGTTATTAAACGAAAGATGATTTTAAAGTAAGTAAGGAGAATTCGTCGAAGATTGAAGGTCTCATTATAAATTTCAAGTTAATTTAACTTATTTATGTAAAGAAGAAGATTCCAAGATGCATTTTTTCCGTATTAAAAGAATAAGCTGAAAAAAGTGAAGAAAACCGTACATCATTCAATAGTCAAATATTTTGACGTATAGTACTTGCGGATATGTATTCGTCTACGAATGATTAATATTTTAATCAATATAAATTGATAAATTCCTTATCAGATTTAACAATAATAGCACATTCTTCACTAGTATCCGATCGCTACTACCAATATTTTCTTTTACCGGATTCTACATATTTTACGTTGTTGTGTGTATATATATATATATATTTTTGTTACCGAATTAAGTTTTGAGAAATCGTATTTAACAAAAAAAAGTAATAAATATTTATATGTCAAAATAATCAATTTTTCATAATAGATAGTACATCGTACCAATACTTTAGCAGTATTATGAAAATGTCATTTCCATCATCATAAAAATATTATAATATATGCAGATCAATTAGGAAAGTCCAACACGTAAGCTAGTGAAAATAATAAAAACTATGTATATACGATATTTCTATAACACTTCATATTATATAATAGATATTGTAGTACCTGTACAATCGTCTTTGAACCCCTTGTCACGACCATATGTTTCTCCCATATATCCCAACATTATCTCTTATCCAAATGAAAACCTTACAACCAACGGTTACCTTTATTTCGCCATAATACACCGCTTGTTAATAGCTCAAAGACAAACAGCCGCACGTCTCATGCGCATTATGGAAAAAAAACTCTTTTCTCCCTCGAGCACAAAACGCTTTGCAAAACGGTACATCAACAGAGAGAGGGAGAGAGAGAGAGAGGAGGGATGGATGCGGGGAAAAAAACACTCGTCGCACTTCATTCTTCTCCTCTTTCCTTCTCTCCAACTCGTCCCTCTCGAAAATAGAGAAGAAAGCTGCTCACCCGAAGAAAGAAATTCCGCAGGGGTAGAGACGGAAAGAATTGCATTCGCCGGATTTCTCTCGCGAGCGCGGGGCGTAAATTTTTCAGCGAACGTCCGCTTTAATTCCTCTCTCTCTCTCTCTCGCTTTCCTCAGTTCTAAAGCGCGCTTTATGAAAATGAAGTTTTATACACGCTCGGCCGGACTCGCTTTTCTTCGCCTGTCTGCGTTTCTTTTTCTCTCTCTCTCTAGCGGGTTATTTTCTCTACGACGCGAGAGCGATAGTGTCGCGGACGCTCTGTGGAGGATGAAATTTCAAAGAATGCTAGGTGCAGACGCAAGGAGCTAAGAACGAGTTGAGCTTGATGGCTTTTTGTTTGGCGAAGCTGGCATGAATATTTTTCCTGAAAATTAGTTTATTAAAGGGCAATTTATTGTATGTATAATCAAACGGTCAAAGCTTTTCGAAAAGTAATTTATTTTTAATTTTTATTTCGTTTTTAAACGAAAAATATTCGTTTTTAAAAATATTTTTTCATTTTAAGTTTATAAATAATACATCTTTTATTCTTGAAACTATATGTTTAATGTTTTTATAATAAACGAATGACACTTTCATTTCGTCTCAAATCTGGATTATAAATTTGATTCAAGTTTTGGAAGAAATATTTGTTAATTTTAGAAGAAAAAAATCGTTATAATTACGCATGTACGGTTATTGTAAATGGAATAATTACAGTTTGAAAGAAAGTATTTTTTATACATTTCTTTAAAATAACATTTGTTTATAAAAAGGTTAGAAGGTTAAATTCTTGATTAAATCCTGAAACACTTATGAGTGAAAATAATAAAAAAATCAATCAATTCTCAATCACCAATTATTTATACCATTGAATTATACACAATTTACTTTTCTGAAGAAATCCACTATTTTGTACCTCAAATCCATTCCCGCACCCAAGTTTATCAAACATCTTGCGCAGACGTACTCGCGGATACCTTAACATTGGTAAAAGCCCACATCGTCCATTATTAACCCCGTAAAGTCGAATCCACAACCACGCAAAAGACGTATACATATATACAAACCGAGAAGCCTTCAGTCGAACTTTTACAGCGCGCGCGCGCGCAGCTAGTTAAATCGGAAAAGTTGAGGCGCGCAGCAGCACATCGGAAAGTAGTCGAAAGATGTACATCGCGTATATATAGAAGGGAAAGAGAAAAATCGAATCGGCTCTCCGGACAAATAATAAAACACGAAGGTTAATGGAAAAAAGTTTGCGGGCGCGCAGTGGGAAGGTATATATAGAGAGAGCGCGAGAAAAAATTCTTCTCTTCGTTCCCTCGGGCACAATGGCCGCAACGGCGTAATGAAAAGGAGCGACTGCGCGATGGTGTAGGTCCGAATGTAGGTTTTGTAAATGAATAATGGGAGAGGAGAGAGTGAGAGGTAATGGCCAAGTTTCAGCTGCCGAGCAAGAGCTGAGAAAAGAAATTGATTTGGTTCGGCTGCTGCTGCTGGCGACGAAACGAGAGTCGTACGTTGTTTTTTTTTTGTTGGAACTACCGGTTGGGAGAGGTTCGGGAAATGGTAAAATGAGCGGTCTTGATGAAATAATGGTTGTAAGATCAGATGATCATTTTTATTAAAACGGTTGTACTTTAATTTGATATCATTTTAAAATGGCTATATTGTTTTCGCACTCGATGCTTTGAAGTTGATAAATTAATGTTTATTTGCCATCAATGAAATTGATCTAAAAGGTATCGTTAATTACTATTATTAAATATTGCAAAGAAATCAAAAAGTTTATAGATTACATTACATCAAAGAATTTTTAATAAGATTTTACAAACTTGTTTACAGTGCTTTGAAGGAAAGCATATTCATAAAATGTAAGCACCTTTTAAAAATACGGCACAAACTAACATCATGAAATATTAATCATAAACAATAATATATAGAAGTAGAAAAATAAAATGTAAATATACTGATTCCCGGGAGACAATATCAGCACCGTATGTTGCTGGTATACTTTCAATATTAGAAGTAAAAATTACAGGCTATCCAGTAAAAATGTTAACCACAAATTTCTGTATTCATTTAATTCTGTATTAATTTAAAATAAATTTTGTTATTTAAAGATTGTTTTTTTTATGATAAATATAAAATATCCTTAATTTTCTTTAGTGTTCTTGAAGAGGATCCAGCTTGACGTGCGATTAAATATCGTCATTTTCATAGTACGAACTGACAAGCTCGTAAGGCCGATTAAAAGAGCTTAGGATTTTTCATGCCGTCCAATATATAATGGAATGAAGACCAACCAAGAATTTTTTTACAGTATGCTAAGAATTTAAGAATAGATAAATTGACATAATCTAATTTTTCCAATATAAAAGCACTTGTTATTTGAAAAAGACACATCTTCAGAATGCTGTATAGGTTTTTAAAGAACAGCCATCTATAAGTGTTTAAAAATAAAGTCAACTCTTTTTGTGCAAATCCGTTTCAGAAATAATTTACATAAACCAATATTATGACGGTTCAAGAAATATACTTTAACGTGTAACAATTATTATTCTTTTCTAATGTTTTCCTTCACATGTGCATTAGACACAATACACATTAACTAACGTGTAATTAGTATGCCAGATCAAAGAAAAAGGAAAAAAATTAATCCACTAATTAGTATACCCTAAGGTTTTGTTAAATGTAATACAAGAAATTTCGTTTGGCTCAGATTATTAAATCTCGCGAGTTTAACGCAAACTTAAAATTCATTTCGCACTTTCAGCAAAAGCATCGTTCCATTCCCACGGCAGAGAACGCGCGGATGCGGTGATTGATGAGCTCGTGGATAATTAGCATAAGCGAGCGTGCACGTGAACCAACTTTTTTTACCTAAATTATTTACACCTTCGTAAAGTGCAAGTATAAGCGTTTGTATGTAGGCGGATTTGAATACAAAAGGAGATAAGGGTAAACGAGGAGAAACGATTTGTCTTGTTTTGTACGGAATCTCACAGTTTTTTTTGTATAGGTACGCGTTTTTATTTATTTGCGTAGTGTTCTTTATCTATAAAAGTTATATCCCGCTATATTTATATGTAATACGGTAATTTCTGAACAATCTTTCATTTCTACATCTATAATATATTTAATGCCAATGTGAGTAAGCATTTAAGCCTTATAGTTAATTATGAAAAGTAAAACTTTTTAAAAATTGCCAGACCTTAAAAATAATATTGAACTAAATGTATTAATTATAAGATAAGACCTTTTGCAAAATGCAAAACATTCTAATATTATGTACATTTTATTATCAACAACTTTTGATAGACCCCATCACAAGAGCCTATTAAAGAACCTTGCGACTTTTTCCTCTACTCAACCTCCATTTCTACGAAGTAAATATTCCTCTCGAATCCGATTTGCGAAAAATTAAATTGAAACTCGCGTGAGGGTCGCTACGGTAAGACACGAACCCCTCGGATTTTGGTTTAAGAAGCTGCGCTCAGTTGTATAAAAATGCGAGGCTTAAAAAAGTTCGCGAGTCTGTCCTCATGCAAATTGAACTTTTGTATACTCGCGCGCCGCAGACTCGCTGGACTTTTTAAATTTTCATCGCAAACTTCTGCGCGGCTTGTTTCCTGTGTTGATGTTTTTTTTTTTAAAGGTAAAAAAAGATGGCAGATTGAGGACACTATTGTGTTGCAACTTTTAGGAGCGAAGGTATACAATTTGTTTTCGTTTCGGACATTTTGTTGGAAAATTGGTTATGGTTTTGGTTATACTTTTTTGAGTGATTATTATTTACAAATAGTACTGAATATTTCCATGCGTGTAGTTTTTGAAGATTAAACAGTATTAAAGAATGCACATTTTATTCTTAATCAAAGCTGATCAGCGAAACCCATTTTAACATTATTAATTTTAATGCAATTATGCACAACTGCGGATATTTTGTAAATATCTTTAATTAAAAGTAATTGTATATTACCCATTACATTAAATTTTAGTATAACTTTCTGTTATGTTAATAGTTTAATACATATTTTACGTTCATTCTACCTTAATGAATTAAATGTATAATATTATAATTAAAAATACTTTCAACGTACTGTAATTTTAGCATCATAAGGTATTTTTACTCTTAGTTAGTCCCATTTCCCATTTATCCTTCCCAAAATATCCATCCTATATTCTTCATATATATTTTTTTTATCAAAAACTTCAAATTTATTACAAAATATTTCCTTAGCCGCATCTTTCTAAGCTTACACATAAAAAAATACTCAGGTAACGAATAAGCACATGAAAATTACGTAAAACGTAAGAAAAGCTGATAGGTTTATTTAAAATTTGCATATCCTACACAACCGTGGCGACGTTAAAAATTCACATTATAAAAAAAAACCCACACGCACACATCCCAATCTCTTTACCCTTTACGTGAAGCCCGCTCATTTCTCTGTGCTTTGCACTACACACAGGCTAAAGCATTAGCCGCGACCCTTTCCGTCCGCGCGAAAAAGCTCACTGGACCATCGCTTTTAAATATTCATCAAATGTCCGGACATTGCGTATGGAAAAAAATAAACCTACAACGCGGCCTTTGTACGCGCTACGGTCTCGGATATCCGCGGCGACGTCCGTTTATCTCTCGCCTTTTCTCATTACACATAACCTACTCTCCCTTTCATTTCAAGCTCGTGTACATATACACACGCGCGCGCGCATGTTTTGAGACACTATTACACAAGCGGGGGTATGTAATGTACTCTGTAAGCGAGTGAAAGTTTAGACGTAGCGCTCGAGATTATTTCGAGAGAGAGAGAGAGAGAGAGAGAGAGAGAGAGAGAGGATGTTGTAAAATGAGTCTGATGGTTCTTCATTAGATGGAAGAGTGGCGTTTTTGACAGCCGCGTTGAGTTTCAAGTAGGGCTGATTTGTTATGGTTGATATATAATCAAGGAATGTGTTGAGTAGAATATTTTAAAAATATTTAGTTGTGGCGGAACGTTAAAATATACATAAGTATATAAGCCAAAAAGTATTTTTCAATAGATTCTTTAATTTTTTTTTTGTTTTTTTTTTCGATTTTTCAAATTATTTCGGTACAGAACGAGAAATAACTTAGTCATTGAATGTAGAATAAACAAAATATTGAAAAAGGTGCGAAAAGTATTTGAAACAAAATATTTAGCGTTTGATGGAAAAATGTTTAATATTTGATAACCCGGAAAAAATGAAAAACACGAGGTAAAGATTAAAAAATAATAATACTATATAAAAAAATATTAACGATTCTAAAAATCCTAGGTTTTTAATAAAATATCAAGGAGCGCGGGAGCGCTCCGGAGGCAAGTTATAGACGAACCTGAAGGAGCGACCCGTGCTATATTATATAAATATTATTTTAAATAAACTAATTATCTGACGTGTAATTAAATCGTTCGCAAAAAGAAAATAATAAAAATTACCACAAAAATGCAAGCTGCACCTTTGAAAATTCATTACCAAGGCACGGGAAAAATTCCCTTTAAAAAAAGAAAAAAGAAAGCAAGAAAAGAAAAACACACGACAGCGTGTACTTTAAACGAGGCACTTGCAGATCGCGACCGTTCGACTTTTCACGCTACATTTTCACGGAAACTCTTATGCCAGATACTGCGCCTACATATATACCGTATAGCGAAAACGAAGCACAAGAGGTGAGGAAATATCGATATCGACGTTTACGCGGCACGGGGAGCATTAAAAAAGTTTCTTGCCCTCCTGCGCGAACGCAGCACGAGCTAGGAAAGGTAAAGCGGTTTAAAAGTGCACGCGGTGAGAAAGTTGCCTGCCCGGTGACTTGGCGCGAGAAGAGGAAAAAAAAAGGAAAATAAAGAAAAGTTCCGAACAAAGGGAAAATCAAACGGTTTCTACACTTGCCAAGTTGCACCGCCATACTTGTTTGTGCGCAAAATGCACTTTGACTCGACGTTGAATTTTTATGTATCGCTTAGCAGTTGGGTTGAATTTTGAAGGAATATATTTTAGTAATTGATAGAAACTTGAATGAATTAAGGAAAGAAAAAAGGGTAAAGTTACGATGTAAAAGTCCAGTCAGAATATATATACGGACGAGGAAAGAATTCGTGGAACGAACAAACGGAATTTGAAAAATTTTTTGCAATTTTTTATACCTTTATCATGATACTTTGATAAAAAGTTTCATACCAGGTTATAAAATGAAAGTTTTAAAATGAGATTCTTTTTCTTACTAAAAGTGATCTGCGAGCAGAGAATGTTATAAAAAACGATTCATATATTTGAATAATAAGTATACTTTTTTATTTATAAAAAAATATCTGTAATTATTAATTAAGGAATATATTAAGGTTTAAATTGTGATAAGTGGTTAATTTTTTTCAAACTAATTCACTCACTTTAAGATATCATGAAATGAACCTTTAATTGAATTTAAAATATGAAACCTTAGAATACCAATTGATTAAAGTCAATGTATTCCTTGTCAATTACGGAATTACGTTTATTGGAAATCTAATATGTTAATCATTTATGAATGGATTTCAAAATAGCACACAAAAATCGGTAAGCGAAGTATAATCAGTGTTTAAATAAAAATTATTATAATTCTTATAGATTTTTTCCATTTTCGTAAATTTTTCAAAATTACTTACGCTTAGTGAAAATTAAAAGTACCTTTTTCTAGATATTTACCTATACCTTGAATAATAATCATTAATTGTAATTTTTAATCTCTCTTTCAAACATACTTTCAATAAGAAAATACAAACATAATTTTCTACTCGTATTACTTTCCCTCGAGTATTTACACAGTTTTCCATACTTCCAAAGAATTTTTCACATTCACCATTAAAAATCCGGGAAATATTTCTCACTTTAACCACGTAGCGTTGTAAATATAACAGACGCGTGCATGCGTATAGCTACTCCCATTACCCATACTGAATCCCATTACCACGAGTATATAAAGAATCAAGTCTGATAAATTCGCAAACTCGCGCGTTTATTACGTGGAAAAGGAGACAAAACCACGGGCCGGTTGAAAAGCGCGCGTTTCTGAAAGAAGCTACCTATACGATATTATATTAAAAAAATAAAAGGGCGTGCGTTATAGTAAGTATAGGGTTTTTCCGACTAATTACCCACGATGTGGAGTTACAGTTGCGAAGCGATCTTAATTACATAGTGTGAAAAGGAAATATCTGCATATGCGGGGGTAGAATAGAGTTGCAAAGAAAATAGGTACACTATATGGTTGGGGAGAGAGAGGAAGTGTTCGGATGGCTTATCGTGTGAAAATAAAATTTGGTATGGGTATTATACGTTGGTTTTAAAAGCGTTGATTGTACCAAATGTATAATTACTTCAGAATGAAAAACATTCATTATATTTACGAAAATCAATTCCAATTAAGAATGAGCAGAAAGCATCTGTGATGTGTTTACATGGAAAACTAAGAATATACTTGTATTAGTTACTCGGTAACGTGATGATGGTTAAAAATTTTTCTGCTAAAAGGCAGGTGATGGAAGTATTAGGCAATCTGAAAATGTGCTGTATTATGGGTTGTGAATTTTCAATAACTATAAATAAAATCTTGGATATTCAACACATTTATAGAGATGCTTGTACTTTATCTGAAATTTTTTACACAGACAAAGCAAATATGCTAGTGAGATTTATGAAAAATTTTTGGGTGTTTCGTGTTTGGATGGCTTTGTACCTGCAAGTGTACCTCTTTAGTATTTTAGTGTCTATAGGTGAGATCAGTAATCATTATCAGTCCCATAACTTGATAATTAATTAATTAATTAGAAATACTGGTTGATTTAATGGGCTTACTATAAGGCGCGCGAAGGGCGCATTGTCACTTCTAGAAATTACTTTCTTATTTTATAATAATAAAATGTTAGTCATAATGTGAAAATTGATTTAAATTAAATAGTAAAATACTAAAATAATATATTCAAAATATGCTGAAAAATTGTACAAGTATTAGAATTAAAATGTAAATGACATCTATTAACACTTTTATTAATACTTTAGTAGTTCATATAAATTTACATGTAATATTGTTCATATAATTTTGGAAGATCTAAAAGTAAAAAATAATAATAATGACATAAAGTCAAGCTATGAAAATGATATTATTTATTTATATGTATAGATTTATTTATACTTTTGAAATAAAATCGAAAAAAAATACAAAAAATCTAATAAAAATGTATAAATACTAAAATTCAAAATATGAATAATGGATTGTCAAATTAATTTTTATAGTTTTAAAAATAACCAGCTTCAGATAAGCAGAGTCCCAGATAATAAATAAAATTACAATAATATTTTCTATCAACTGAAAGTTTGCCAATTTTTAAACGTGCACGAATTAATTCTAGAATTTTATTTTGAATAATAACTCTAAGAACTTAAATGTTTCCTCTAACAAACACGTTAATTTATAACAGACAATGCAATTAAACATTAAAGTCTTCACGAATTCATTTGACTACGACGCGCTAAAACTGTTATTTCACTTTCACAACGTGACAATAAAATTGTAGAAATAAATGTTACAGTAGCCCTTAAAAAGAGCAGTTAAAACGTAAGCTTCCTGAAAAGTAATGACTTTATACTATTGCACTATCTCCTCAATTACCACCTTTACGAGGACAGTAAAACTTCGCCTCACAATCCGAACTTAAAAAGCGCCTATTTCCGAAAACATTTCCGCCGGCCAATTAACAGCGCTTCTTTTCCTTTTCTTTTTTTGCACCCATGGGATGAAACTCAAGAGCTTACTGTAAAACGCGAAATATCCGAAAAGCTGCTAATGTTACGGATTATTTTTGCAGCCGGCCTGTTTTTACCATTAATAACGTGCGCTCGCTGCGGTTTTCAACGGCCAGACGCATTACGGGATTACAAGAGCGCGCACATTAGCTCGCGTCAAGTACGTTGCTTCTTCTTTTTTTTCTCCCTTCCGCACGCGCTTTTAATATCTTTAAAACTCGTTTGAGATGAGCTATATAGGGAAGCCCCTTTTTAGCCGCTTTAAAGCGCTAATGATTTCCACGAAGTTAGAAGATTCTTTTATAGAAATTTCGTCGCTTAGATGAGAATTTCAAAATGGAAATTTCAGTTGAAAATAAAAATAACTATATATCGAAATTTTATGTGAAAAGTTTGTTTGAAACCTTATATCAGATACAGTAAAAATGCAAGCGTATTAAAAAAATTGAGTTTTATTAAAAATAGTAAATCAAATCATGATTTTTAGACTTGAAAAGATATCTATAATATTTTAACAATAATGCTATTCGAACATTTCCTTTTGTCATGCAATAAAGTAATCAAAGTTACGTATGTTAATGAATTAAAGTATTTGGAAGTATGATTGCATGTTAATTGTATAGAGCAGAGTTGTCGACAAATATAATCTTCTATATAAAACAAAAGTAAAATGTTTCTTTTACTTGAAAAACAAACCTTGAGAACTATAAGTACCGTTATTGCGGAAAATTAATAATTTCAATGATCTTTTTTTTCAGACGATTCAACAAGATTCACCGGTGATCAAATGAACACTTATTATACCAGTATTAAGCGCAGGGTTAAAAAGCCATACAGCTTGGTTGCTCCCCGGGAGCCTGCGCGACCGGCGAGGAACGCGGAAACCCTTTGCTACCAGAGAAGCCAACTCCTTCGTCCAGAAAAAGAAAAACGTGTATATATATATACCTATACAGAGGCGAGCGCTTGGATTATTGCTCGGGTCAAGAGAGTAAATACGCACGCGATACGCGCGCTCTTTGATATTCGCGTGTGCGTATATAGTAGAGAGAGAGAAAGAATACTTGAATTTATATTAGCAGATAGCGAAGTTATATCGAGACCCGAGAATGTGTATGATTTAGTTTCTTTTTCTTTCGCACGCAGGGTAAAAGGAGAGAGAGAAGGAGAAGTTAATGGGAGTGCAGGTTGTAAGAAGCGCGCGCAGCTTTAGTTTTGTTGCAACCACAAGTGTAAGGCGAGCTCACGGAAACTCAGTGCAAGATATATTATTGAATTCTGTAATTATAGAGAGCACGAAAAGTGATCAGTGATTTAAGGTTATTCAAATAAAAAGAATTTTTTCAACGTTTTGAACGAAAAATGTTTGTTCTAATAGTATAATAGTATAATAAAATACAAAAGGAAAGGTATATTAACAAATTTTTTAGATGCAAAAAATGTGTTGGAATGAACTTTAATATTTTCAAATTTTAGATATAATTATCATATGTACCTATTATTTAATACTGTTGTACAAAATTTTATCGAAATCATTTTTCTTAATAATACTTACAAAAATATTTCTAGCAAAGAATTTAAAAGACAATCTTCAAAAAAGTTATAAAAACATACAGTTTATAGTACTTCGTTTCTTTGGCACATTTTTGATCAATTTCTTCAGCTACATAATTTCTGAAAAATGTAATGTTTAATTTTATACATCATATACTTGCAATATTAATCAATTTTTCAAAATTAAATTTACCTGTCGAAAGATTTTTGCCTCTTGTTTTTTTTTTATATTGAAAGAAATATACTAAAATTTAGGAATTCTCTTATTTCTTAGACATCTCCTCTTTAATGATTTTCTTTTCTCAATCTCACGTAACATTTTGTCACTGGCATTAACATCTGCAACAGTAGCTCTTTTTTTCTTTTCCACCTCTTTAGTATTTTTGCCTGTTTCATACTTATCTTTTTCTTTCTTTACACCTGTTTTGAGGGGAGAATAAACTTTACGAGTTACTTCTGGAGGAACTGAGCAATCATCCCATGGAGCCAATAATTGTGAAAGAAGTTCTGAATCTGCCTCGTCAACAATATGACCTACTTCAATATTTAATTTGTTTTTGAATAATTCCAACTGATCTATAGCAAGGCTATTTTCCGGTGAATTAAAATTTAATGGTTCTTTGTAATTTATTTTTTGGTAAAAAATATCATTTTGATGGTTCTGTGTAATTAAAAAGACATTTTCATTGTCTTCATTAACAATAGAGGAACATCCTGTACTGCAAGAAATCAATCGATTGACAACATTTGAATCAAAATATTTACCATTGTATTGTCCAGTTGTCAATAAATCAAATGCAGTTGTTGGAGTATAAGTCAATGTACTGCTCCTCATTTTCTTTTTACTGGCTTTCCATTTATTTCGTATGACAGTATTGTCGCCAGCAAAATGACTTGATACAATAAAAAATTCTTCTTTATTTTTTGAACAAACATCACTGAAAAGAGGAGGGCTTTTTAACCTGTGTATCCATGATTTCACTATGGGTTGTTTTTCTGATCTTGAATCTACTAAATGTATATTATGGTTACATCCAAGGTACATGTAATTTTCATTTTGAATACTTGTTTTCACAGAAGCTAAGTAGTCTCCTATGTGAAAATTATTACTTAGATCCAATTTTGAAATACATCTATTTAATGATATCCTTGTATCATAAAATTTTATAGATTGCCTGTCAATATATCGAATAATGTTGGTTTGCTTTCCATACTTTATAGATGACCAATTGTCATAAATACTATTATCTTCACTAGATACATTTCCCATTGAAATGCGGTTTGACCGTGTGATGTCCCATACAGAAATGTTCCTTTTTACATCAGCTGTACAATACTTGTTTATATTTGATCTGTCAAGATCAGCGGATATATAAGGAATTTCAGATTGGTCTCTATATACATTAGACCATTGCCATTTGTGGTTTTTAGCTTCATTAAGAACGTATATAAAACAATCATTTTTATATCTAGTTAAAATACGCAATGCTGAATTTGATTCTAAACTCACTACTTCATAAGGATTGCTCTCTATTGATATTTTTGTCGAGTATTTATAACAAGGTTGAATTGAAAAAGAATTTTCAAATGTTATTGGCAATAGAAATAGTTCATTTGAATTAGGAAAAATAAGCATATTTCTTTGCTTAATAAAAACATGGTTCAAAGTACCACCGCTGTAATACCATGGATACGATCCTTTGAAATATGGTTCCGGATCTATCTTTAGATTAGCATTTGCCCTTGATGGATTTGTCGGTACTTGCCTTGGCACATGTTTTTTACTTGGACTATTATTAGTTACATTTTTAAGATAAAATTCTCTGCACACTTCATTCTGCTTTACTTTCATAGGAATAGACTTTGCATTTACCTCATCCTTGCCTACTTTGCTGCTCTTAATTTCATTACAAAATAAAAGGGGTCGCGGAAAGTCACTGTAATATTTGTATTCTCGAAATACCTCTGATGCAGATGACGATATATCTTCTGTCATGATTCTTTACTTATGTAACTAAAAAAATATTTACAACTTATCTATAAATAATATAATATTCCAAAAGTTTTAAAAACAGATGTCTCTTAATTGAAAAGTTTTCAACGTTTTCAATTCGAAACTTCACTGTCCACTGAATATACACTACTCTATCTTTCCTTCTACATTCACCAACACATTATTTTGGTTTTTTATAATTACGTCTACATCGAAGATCTAAGTACTTATACGTTTTTCTTCGCTTCAGCCCATATAAACACTTTCGCTTTCTTTGTTTCTTTCCAAAGTCATCGGCTCCAGGCCGCACGTCTAATTATCACTTGCCCTTTTTGCTATATGTACACGCCTCGGACAGTAAAACCGTTATGAACAAAGATGAGCGACTAAGTATAGCAATATATATTTACTGCCGAAACAAAAGCGAATCGCACACAGTTGGCTAAAGTGCAGGCAATCTGCGCAACAGCCCAAGTTTTCTCCCTCTCGCGCTAGACGGTCCTCGGAGAGAGGGAGGGGAAGTGGATTTGTAGTGTTCGGCGTATCCTGACTTATATAATGTGTGTTTATGTTATCATCAATTAGGGTATAAGAACATTGTAGAACTGAACAGGGGTACAACGTTATATTTATATTCTTCTGCGGTCACGTGACGGTATTTAAGACAATTTCGCGCTAAATTTCAAACGTCTGGTAATGAACCTGCTAAATTCCGTAACCCACGGCCACTAAAAGATAAATAGAAAAATTTCTTCAAAGTATAAAAGCCACCAATGTCAAACCCTAGAAGAATCTGTCATTTAGGCAGCACCATCGTAAAAGAAAATCGATATTTATTTCAAATCAACTAATTAAAGGCATTCGTTCACCTATATACATACACACTTCGACATACAACTAGCCGGCCGGCATTCCTCAATCTCCTCTCGCGCGCGGTAACGGACCGAACCACGTGGGTGGTTATTTAGAGCGGACATTAGCTACTCGACTTTTCCGTCATGCGCCGACGACCGCTGCAGGCAATTCCTGTGATGACGAAAGCCATGGTATGCGCACGTGCGACGATTCAATGTAATATGCTAACGAGCTCGTGTAGCTGTATGTTGTATATGTGCTACAAAGTGCGTTTTTTGTAGCATAAACGCCACAGCGGAAGTCTATAGATTTTTGGGGTTAGCTATGCGGAGATTGTAATGGCGCAAATAAAGATTTTGTTGTTACATGAAAATAATTGAGCTCGTTGCGTGTTATTTTTCATCATATAGAAACACTTAATGAAGTTGAAATATATAGCGAGGCTGTGTGAGTACTGCACATTTAACGGCACAACCGTGCGGCATAATACATATAACTATCGCTCGCGCAATAATGCTCCGATAAATGAATCTGAATTACACGCGAGGCGAGATATCGCGTGCTCTCTATTTGTACGATAAGCGTCTCGCGTTTATATTTACTGTGCGTTGTCGATGCACATGTGTATTATCACTTTTACCCCTCGACGCCGTTATTCAATTCATCTACATGTACATGCACTTTTCCATATTAATACTTACTAGCTTCGTTCAGCGCGCTTCGCGCGCCTTATACCTTCCCTTTTTTGTAAATTTTGTAAATTTAATGTTATTTTTTAAAAATAATTGTAAAACAATAGAAAATTAAATGTTAGTGCC
>JAWWEQ010000001.1:1352537-1377209 GCA_035583055.1 Torymus tubicola
CCGAAACTATATAAGACCCACACGTCGCTTTTTCCTAGTATTATACTCGTTCATGCGTTGTAATACCTCAAGATGCTCACTCGCACCAATTTGCATTCACAGCCGTCGGCCGGTTGTAAACATATACGTCGTATACGCACGCACACGCACACTGCACACGCGTATAGAGGTATAATAATGCAGGGAAGTCGACGACTATAGGTATATATACGACAACGACGATCTACAATGGGTTCTGTGGTCTCGAGAATTGGAGGGGAGAGAAAACTCGTTGAGAGTCGAGAGACGATGGTTGACGACGACGGCCTCAAGGAAGAAAAGGATTGAGAGATTGCCTCCGAGCTCTTGGCACGTGACAGATTTCAAGTTGCCGTCCGACCTGTGATAGGCTTTTCCGGGACTTGGGTACTTTGGTGTATATACATCTGGGAAAAAGGATCAGATACACGCGCACGATCTGTGCGTATAGAGTTGTTGGAATTTCGATGACGAACGATACGCAGGAAAAAAAAACATTAAAGGGAAAAACAAAATATGTCCGTTGCAATATGATGAAAAGCAAGAAGAACAACTTGGGTTGTGTCTACCCCTCGGTTCGTCGTTTATTTACCTTCCCCTTATGTCTCCCTTATTACTTTTTTTTCTTTGAGACAGAAACCGTTTTCTTTTTAGTGGTGTTATTGCGTATACGAGAACCGGGCGGAGGGTAGGAAGAAAAAAAAAACGTTAGAGACGACATCTGCTTCGAATGGCCGATGCGCGAGTGAACGCATGGCGAGCAAGTGATGGGATCTGTTTGGATCGAAAGGAGTTTACTATTTAAATAAGTAGAGCGGAAGAACAAATTTGATAAACTCGCAATGAATGATTATATTTCATTAATTTAATCAAATATTTTTGTTTCTATATGAAAATAATTTAATTGAGGCAATTAAAAATTTTTTATCAGTCAAGTTGTGGTTATATATATTTCAATAAATTATATTAATAGAACATATAAATGCTGTTTAATTATAATTATAATGGTTGTGAAAGTATGTTTGAAGCCTAATGTGTAATTCAAAACGTGTTGATTTGACATTACGAAAGTTGCAGTGAATTATTTTTATTCGGCTACTATACCGGTGATTCAGAATAAATCACAGAATCGATTTTCATCGCAAGTCTAAGGCATGAATCACTTTCTCCGTAAGAAGGCGGTGACAAGGTAACGCGGGCTTTGAATCTTAATTAAAATTATATGTACTTTATTGCTATACTGTTATTTATAAAGGATTTTTTTTAATATTACGAGTTCTGGATAATTTGAATTTCTACTTTCAGAACTTGTTTCAATAATTTTAATTATACTAAAGTATACTTTGTTACAGTTTGAAAATAATATTGAAAATACCAACTATATATTGGTAGAACTTACTAATCTAGTATAAAGAAAATATTAAAGTATTATTCACGATTCTAGATTCAGTACATTTAAAAGACTTCATATCAATACACCAACTGTTAAAAAACAAGCTTGTGTAAACAGAATCTTTCAGAATAAAAGAAAAAGAAATATAAACACTAATAAAGCAAAACTACATGCAAGTAAAGTTGACATGTCGTACATCAAATTTACCGCTAGACACACAGTCCACAACCATCAAATTACCACAGCGACGCTCGTTAAATCACAAAAAGCCTCGTGCGCTCGAATCTAAAAAAATGCGATTAAAATTAGACAGACCGCGTCGCGCTCACGGCGTTGTAATAACCACGCGCACCTTTTCTAACCTGACCCATAAGTCTTCACATAGACGCCGTTTATATGTATATATATATATATACACGTTAGAGAAAGTTCGAGGTTTTGCGGCGTATATACTCGCGCGCAAGTCTCGCTTAACCTTTTCACCATTATATAGCGTATAACTTTTTCGTGCAACCGTAGCTATACGGCCAATTTCGAATTTCAAATCTGCGATCGCTTGCGAGGGATAAGAAACGTTGCGTAACGTGGATTATAGACACAAAGGGGGGCTGCTGATGTGGTGTTTTTCCATGCGGTGAGGTTTTGGATTTTGCGACATCGTATAAGTGTGATTGGTTTGTAGGTGGAAAGTGGATAAAATGGAGGTAATAATTTAGTTTGTGTGAATGAATGAAGATATTGTGAATGAGAGGTTTGTAAATTGTTTATTGATGATTGAATGATACACGTATTCGTACATATATTTCTAGAGGAATATTTGGTGGTAGGGGAGAAAACCGGATCTTTGATCTTTTAGAAGTATTGTAGGCATTTTATTCGTATAGGACAATAGAAGTATTTGAAAAAAGAGGGTATTTTATATAAATGGCCCTAGTGTAGTAACAGAGAAATGAAGGAATTCAGCTTTTCCCTATAAATATTATACTGCTTTAACAATAACATTCACTGTTGTCAATACAGTATGGTATATAATTTCTATAATTTTATATAAACTTTACAAACGCTGCGTAATATTTCGTTTCTGCAATCATAACAATTATTAACTGTATTACTACTTACAAAAATCATGAAAATTACCATTTAAAAAGTAAAAACAGTAAATTTCAACAATTACAAAGCTCATAGATAATTTCTCCAACGCTGAAAATTCCATGTAATACTTGTAATAAATCTCTTCATCCGAATCAGTCGGTCGATCGTCCACGGCGTGTCGAATCGCGACACGGTTGTCCTTAATTCGCTTTCGAGGATCGCGCACGGAAGCACAGCGACTACTATATACGCGACAGCTGCGGCGCTTTCCCACGTCCGTGAGATTCGCGAGTGGAAAAATGGACGGCAGCATCAGCGAAAGCGAAATATATAGACATGGACGTGTCGCGTGTGGTTCGAGAAATTCAGGAATCAGTATCTAAGTGTGCGATGTATATATACGTATTGGAAATCGTTTTAAATGTAGTGTTAATGGTTTGAGTGTATAATTGTTGTTGTAGTATATGATTAAATAAATGGTTTGGCCTACAGAATTTATAATATGAAAGGAAATGTATGTAGTTTAAAAATTGATAAAAAAAATATTAAAAAGTGGAAAATAGAATGATTAGTTTACTGTGACATTGAACAGTATATACTAGCAAATTAATATTAAAATAATAGTGAATAGTAGATTACCGAATAAGAAAACAATGATGTGTAAATCTAACTCATATCCCTAAACTTTACAGCTTTCAGCGTAAAAACGAACTGATTTGATCTGCTCAATCGATCATCTACAAATCGCAAAGAGTTGCACGTGATGAGTGTGGAAGAATGTCGAAAATATCTCGAAACGACTTTCAACGAAGATGAGGACAACGTTAGTAAATAAGAAACAAGGAATTGTATTGTTACTAATTTAATTATATTCGACGATGAATATAGAACATTACATTTTTGCTAACGTTAAAAGGAATAGAAAACAAGTTTAAATTTAAGTTTGACGAAATATCAATAATAGATACTGAAAAATAATATTTGGTAGTAATTTTTTTTAATTAATTATATATGTATTTTAGAAATTCATATGATTATTAAATATTTTATACAATTCTTGTGCATATTTAACATTAGATATTAATGCATTCTGACAATTCATATAATATCCTCTATATTGAAATTAATGTGAACTTCAATTTAAAGAAAAGAATTTGTAATCTAAGGCTGTTCTTTATATAAATATTTAGAAGTATATTTTATTTTAGAAAATATTAACGTCAATTAGATTACGAGAAAACAAAAAATAAATAGCTTTCATATATCGTGCATGTTCTAATAATAACTAACTATATATTTAACTAAAGTTATTATTATTTTACCCAATTCTTACAAACAACACATTTCATAACTATAATCGTAAAGACGGACGACCAGAGACCAAATAAATCCAGAAAAGTAAGAAAAAAATTCCATTCCCTAGCCAACCAACCGAAATTGAAAAATCTACCACAGTGTCGTCTCTTATCTGGCGCCTCCAGATTTGCGCGACAATTCGCTTTTGCGATCGTCGATGCTTGCTTGTATCACACGCGCGCCAATACGACGGGTTTTAGTATTCCCCCAGGATGGAGTGTAGAACTACCCCCCCGGGGGATGATTGCGATTGGCCGAGAATCCGAATTTCGTATAGATTGTAAAGAGCGGCCGTAGGTTTTCGAAGGAATTATATAGTTTAGTTTTATACATAATATTTATATGGTAACATATTGTGTGAAGTCAACATAACAATATAGATACGCTGACATGACAGTTGCGGTTATGTATTTTCTATCAATGAAACTCTGTTATAAAGCTATATTAGTAAATACAAAGTTTTGGTTAAAATTTTCCATAACTTCACTGTTTCTGAAGAGAGAAATAAAGGTTGTAGTATTATTTGCGTACTGTTTTAGATGGTAGATACATTTTAAACTATTTCTTAGCTCTTTTCAAAATATACAAGTAGGATTAGGGGGACTTTTAAATAAATTAATAAATACAGAAGAGACGTATTTAATCTAAAAAATGAGTCAAATTAGCTTTTTTACGAAACTTTTTATTGATAATAAAAATTAATTAACTTGTACCAGCTAGAATAATTTATTGTATATTTATTTATGCAGTATCAACAGCAGCTTCCATTACAAAGTATACCTTGAAAATAAACAAGAAGAGAATAATGCACAAATTTTGACTAGTTAGGTCACCATAGACCTCGCTTGAATTATAAATATACTGATGATGAAATAATTTATTTTTTTAATAATATCCCGATATTTTTTTAGATATAATTTTTTAATATAATTTTAATAATATCATACATTTTTCTAAAAACATTTATCGTAATTATAGAGTATATTTTGTCAGACAGTATTAAAAAGATTTTTTTTTCTTCATTAATTAATAAAATAGAATACAGAGATTCACAGGTTATTGTATTATTTCTTATAAATTTTATTTATTTATAGTTACGAATGTTTTTACGTCTAATTATAAATGATCTTAGTATCCAGAGAGTTGCGCATATAATGGAATATATTTTACTCACAATTGTTTACAGGAATGATAAATAATTGTAATAAAGAAAACGATACAATAACTAATATTTTCAACTTTTATCGCTTTTATTTATTTTTAATTCACTATGTACGTTTTTTGGCGTAGAAATTTTGAAAATGTAATTAGCTAGTACATAATATGAAAATTCATTATTGATGGAGTGTAAATTAATTATCTTATTAATAAATAACATATACCTAATTAATATATTTACAATGAGTTGCAATAATTTAATTTATAATACAGATTAAATATAATTAGTTGAAATGGTAAATTGTTAACATCTGATAAAAACAGTACGGGTGGCGACATCTTATGGGAAAGTTTAAAACAGGACACAGAACTCACGTCGATATGGTAGGAAATAACTTTACCAACTCATATTCAAAAAATCAATAACAAAAAAGATGTATTTTTTTTTTAGAATAGTGTGAAAAAAATGTTCTACGCAAATCATAGAAAATATATAGTTAGTATGATTCATGAAGCAACAGAATTAATTATTTCAAACATGTATATTTAAAATTTTTTGTAATGAAGGAGTTTATCAATTTCTATTTGTCAAATGTATTAATTTAAAAATAATTCAATAGATTAAATAACAATCCTTATATTTTTTAATCTATTTAATTACATTAAATATTGAATTTTTATAAGGATAATGTTAATATTGTCTACAAAATTATAGCTTTCTAGCCAAAAATTCAATTTATTATACAACTGTAAATTACATTTACAACTGGAAAAAAGAATTATATTTAGTTTTGTTTTACAGATTAAAACAATAACAAATAATTAAATAAATAACAACAAATAAATCGTTATAAAATATTGTGGAATAGTTTTAAAAAAATTGTATAAATTCGATATAACAATTACATAGATACAATTTTACATTATTAAATACAAAAAAAAATTTTTGACCTATATTTGAATTTATGAAACATATATTTACCTAAACTTTTATTTTGATAGTATTATATATCTTAAAGCCCTCAAACATAACAGATATCAATATGAGCTTTATTTTTATTATATGTATAAATTTTATTCCATTTCAATCATCAAAACTTTGTTTATCTACATAGCATTAATTGATGAGTCTATAGAAATATAGTAAAAATAGAATAATATCAAATTTTAAATTATAAAAACGAAAAAGAGGAAAAGAAACTTCTCTATATCAAATGAAATATTATGGGGTCTAAATTGACAAAAAATATTTATATGTAGCTTACCTTGTAAGTTGTCCAGCATATACGACAGCAGCTTGTGGGTCCCTGATGGTTCTCCGTACAATGCCATAACCTCCTTGCTGAGTGGGTTGCCATGAAGTCCTAGCACTTGTAACTGGAATAACTTTCCTAATTCATATGGTAAAACACGAAGGAAATTTTGGTTCAACAGTAACTCCCTAAAATAAAAATAAAGCAAAATGTAAGATCTTTCAATAATTTATAAATATCATAAGCATATATTATGAAATATTGACGTATAGCATGATTAATTTTAAATTAAATAATATTTTTGTTTTCATAGCTTCAATCTACTATAAATATAAGACAAATTTACATAATTTGTATTTAATTAACTTTAATCAAGTCTATAAATAATGTCTGTGTATTCACATTAATTATTTTAATCTAATATAAAATTTGGTATTACTATATCACTTTATGAACTCTTTGATAACATAGCTCATATGTTATATATTTATACATGAAAATTATTCATCTGATTGTTTAAATTTATAGGTTATTGCATTATAACATTCAGTTAATTTAACAAGCTAACTGTAAAATGAGGTATACATGTTTTATCAATCTTAGTTTTTAACAGATATTATAAGAACAAAAATGGATTGCCTAGATCACAATATAAAAACAGTTAAAGTTTACTATACTAAATAAAAGATTAATCAAGTATTTTAAGATATCACCATAGAAATCAATCAACTTATTAATTAATAATATTGAATTTCATAGAATTACTAAGATCTTAGATCTTATGCATAAATTTTTTTTACAATGGCTGTTTGAGACAAAATTAATGTACTTTTTTTTAATGCAAACATATAAGAATGTTAAAAATAGATATTCTTTCTAGAACATTTTACTTTTTGTCATATAAATGTGTACCATACTTTGAATAAGCTAATGTCTTTATAAAACTCTATTTTATTTTTAATACACTAAATAATTATAATTTTATGTTAATAATTTACACTTTAAAATTTTCACACTAAATTCTAAATGACAAATTTAAAAGTTTGATAAGTTCCAAAGATAACCTGCAGTTTAAAATTTTTCATGCTTTAAATCAATCTTTATATAATTATACACCAATCAGCTAAGACTAGGAAGGCAAGGATCCATGATAATCACCTAAGGTAGATGAGGTCTCCTAGTTCAGCAGGTAAACTGCGAAGCTTGTTACTACTAAGATCAAGTGCTCTCAAATTGGCCAAACGACCGATTTCGCCTGGTATCCTTTGCAAGCTGTTATCATTGAGATATAATGCAGTCAGATGGGTTAACTGCCATAAGTTTGGGCTTAAATTTCTTATGCTGCCTGTTATCTCCAACTCCGGCCAATAAGATTTCTTGCCAGAGTTCGCGTCTTCCGTTGACATGATAGTATGTGCACGACGCGGGTTGATGCTTTCATATTTGTCCTTGTGATTTCGGGACATCCTAAATCCTAAAATATCAAATAACATGATCAGAAGAATTCACTTTCAATAAAATTTTGTAATGTCCAAAAGAAAAAAACATTGAAATAAATAAGTGTAGAGAGACAGGACTCTTTAACTTACCAATTAAAACTCAACTTTGTTTACAGTGCATTTAATGATTAAATGAGCAAAAAATTATTAAAGCAAAGTAACTACAAACATAATTTCTCTTAATAAATGCATTTTTAGAGTAATACACATTCTATTGTGCTTTATCAGTGTTTAATGAAAAACTAACCTATGTGAACAACAACAGAGTGTTTGGGACAGGTAGCACAGAGGAATTCAGCAGCGGAGACAAGGATTGGTTTCAGGTGTGAGATTTCTCTCTGCACAAGGCATTCTGCACACAGGAGCATTGCGCAAGGAGCCATGTTAGGATTGGGAGGCAGGAGCAAATCCGCATATCATTCGCAAGCGCTGGCCTTTGATCACACAGCGTTTTTGAGAGGTACGCTTCAATTCATAACTGGGAAGAGGAAGAATACTCCAGAATTAAGGTTGGCTCTGGCTCGTGAGGGTAAACAATAACAATTTATAGGTCAGTGAACCTCTTTTGCCATGGATGACCTTGTTCGAACCCCAGTGCGAATGCATCAAAACAAAGTCTGATAAAAGCCTGCTGTCGATGATTGATAAAAGTGTATCAGCAGGTCAATCCAGCGAAACAGTGCTCAGGTAGAACTTGCTCTGGCATCCAGGGCAAAAGAGCTTCGCTGGCTGTTGTTGGATAGCATCCTGCGAGACGCCGGCATCATCATCGTTTGCTCGCTCTCGCGCACATACGCACCTTCATCTACCTCTCGGTCGTGGGAGCTGTCTTCTCTCTCTCTCTTGGTCCGGCACGAGGGTAACCACCACGACTTCTAGTACAAACTCCGAAACGAGGCACCACGACGACGGGGTCGAGGGCAATCCTGCGAGACTCTCACGGTCTCACACTCTCTTCTTTTTCTTTCTCTATCTCTCTCACCTCTCGACGAAGACGATGGGCCTCACTCTCACACACACACACACGCGCGCGCGCGCTCCAAACGATTTGTGTATATCCTCGCACCCGGGCGACTTGATACACGCACGAATTTATACACACGACACACGGCCCGCACTGTACGATTATCCTCTCTTTGCGCGCACTCTCTTTCCTTCTCTCTCCGTTTTCTGTCTTTCTCTCTCTCTCTCTCTCTTCTCTCCGTCTCGCGCGTATAAACAAAACTCTCTCGTTCGCTCGCCCGACGACCGACGACGGCTACGCTCCGGCGGCGCACTCCATTTATCTCTCTCTCTCTCTCTTTCAGCGCGCGGCTCTCTCTACTGTGTGTATATATATGTATATATATACATACATAGGTATATATAGGTACTCGCGTGTATGAGTGCGTGTGGCATTCGCGAAGTTGGCTGCGAGAGCCGCGTCGCGTCGAGCGATTGGTCGGTACCAGCAGCCGACGCGCGCGCGATAGTAGCGCGAGAGAAAGAGTGAGAGAGAATGATTGCTTCGTCAGCTGACGGTCGCAGACACGGCTATAATGCGCGCAAGTCGAATTATATATAGGTAACGCGGTTTGTGATTATGATAGCGGAGTTGATGGTAATTATGGTTTGAACAATTAGTTATAGCTTATAAAAAGTGCTTTCGATAAGTTTCAAATGATAATGATATTTAAGGCAGCAGAAAATAGTAATCGACAGGATTTGGACGAATTAATTAATCGTTTTATATGGGACAAGATTTCAATGTACAGGTGTATAATTACAATTTGCTGTATTTTTTTGAAACTGTATTATTTTCATGTAATTTACGTTTTAAGTCACTGAATGCGAAAGGAAAAATATAGCAGGTGAAGTAAAATTAATTAATTGATCAAGTATACCATAAAACGTTAAAATGATATCGAAGCCATGTTACCACTTCATTTTAATTTAAAAAAATTAATTTGCTGAATTTTATTTGATTTATTTATAAACGATAAAAAATAATAATTTTGCGTTCATAAAATTGTAGAGAAGACTATATTGTTGCTATTTTTTTATTTAGTTTTAGATTGACAATATGACGACTGAGCAAACATTTTTAATTTATTATACTTTGCCTTGTGTTAAAAAATATAAATAATGAACTATACAAAACGCTTTTCTGATATCGTTTTGTTTGTTGTAATTAATTTTTAAAAAATGATCTTAGATTACGTTTCTTAAAAAGTAAATAATTTCGTCAAAGAACCCTACAAAAGAGAAAAAGAATAATTATTAAATGACTCTCTTAAATTCATATAGAAAATGAGAAAAGTTATTAAAAATCTATACTATAATTACTATAATAGTTTCTAATTCTGAAAGAAAATCTAAAAAGCTCTTAGTCCTTATAGTTTTATTTTTTATTTTCGAAATTTTATATCCAGTTATTTTGATAAAATAATTCTGACCAGACTAGGGGTATTTTTAATGATTGTGATTTTAAAAAATTTATTTTCCACCATACTCTGGCTGAAAGTACTATTTTCGATCTCGACTTAAAAACGCGAATGATATATTTTTGGCTTGAGGTGGTGAAAAGTAGTATACGTTCGACTGGAGAAAAAATGGTCTGTAAATTGCAATCCGTGCCGAAGACGAGAGAGCAGAACATGGGTTGTTTACTTCCGCATTCTCATAGTACTGCAGTCAGAACTTTCAGCAGAACCTTCGCAGCAGACTTACAGCAGCCTTACAGCTGGAGTGCGGTTATAAGAGAGACGCGTGATGCACCAGCACGTGCTACAGAAGTGCGACAGATTCTCAGAACACGTATGCAGCAGATTCTTCGCAGCAGACTTGCAGCAGACTTATGGCAGCTAGAATGCGATTAAGAGAAACGCTTGATGCACGTGCAGTAGATGCGACAGATTCTCAAAGCAAAATATCAAATGTTTTTATTCTGTTTTAATGATGTAGTAGTTCTATAAATACTTGAGTTTGATAATTCCATTTAAAACAATTCAATTACTCGCGCTTTTCTCAAATAATCAATTGAGTCTTGTAATGAACCACTACTTCAGGCTATCATTTTTTTTTAAGAGTGGAAATTATATTATGTTTTGAAAAATAAGTGTGAACCACAGAATAACATTTATATAACTGTTAATAAAAGAAGTTTTTATTAAAAAATTTAAGGGACTATTACCGGCTATAATTTTGAAAAAATCGATTTTTTACATTTTTTGATTCCTTATACCTTCAGAAATAAATAATCTCCTAAATTTTTATAAAGAAATGTAAAATACTAAGAAAGTTATATCAGTTTTAACGCTTGCGCATTTTCGGTGCTCGACACCTACTTTCACAAGTTTCAGCAACTGCACTTCTCTACAAAATATCGTTATTCTAAATTTGAAGAACAATGAAAAAAAGATAAGGCGCAGCAAATGAAAGAAATACCACGCAAAAGAAGAAAAACTAAATCGGATCCATCACTACCTGCGCCTGTAAAAACGCGAGATTTGACTGGCAAAATTATGAAAAATATGTTAATTCATTACGAATTAGCTATCCAAAAGTATCAAGATTCTGTAACGGCGATATGAAAAAAGAAATGGACTGGATATTATCATAAGATTTCTACCGATGAAAATCCACAACACGATAATTGCAATCCGTAAGTTCTTGAAGGCATAAAAAGAAGGTATACGTATGTTTGTATAAACATAAATCAGCCTTAAATACGGAGGTCCAAGAATATGGTATTTGAAAAACTAACTTTGGAAAAGAACACTCAAAACAATAATAAGTGTTATAATAAAATACTTGAGGCTATCGTTTCCAAACATACGTTCGTAGAACGAGAAGTTACCTAATTAGCTGCTGATATTTCATTAATCGTATTCAATAAGGAACGAATAACTCTCTTTCGTAAACGTTAGAAGTGATGGAATGCATAATTGAACATTCTGTCTATAATGATTATGTCCAAAAAAAAGACGAGGAGCAAATTGAGATGGTTAACAAAGCGAATATAGCGGCGTCGAAGGAAGCTTGTTTAGCAAAGAAACCAGCTCAGACAGAGAAACAACAAGAATTTATTGACTCGGAACTTCTTTTATATGGACCAGGGATTGCTGATTAACCAATTGTAAATGTTGAAACTTAATGTTTCAAAAAAATATTACATAAATAAATAGTAAAGAAAACTTTAAACGCGATATTCTCGAAATGGTGTTTTTGCAATCGGCCCAGACTTATTCTCCACAACTATTCGATAGATCATTTTAATTCTTAGTGAGTTTTGTTTGATGTCTTCAACCGTAAATTATTAGAAAACTGCAGGAAACTTGGAAAAACAATTGAAATTTTTCGTAGCGTTTGTGAGATTTATACATTATACTATGTTAGAAAACTTTCATGTTTATAGACATACAATGTGTATATTTTGAAACGCAAAATGTAAACATTAGTATATGTATATATGGAAGTTTTCTTACAGTGTATGTAACAGAAATATCTCTTAATTTAGTTACGTCGGACTACATGCCCAACGACAAACGTACAGACCAGGCTGAGAGATTACATACCGCAGGTACTTTATTGTACAATTTACGCTTCTAATTTCATATTTGTAACTGCCGAATTTCTAATAGTATGAATCGTGCAGTATCGAATGAGCGATAGCTTGCTGCGCTTTGGCGCTAATACAGGTCGTACCATAAACCCTTAATTTTAATAAAATTTTTTAATGTTTCACAGAATCTACTGTAGAGGAAGCATCAAATACCAATTATGTTCCTATAAGTTTCGTCTCATTGCTACCTTCTTATATAATGGTAGCCCTTTAAACAAGAAAAATAATAGTACTGTGACTTCGTATACATATAAAAGAAACTCAACTATTTGCCCAGGTAAAAATATAGAATTAAAAAATTCTGTGATATTTACTTATGTAAATTATTTTTATAAAATAAAAGAAAGTTTATAATACTTTTTTATGTATTATTTTTTTTCGTTTTGCAGAAATACTAAATACATTGAACCAAAGCACAATTAATGATGATATGAATCTTCCTACAATATCATAAATAGTTAATGAAGATAATCATTATAAAAATGACATGAATGCTTATGATACACAACGACCCGACCAATACAATATTGATCTCGAGAGTACATGTATCAATTGCAATAATTCAAGCTATAAAGGTTTTAATTCAAGTACAGTAGATGTGGAGAACAACAAAGAATGGAGGTAAAATTACTTCAATGTTAAAATGTCCTCTTATAAAAATATTAGTACACGTACGTGCTTTAAGTGGTTTATTATTGCACGGCGGAAGATTAGCCCGAGCGTAACGAGGGTGATAACGAACAAATTTGAGAGTGCACCTTTGCGGCAAGTTTTTTCTTTCTCTATCGATCCTAAATGATAAGAAAATGCTTTTTAACATTAGAAAACACTTTTCTAGCTCTATACCCCTACGTTGGCCCGTTCGGCGAGCGCGCGATTTTTCAAAATACAGCCTACTTTTTTTCCAAGTCATTCATCACAAATATAAAATAAAAAAAAAGGGATATACTTCTTATGGAGGAATCAAAGTACAACTCTTTATGAAGACAATGAGCTTTGCTCCATGTCGGTGCGACCTCTCACTCCTGTAGAAATTAATTTAAAAAAAAAGTGATTTTAGTCGCACAATTCATTTTAGCGATAAATAATTAAGTTTTCGTACTAATTAAGATGGTTATTTTATTTGTCTTGAAGAGATCTATTTAAACATGTGTACTGTTAATTAATAGCTATAACAGAAAATTTTTTATAACAAAAATCGAATTTCTTAATTTCAGCAGTTTTATTCAATTTGCAACGTTAATAATTGACCAAAATTAATCAACAAAATCGCGTTTTGTAGGTTCTTTTGATATCTAAAACTTGTTCCTTATATTGAACTTTAGCAACCATATAAGCGATTCCGTCGGGAGTTGCGAGTTTCATTTTTGACAGTAGCCCTGTATTGGCTCTCCAAAGAAGAAAATCCTACATTTAATTTCGTTCAAAAATCAACTCTTTTTGAGCTAATTTTACTGAACTATATCTCGTCTTGCCGTTGCGTGCTCGCTCTTTCGCTCGCTACATACGCGCGGTGACTGTAGAGCGTTGATTTTCAAGAAATATGAAAAGAAATTTTCTACCTTAAAAACGGGTTGGCCGCTCTCTATTTGGTAAATAATCAGCATATCTTCAAAATAAAATTTCAAATAAAAAAGACGAAAAATTAACGGGAATAATTCAGTTTAATTCTAATTATCTGAAACTTTTTAATTTATACGCATTTCAAATTATTTATTCAAAATACTTATTTTTTCTTCCTTTCCAAATTGTATTTTTACCTCTCCAGCGCTGCGTCTTACAACCTCTACAACCTCTCTCTCTCTCTCTCTCTCTCTCTCTCTCTCGCTTCCTCTCGCTTTCTTTATTACCCCGCCCGTTTCGCCTGTTGCTGGTTTTCTCTGACCCCTCATTCGCTTCGCTTTTACTGTCCACAGCAACTCATAAATCGTAATAGCTTACCGAACGGGAAACTGATGCACGCGAAAATATGCCTTACACCTGGCATTGGGGTTCGTTGCCGACTACCTGAAAAGGTTTTCCGATCGCATTCAGACCCTGTAGGCGACCTTCATACTTTACAACTTCTCAGAAACGGACATTTTGGAATTGGGGAAACAGCTGTGGGGACAAAGTTTTGTTTTGTTTTCATTTACGACTAGGATGGTCGTACAATTCTCATTCCGGATTTGTTCTCTCTTTTTTGCCACTGCAATTTTACGATTTTATAAACAACATTTATTTTCTTTTTACATAATTTAAACCTATATTGGCGGTTTATACTGAATATGTATCCAGGATAAATAGCATATAGTCGCGTTTTTTATTACAGAAATCAGTCATGATTTAATTTTGAGTCATTAGATATATTTTGTTTTATTTATATTTTTCTATCTTTTTTTTTAATGTATTACATAGGAAGATGTAGCGAAAAGGTTTAATCAGTTATATACAATTAACTAATAAATGAATCAATTGGGAAGCGCTATCTATTTAACTCTTTACTTTAGCATAATTCGATATAGGAAATCACAACGTATACAATAACCGATTAAATGAATAACCCCACAGATTTTCAAATACCAAAATTTATTTTATATTGTTCTTAGCAATAAAGTTAGATAGAAGTAGATTATTTTTTGTTAACATGTCTACTCAGATATTTAATTTATTATTGATGAACGCTAAAATTATTGCTTAAAATTATTTTATTAAATAAATAAATAATTGAACGATAAATCTGATCCCACTCTTTCCTACCTCATACCATACACCTTTTATATTCTCATTCCAATGTTTCTACATGAGGGTCCCGAATGCATGTGAAATGCATTCGAGTTCGTAGCGTCCACTTTCACTTTTCGGTTTTAGCCCAGGTCGGAAAATGACCCTCCGACCCTTGCCATCGTCGTCAGGCTATAAAAGCTGCGACTCTCGTGGACAGCTGACAGTCATCTTTTAACAGTTGTCTTTTTCGTGTGTACGTTGTTCGACAATTCCCATTACCATGAACGGAGTTTTCAAACTTGCTGTGGAGCAAGGAATCGATGGGGAGAGGGCACACATGAGTTCTGTGCAGTATTTGGCACGACTCCACATCGAGTATGTCCGCAGCCAGTGTCCGGAGAAAATATTAGATATTAGAGATTATAATAAAATAGTGAGTGTCGGGTGTAGAAATGACTTGAATATCCGCTATAAACAACAGATGGATGATGACGGCAAATTAAAGGCACGGACCTTTAATTGGAGGTTCGATGTTCTGACGACATGTAAGTAATTTGACAGTATCTGGTTACTATTTATCTTTCTAAAATAAGGCTTTGTTCGTGTCGTACTCCTTTTACGCCATTATACTCATCCAAATCTTCTTCTAAATTGAGTGACATATCGGAAAAGGCAGAATTTCTATTCGCTGTTTTTTTTTTAAGTAATTGCTAGGTGAATCTAAATCTGATATTGTTTTAGATAGAAGCAAAGAGTTTGATAGATGAAATTGTTTTTTTCTTTTTAAATTTAATTCTACATTTACACTTTCTTAAGGCGGCCTTATAACTAATGGTTCTTTCGCCAAAACTACATAAAAACACAAAACACAACATTACACAAAATATCGACTATCCAATCATTTCATTCAGAATTATGGTATTTTGAAAAGATGTATTAGTGCATAGTTTTCTCAGCAACCAGATGATAGACTTTCATGAAACAAAAGGTAAATAACATTATTTTTGCTTAGCTATGGTGGTAAGAGTTGAAAATATATCGTTTATTTGATGAAGTATTTATTCAATGCAAAAAAAAACTAATTCTTTTCACCCATTTTACCAAGTTTTATGAATTTGTCTAGTTTTCTGTATCAACCAAATAAACTTTAAATTTTTAACTGTTTCTGCCATAGCTGAGAAAAACTACGTGCAAGGTGAAAATATCATGGATTGAGAAAAAAGCCTTAAAAGAAATACATCATGAAACTTAAAAAATTATCAGTTTTGAGATCTCTCGTCTTTTTCCTTTTTCTAAATTTATTTTCCTCTATCTAAGATTATCCATATAAAATGATTAAAATATAATATTTTGCAAGTGCATTTGTCTTCGTTTTCGAATAAAATATAAAAATAGATCGAATTTTTAACCATTTTCTAACGGTATCTTTAGTTGCTTGTAAATTTCTGTAAAATTAATATTTTTTAACGAATCAGTGCTTAAATTTTAGCTTTTACTGTCTTCTTTTATAATCTACTTTTTGTATCATAAATATTTGCAATGTGACACTCAATAGACGACACGTCATTTCTTAACGGAATATAGATATTTGAAATTAAATTGTTGTTATCTCAAGAAAAAGGGCTCATCAAAATTATTTGTCCTAGTTATATTTTTATTAAGTGACTTAAGATCATCATATGTAATTTCTTGCTGAAATTGATTTTGAACGTCATTAAGCACTTCAAAATCCATGGAAGATTTATTATTATAAATTACAGTTTTGTTGATCCTTGTGATGATGTATTGCCAAATCTGAGTCTTTTTGAAACTGTGGAATTTATTTTAGCTTCTGTCTTGGCGGCTTCTCTCTAGGTAGTCTGTACTATAGTTTTCTAGTTTAGCTACGTATCTTGGTAAGTCAGGTTTTAGTATAGTCTGAAGTGATGATATAGTTTTTTATTTTTGCCTTTAGTATTTCACATTCGTCACTATCAGTGGCAATATGGTTATATTATATTTTTTGTTAAATTTATTATTAGCATAGCAGCAGTTTACACGGCACTTAATAGTCCTTTGCAGTCTTTCGTCTTGTGCGGCCCTGCATATTTTATACACTTCATATCATTGCTACATTTTTTTTACTGTGACCTAGTATACCACATTTAAAACAGGGTTTGATATTTATAACATCATAAACCCTGCAATTTTGATATGCAATAAAAAGTTTGTTTCTGTGTTTTTTAATATATCTGTAATTTCCAAGATTACACGAGCGTTATTAGTTTTCGGATTGTTGTTTATATTTAGTATTTTATTTTTCGTGTTTAGACTAGTTAAGTTTCTAGAATTTATGTCCGATTCTAGAGCAGCTTGGTTTTCGCAGAATACACTTCCTACTCCAATTATTTTTACAATAGGTTTGTTAAGTTGCTCCTCTTCTATTTTACATACGTTATGCATCTTGGCAGTTAGATATTTTGTCCCTTACTTAGTACTTTCTTCGTCTACGCATGTGACTAAAATTTCGTTCTTTGATTTAATTTCAATTTTGTTGGCTTTGATGGTTTTTTCTTTAGTTATATAGTATTTAAGGAGATGATCTAAATTTTCTTTGTCATCTTTATTTTTTTTTAGTAAATTTTATTTTAGGCATTACCTTAGACTGCTGTATAAATTGTTTCTGCATATGTTCGTTTGTTTATATTTGGTTTTTCTTTTTCTTCGTTCAGCAAATCTTGCAGCAGTCTGTTTTTTTCTTTTAATTCTGAGTTTAAGACTAAGATCTTGTAGTAGTTTAATTTTTTCCATGAGTTGGTTGTCCTCCATTTCATAGTCCATTGAGTCCTCCTCTTGTGTTTTCTCTTTTAATAGTTCCTCATATTTTGTTTTTGATGTTCTTCATTTAGTTGTTTAAATTGAAACCTCCAAACGGCTGAAAAAGCCTCATTTAAGTCACCGTTCGATTGTTTATAATAAAACACTCCAGTGTGCAAAGTCACTTGTTGTTTGAAGCGCCAAAGTGTACAGACTGTATTTCGCTTGCATATTTATAGACGTAATTTTCAGAATAATCCACGATAACGTGTACCTCATTTGGTTTCAAATTTAATTTATTTATACAAAAATTTAATTGATGACATGTATCGTACACGTGTTTTAAATATGAAGGGATCAAAACATTCACATCTTCAATCATTTGAGAAATTGAACACTCAATTTTAATCTTTTTAGTTACATTAACATTTAAAGTTTTATTATTTTTATCAATTCTGTGCTCTTTTAAAGTAACCCATTTTATACATATTACATATATATGTTTTGACTTTACATATATTAAGATACATATCTTGAATTCAATTCTGGCAGACTTAATATATTGTAATATGTTCGTACATCTTGATACTCAGTGTAATATCCTTAGTAGAAATGGTAATTATCTGTTTGCCATTCGTTCGCCAACTTGCATAGGCTTGACCAACCGATAACCAATGACTGGCGATATCGCTTATTTTGTCATGGAATTATGTTTGCCGTTGGTTAACGAATGGTTAATTTTAAAAATCACAAAAAAAGATAATTCATACTTTAAATAAAAATATTGTATTATTGATAAAATGTTTTACTTATTTCAAGTAGATTCAAATCTGTAAACTTGTATTTTAATTGGAGGTTAATTTATATATGCGACGTTCCAGGCGAACTGATCTGACCAAAAATTAAAATCGCTGAAAACTTTTAAAATAAAGTTTACCTCATCTCTCCTAAACTTGTCTTGATCAAAAGTTTACATTTTTCAACATTACTTTATATTCCAACTTCTTTAACAGAACATTTTAGATAATAAGAGTCTTTTCTATTTTCTTGCAAACATTTTCTTTTGGCTTGTTTTGATCTACTGTGCTCCTTTTATCACTCAATAAATAATTGTATTCTAATATTATTGTGGAGAAAATCGACTTCACGTGAGTGAATATTGTTCAATGAATAACTGTACTCGAGTGACTGAGCTTGTACTTGAGCTGCAAAAAATTCACTATAATTACAAGTACAAGTTCAGTAATTCGAAGCCAAGATTGAACATTGTGTATGGTGAAGTATTCATCGAGTGATATTTGCAGTCAGGATAATTGATTACAGTGAATATTATAGCAGCTTAAGTGCAAACCTAATGACTCAAGTGCAATTATTTATTGAATAATATTCAGTGACAAAATAGTATATTACGCAACTAGTGCGCAGAGCAGGTGATTCACCCACGAGTTGGGTTTGTCGCCCGAGCGCAGCGATTTTTTGACAGAAGTGTGCAAAACACTGAAAAGTTATTAAAATACAAACTAACATAAAAAGGAAAATGTAATAAGAAATACAAGTCGATTTTAGAAAAATGACGAGTAAATCCACATAAATGAGGTAAAAAAGAAACATATAAATAAACTTAGTAAAGTTGATTAACAAAACTATTATAACAAATATGCGAAAACTTAATTATTTATTAAAAAATAACCTATTACAATCAATATACAAAAAAAATATATCATACAGAATTTATAATGGTTGTTTCCATATAATTTTTTTTATAATTTTATTAAAACAAATTTAACTGAACAATTATTCAGAATGAAAAAAAAATTCTTATTTTGCAATAGGGAATTGAGACATCAGCATGGTTTTATTCATACTCGTAGCATCGTTTGTTTTGACTAGGTTTAGCCCAAGCTCCCACTATTCCATGAAATACATATTGGTTTGTTTACTTATTTTGAGAAATTTTTAAGCAAAGGGTTTGAAGCGTGTCCAAAGAAAGTGTTTTGTATAGTTTGTTATGCTTGCTTACCGTGTGCAAAGAAATATGTTTAATGTATATGCAGGTGCTTTGCGCACGCTCCGATCTGAGTATGTAAATCTATTGCTTTGCGCACTGAAAACAAGCATGAGAAGCAGTGTTTTGCGCACACTGTCTTAACAAGTTGATTTTCTCCACAATGATCTTAGAATATAGTTATTTATTGAGTGATAAATTGAGTGGAGTAGATTAAAACAAGCCAAAAGAAAATGTTTAAAAGTGCATAATTTTCATTACATTCAGAAAATTTTTATGACATTGATTGGTGCTTTTCAGAAACTAAAAAATAATAGTAAATAATACATAGAAAAACTCTTATTATCCAAAATGCGTTGAAGAAGTTAGAGTATAAAGTAATGTTTAAAAATATAAACTTTTGATCAACAGTATAAAGTCATGTACAAGCGGCCTGATTCGTCAGTTTTAGAGAGTTAAACATCTATAAATTTCTTTTACGTCTATATTCTTCCGAGTGTTCTTTATTTTGACTTATGTTCAAAATCATAAAAAAACTAATCACTTCCACTTTTCTCCCTTTTGAAATACGCGTTCTTATACTTTTTTCCCTGATGTAAGTATCCGTGTTACAGCCAAGTGAAAGAATGCGATTCATACTGTGAATCTGCGCCATCAAGCGTATATGTATACTAGCTACGTTCAGCACGCTTCGCGCGCTCTATACCTTCCATTTTATGCTAAATTTTATAAATCTAATGTTATTTTTTTTAATGATTGTAAAACAATAGAAAATTAAATGTTAGTGCCCACAGGCGAAACGCTCTACCGCCTCTACCTATACATAATTGTTTAAAAAAAGAACTAAATTTTGTGGTAAAGTCATAATTTCACTTTGAATTACTTAGTTTCTATTGTTTAATATCAATTAGAAATATTCAACTAATATTAATTATATAAATAATAATATTAAATAATAAGAATAGATACATTAATTAAAGTGCTAAAATAAATCAATTTAAATTTTCTTATTTTACAATCCTATAGTCAATATAGCTCGTCGTCACTTTATTTTAAGAATAATTGAGGTTAGGAATATGGTCATTTTGTAAATATATGGCATTACTACAATTTTTATAAACGAATTAATAATAATAATTTTTCATGCGACTTTAATTTAGTTTCTCAACTTAAAATATTTAAAATTATTAAAGTTCAATTTCAATAATTCAAACGTATTCGTCTTTAGCGCCTTTTCTCCACAAACCAATTAAATTTATCAACATCAACCAATCAAAATAGTTTTATTGTGATGACAGATTTCATCCCACTTTTTTAAAGAGGATTGTGGTTCGATCCATTTGGAGTTTTTTTAAAAATGTTCTGTACCCTGTTTGTGAACAATACTATTGTATCGATTAGAGAATTTAACGCGAAAATATGTGTAGTAATTTATCAATTAACAAATTAAATGTCTGTAAATTTCAGAAAATATTGATCCCGCATCTTTTGATTATTATAATTATGAATAAGTAGGGGAGATTGGGGTAAAACCATATACTTTCTGCAAATTGTTAATTAAAAAAAAAATTAACAAATAAAAATATTTAACAATAGGGTTTATTTGTTAATTTGCTTTCGTCTACCTGAAAATCGATTTAATTAGAAAATTATTTGTAAAAAATGTTATTAATAATTTGCGAAAGTATTCGGTTTTACCCCATAAAAAAATTGTCGGGGTAAAACCGGATACTTTTATTATCTTTTTCAAAATGAATTTTAGCCGGTATTTGACATACTAGTAGTAATATAAACATGTAAAAACATTGTTTAATGAAAAAATTCTTTATTAACAATATTGTTTATAAGTTAACATTTCATTTTATTTTTCAAAAATAGATTTTCCATAAAAATTAATTAATAATTTTAAATGAATAATAAATTTTAGTACTTTTATTACATTAAAGCAAAAATCCTTTCTGTCATTAAATTTTTATTTACAATAATAACAAATAAATTTTCCTAGATCTAAATCACTATACGATTCATGAGCCCACTGACTGCAAATCATGCATTGTACTCAGTCTTCAGTGGATTCTGAGTATAAATTTTGGCAAAAAATGTATTTTGTGTTATCATAATCGTCCTGCTTATTCGTTTTGTTATCTTTTTTCTTATTTTCATTCGTTTCATTACCATTTTTTCGATCATGGTTTTTAGCTCTTCTTACTCTATCTGCTAAAGTTAATTTGGGTAGATTACACAGGTTGCACGCTTTTATCAATCCCAACTTTTTATTTAGAATATCGGCAAATGGCGAAGCCATGTCTCTTTCAAGCCAACTTTGCCGAGCAGATTTTCTAATATACTTGCGCATTTCTATACCAAAAACAAAACAGCAAAATTCATATATATATTGTATGAACAACACGTTAAATATTTACTGTGTATTATTTTATGTATATTATTACTTATTTTATGATTATATTGAAAAAAAATAGAAAATAAACTATCCGATTTTATCCCATCTTAAAGTATCCGGTTTTACCCCAAAGTTAACAAAAAAAATAATTATTAATATTTACAATTGGAAAGAAAATTAAGAGCCAGAACAACGCGTACCTATTAGTTGTAACAAATATAAGGCTGTGTACTTACCGAAAGGGTACGTTGCTGCCAGGAAGATTACAGACACAATGACTGTTGCGATAAACACAATCTTGCTAGTTAAAAAATATTTGACTTCATCTGAAGTCAACAGTAAGCTATTGTTGACATAGCTGTCGTATGCGAAATGATATTGGGAACATTCTTAAAGAGGTACCCATGAAATTGACAATTCCGGTTTTACCCCAGGCTGTTATTGTGAGCAGTGAGCCTCCGACGGACGATAGTTACAGGGTCGCTCTTCTGTCGAGGATTTGCGAGCCAATTAGTTTGGATCCAAGGTGGAGGTTAATCCGGGAGGTCATGGTCTCGTCCGCTTATAGCCAGTGCACCAGGGAGCACCTGGACGAGATCTATGCCTCCATCGCCAAGATCCTCGCAGAGAGTGACGCTTGGGCTAACAAGGTAGGGGCAGGTGGTACCCGCGGGCCGAGAAGGCGTAATAATCGAGAAAGGCCACCGACACGAGCGCAGAAGAAGCGCCACTTCTACGCCCGGTGTCAAGACCTATATAATGAAAACCCTAGAAAGCTGGCTGAGCTAGTGGTTGAAAACGACTTCTCGCTGCTGGAGAAAAGTTGTCCGCCAAGAGTGGAGGATGTTAGAGCTCTCTACGAGGAGTTATGGAGCCAAAGAGGACCAGAGGCCGTGGAGTTTGGAGGAATAGATCCTCCTCCCCTCAAGGTGGAGGCTATCTTCATTCCCATAACGCGGGAAGAGATAAGGGCCAAAATAAACAAGTGGGCGAGCGATGTCGCGGCTGGAATCGACGGCATCAAAAAGGGATGCTTACGGATAAAAGATTCCAACGCCATATTATCGCTGTTCTTTAATCTGTTGCTACTTAAATGCCACTATCCCACTGAGTGGAAAAAGAACCGAACCACGCTCATCCCTAAGGTGGGTAGGGACAGAGCAGCTGTTAAAAACTGGCGGCCAGTTACCATAGGTTCACTGGTGGGAAGGCTGTTCTCGGGGTTGTTTAATCGGCGATTTCGAAGCGTCATCAAGCAGTGCCCGAGGCAAAAGGTTTCAGCGACGAGAACGGCTGCTACATCAATGTAGTGACATTCAATCGGAGTGTCCGAGTTACGAAAGAGCGCGGAGGAATCTTTGGCATAACCGATATGGAGAAGGCGTTTGATACGGTGCCGCATGCGGCAATTGAAAAAGCTCTCAAAAGGAAGGGCATCCCAAGATTGGTGGCTGAATATATAGCCAGCATGTACGAAGGTTACTCAACAACCATTCGCGCCGATGGCGGCAAAGTTGAAATCATGCTTAAGAGAGGGGTCAAGCAGGGGGACACACTCTCGCCACGGATCTTTAATCTCTGCATAGAGCCTCTCATCGAGGAAGTGCAAAACACCACGAAGAGTGTACCGCTAGATACAGGCCAGCATGTAGCTGCGATCTTATTCGCGGATAACTTACTGCTGATAGCCAGAGACAGCCGAGACCCAGTTTCAGATGACGCATTGTTATCTCGAAAAGTTGAATTATGAGGCTGTCTCTGGAGAAATGCTCGGTAATCCAGTACGTTCCAACTATATTATATAAATATGTTTGTGAAAATGAAAAATAAACAATTATTTTTTTATGTGCGTGTGCGTTTGAAGGTACATTCGTACGTGCGTTCAAACCTTTTTAATATAAAAAAAATAATATTAAATTTAGTTTGTACATATTTTGTACGCCGCTGCTAATTTTCCCGACATAGTTTTCATCAAACAAGTACTACAAATATGATTAATATAATTATTATATATTATAATCATGGCCTTGAGGTTAGTAATACTATGTAACTTCATGATTCCAAAACTGTATAACTAAATTTCATGTAAGTTACAGTATTTATTCATATACGTCAACTAGTGACTAAATTGTCAACTTCATCATTCAATATCCGATATGGTCTAGTGGCTAGGATACCTGGCATTCACCCAGGAGGCTCGGGTTCGATTCCCGGTAGCAAATATACCAAGATTCGATTCGTTTATAATAAAACTGACTAGAAACTACTTAGCAAATCTCAAAACAATTGAAAATAAATTTTTAAAAACCTACTGCACTTACAATCCCCACGATGCTATACACCGCGCGCAAACCGGATATATACCGCCACATCACTTTATGTACTTCGACAA
>JAWWEQ010000001.1:1377309-1401947 GCA_035583055.1 Torymus tubicola
TAATAACTTTTTTGATATGTTCTTAGTTTTAGGTTGTTAAATTATTCTGTACATTTTTAATAGTTTTACAAATTTCTTAATGATTTCTTATTCATATGTATTCGAGGACTATGAATATCCTTTTTTCGGTTGCTGCATTAATTACTATTCACGTTATCAAAAAATGCCTTTTTCTCCTTAATTATAAATTATGTGCTCCTTTTACAGAAATCACGTCACATTGAGCCAACAATTCACGAATATAGTAAAACTCTTTAATTTTAACATCTATTTTTAAAAGTTAAAAAATGTTATTATGGATGGAATGATTTTATTGGATTTTTTATATGCAACCACCTTTTTAGATTTTATCATATGTATCTAAAATACAAAAACATAATGAAAAACATTACCTTTTATATCCAAAAGTACATCTTTTGGAAAATACTATAATTTCAATAAAAAAAATTATTAATTTATCAAATGAAAATCCAATTAATCGATCAAATGGTAACAATGAAATCACGATTACGCACGATTACGAGGGTTGTTATTACAATAGCGTTCTAAATTACGTCTATCTGTAGGCTTTTTATATTCTAGAAAAAGTTTTTGTGAAGTAGCAGTTCAAAATAATTCATAAATTTCGAAAAGTTTTAGTTGAAAGTATGAAAAACAACAACGCGCTGTTGCACAGATCGATAACGCCGCATGATGGAGAAAGACTTCCTCTTTCTCTATCTCTCGCTCTATCTTTACTAACATAATAAAAGCATTCTTTCTATCTATCTATCATTTTATCTTTGTAAATAGTACAACCTTGAGTACGACTTCAGGATTTGATATACATTTTTTTCAATCCATCGTCTTTACAAAGCTCCTTTTTCTTGACAAGTTATATCAAACAGCTACGGTTACTCTATTTGACAATGAATATACAGTGCATACATTCTCCATGCATCAACCATTAACAATTGTAATCCCCCATCAACCATCGAAAACTAAAATCAAAATTAAAAATCCCACTACCAACCTAAACCCTCTTTCACCTACCCTCTCTCACCCTCTCCCTATATACCTACATATCCAAAAAAAAAGACAATATCTACGCAGTTACCAACAACAACCATTATATAGATATGTACATGCAGTCGGCCACTCCCTCCAGCGGTCTGCCGATAAAGCCGGCTGCGCGTTGCTGCACCGCACACACAGAGACGCGAAGGAAGAAGGCGGTTTTGGCGGAATTGTTAGTTCGCCGCGGCAGATGCTGCGGCACAGGGTGGCGCGCTGAACGCTGCTTATAACCGCCATGATTGTGGATTGCCGGCCGGCTACGTTGCTACCTATATACTGCTGCATTCGAGAACTGCGCCGAATTTTCTCGAGCTTATGTATAATATAATGTGTAGGATACGTACGGTTGTACGTATACCTTGTACATAATTATTTTTTTATTTATTGTTAAAGGTTTTTTTTAATGTTTTGGTGTAGTATATAGAACTCGCAGGTATGCAAGTATTAACATAATTGCATATATAGGAGTAATTAGACTTGTCTGTTTTTAGATTTGATTTAAGGTGCAACAGTGGCAGTTGGCATTTAAAATTTTTTACTAGATGTGAATAGTTTTCACGTGAATCTATATTTTTACTGTATAAATGACTTGATCACACATGTTCTGTAGCGATAATGAAAAATATGTACATCTAGGGTCGTATAAATGAAGTTAAAAATTGTTTATCACTGTTTCAAATCCTAAAATCGGGTTCGTTTTTAACGTAAAATTTTAATTTTGTACTAAGAATAAAGCAATTATTACAGCATTTAACACTTAAAGACCTCAATAATATTTTTGCACAATGATCTATAGTTGTAGACTAAAATGTTGGAGCCAGTTCAACAAGTTCAGTTTGCCAACCACTATATACATTAAGTACATTCATGATTAAGATTCATTTTGTACGAAAATGTACACTGATAGAAAAATGTAGGGAAAAAGTCTCATATTTTCTGGTACTTTGGGCAATAATCAACGAAAAGTACACATTTTTAGATGGTAACATGGTAAAAATTACTGGTAACATAGTAAAAATTACTAGAAAAACAGTAAAAACTATTTTTCTAAGGGAAAAATTTGTACTTTACTATGATATTGCCAAATTACTAGAAAACATGGGAATTTTTCCAACATTTTTCTATCAGTGTATACCAAATCATACGGAAATATATATCAGAGTACATAAAGGTACAGCCACGTATAGATAATAACAGAAACGTACGTGTACTACAAACATTATTATTTAATTTCAAAAAATTTCGTGCCGAGCGTACGGAAACGTACCGAAACGTGTGGAAAAATACTGAAACACACGGCCACCGTATGCCAGCTGCATACAACTGCATGGGAATATACAGAAATTGTTATAATCTAATTAATACCTATACGTTCACGTTATTCTACACCCTCTATTGTTTCCATTCCCTCTGCGTCTCCTCCCCAAAAAATATGCAAACATATTAATTTAAATAATATCAAGTTAACTACATTATTCGCACATACAATGATTTCCAGTTCGAACATGACACTCTATACACACTTGTAACGTACAAACGTACCCTTCATTCTATATAACCGCGCGTATTTGTCCCACTGCGCAAAACGCCGGCTGTTGCGCAACAGTACGACAACCAAAAAAAAAACAACATCAAACCGGTTACGCCGGAACGCAATTCGGAGATAATAGGGGTCCGAGTGGAGTATAGAGCGAAAGAGAGGGTAAGAGAGAAGGAGAGAGAGGGTAGACGGCTTTTGCGCCTTATTTCGTCCCCCGATTATTGATCGGACGCGCCCCGCGAGACTCGAGCTCGGGCAGATCTGCGACGTTAGCAATGGAATTGTGCGACGTTATACAATTTACGTTGTAAATGGGGTTTTAAGCCTGGTAACGGGATTGATATGGTGTTTGGTATCTGTGGATGCTAACAGATTGTAGTTTTTATGGGGATAATGTAGAAAAAATGGTTGTTGTTGTGGAACCAAATGCGGCGTGGTTGTTATGAATTTTTGTTTTAGAGGTCCATGGTAATGGTATCTGTGGAAGAATATATTTGGTTCGTTATTGTGAGCAGAAAAATCTAAAAAGAATTTTAAAAAGTCACGTTCCAATTCAATGGACACAAACATTTAGCGAATTTAGGTTACTATGTATAAACCGCTATACTAATTGCTTTTTAACGAGATACTTTCCCAAACAGAAGTTCAGTTACCTTAATCATTTGTAATTTGAAAAAATTCCTTTGTTTATAAATATAGTACGAATGTATATAATATGATACCATTAATTTTTAATAATTGATACTTTACTACTAAAAGCAAACGATTCCACTACCAAGCACATCGTATATGTACCATCAAAAAATTGTAGTACAAACATGTCTGCTTTTTTATTCGACTGAATATTAAACGTGTTACACTTCACAAAAACATCTGTTCTCAATCAAACTTCAATGAGGATAGCTGAAAAGTTATCAAAACGATTTTATCGCTATAAACTATAAAACACGGAAGTAGTGTGGACCGAGTCTGGTCAGACATTGACATTTACTTGACGATTTTACCCAACTTTCCCACTTGACAAACCTCATCAAAATTTTCTACAATTCACATCTTTTAATCTACAACGTATAGTGATATAATTTAACCGTGTATTCGTAAACAAAAGAAACTTATATCCATCACTCAACCTCGATGCAGCTATATAAAAAAGTACAAATCCTTCCGCAGTTTCCCCCACCGTTCGATTTCCTCCTTATATACCTACCACAGCGTAAACAAGTCGTTAACGAGAACGCGCGAGGCGGCGGCCTTCAGTTCAAATTTTCAAGCGTTCTGCGCAGTAGAATTCTATATATACATAGACACACCACCGCGCCCGGCGAATCGATCCATGCCGGCCGGCGTGGCGCGGGTGCATACGTGACTCCTGCAGCATCCGCATGGCCTCGATGTTATATACGTACAGGTACCTTGTGTGTTTATACATCGCGGTGGTGTTGTGAATTTCTCGTTGATATGCGTAAGGTTTGATAAGGGTATGAGGGATGACGAAAGGTTTTAATTAGGATGGACGAGGGTTGATGTTGAGGAGGGATGGGAACGATGGGTTAGTGTATATACACGTTGAGAAAGATCTGGAAGCTTCCATCGCGTGGTGGACTGATCCGCGCGGGCGGTGGCGCGTCGGCGTTGGTTACTACTGCAGCGTATATTATGATGAATGCACTCGGTGTGGGAATTTTAAGGTTGCGGTTTTTTATTATGTGGAATATTGCTTTGTAGGATTGGATTAAGGTGATTCAACGGGGGGTGTCAGGTATTTTTAGGTGTGGAATTTAAATGAATATATGTTTTTTATAAGATGTTGGATGCGTTAGAAAAAAGGTATTTTTAGAATGAGTAATATTTTTATAGAGATTTGATGGGAGGAGGTTATTTGAAATGTAGATTTATTAATTGCTGGGAAAAGTAATTCATACGGTTTCAAACCGCTTTCAGAGGTATTTTATGAATGAAAAATGATTTTTCTTTGGATAAATAATAATTTTATCAACATATTATGGTGAATTGATGTTAATATGAAGAAATATGGGACTCTTTGATCTATATTATGAATTTATATATTACAGAATGTTTAAAAAGGAGTCGATGTTTCTCAATATACACGAAAATTTTTCTGATAAGTTATAACAAAATACTATTAGTATTTTATTAGTTAGTAGATTCCACTAGTTCACCTTGGCGCGAATATTTATTACGATTATAGTGACAGGAAATGCTATTATTTAACACTTGGAGAGCGTTGTTATATTATGTCATAAATATCAAATATCTGAAACCTGTATAAAGATGACTATAATATTATGATAAGATACTTCATAAGAAAATTTATGAACAAGGTATTTCAATAAATTATCACAAAATGATTTAAATTTTAAGTACTTCATATATCATTTAATACTTATTTTGATAATAAATTTAACTTTACGTCTAATAACATGTTTGATTGATCAAACGAAATCATCAAATATCCATAGAACCCCGAAAAATCCATAAAACTTAAAAAGCCGTCAATAGAATTTAATTAAACACGTATAATTTTTCAAAATTTTCATTACATTCATCTACATTTCAAACCTCTCCTCTTTCATATAACTCTAACTCAAGTAAAAACTCCTCTAAAAAACCTCTTCACTTTTCAACTTCACCGTCATTTCCTTAAAAACCCACATCATTATTACACATCCAACTTTCAAAACTCCACGCCTTTCATTTCGAAAAACCATTCGACTGCAAGCAACTTCCGGCGTTGCACCTCGAAAATTCGCGAACACCACCGGCAGAGAGTCAGCCCACTTCTTCCCGGCCGGCCAAAGGTGAACGAACTCGCTTCTCTTGCTGCTGCTGCTGCTGCAACATTGTTGCAACTGCTGCACTCGACTCTTATAAACCGCAGACGCATTAAACAACAAAAAATATTTTTCCCTTCTTTCTCCGTTCTCGAGTATATAACAACTTTTCTTCTTCTCCCTTTTTTGTTTGTTTGTTTGCCACGGTACAGGAAAACATATAACGAAGTATACGTATATATCGTGTAGTTAAAAATAACAACTATTGCACCTCATATATATATATACGCGCATGGTTGACCTACATATAGCGATATATACCTCCACTCTATGCGCTAAACAGGAACAAACTGTACGACGTGTATGATGACTCATACTGATCGCGTTTGTGTGTTATTCTCGTGCAGTGCGACGAGGCTATTTTCGTAGCTGGAAGTGGTTTGTTTGTTTTTTTTTTCTTCTTCCTTCTGCGGCTCCAGTCGCTGATGATGAATTGTCCACCTATACATGTATATATGATTGCTTGCGATTAAAGATGCAATTTTCATGGTTTCAAGCCTCACTCTTCTATCGACATATTTACTTCTACGGTGACGTAAACAAATTATATATCCATTTTGGTACCACGAATTGTTTATCTACATCTTACAATGCATTTAACTATATACGAAATAACGTTGGATTAGCGAATTACCGTTCATACGATGAAATTACTGCTTTGAATTTCGTTAAATTTATAACGGAGCAGTCTATTTTTGTATATTGCGCTCCTCGATATTATTGCTGACTCGACGAGATCAATAACTGCACCGCTGTGTATATGCTCATGGCAAACGTGTGCAAATTTTGTTATATAACGCAGCGCGATATGATGCTATTTATTTCTAGTTTAACGTCGGTTTACGAATATATTCGTTAAAGCAAACTATAGGGTGTATACAGGGGGTTACCTAAATTCGACTTATTTGTACTATTAGCGATTACAATCGTACATAAAAATCTAAAGCAATATATACTATATACATGGAGAACCATTATTTTAGCGTCTACGAGATACAACTACTTTTATATATATATACCTATGTACATGTACCCTACGAAATGAAGAAACCCTTTCACTTGCATCTCTCAAAAAATTTCATTTAATACACCATTGTCAACGTAAGTAGTATAATACACGCTTTATTCGTACAAAACAATAATCCCCTTCCATCCTGTTCTCCATCCCCCTTACACACCTCACAACGATTTCTTCGACCATATATATCTTCTCAACCATACATATATATATACAACTACCAAAAGAGTTTGTAAACAATAAGCGGTGCGAACGTGCAAAGATTCACGACAACCGGCGCGGCAAGTACAAGAGCTATAGTTCCAATCCACGGTTTCAGCCTCTCCCAAATTCCCTTTTGGCTCTCATACTGCAGCTGCGTCTCCTCCTCCTCCTCCTCCTCCTCTTCCTTTTTGCGCAGTTGTTGCTGCTGCTGCTGCTGCTGCCATCGTCGATGTCGACGCTGCCGCTTCGACCGGTCTGACCTTGCCATGGGTTTTCCCCTTCTCACTCACACTCTATATACTGCCTTTACACATTGTAGTATAGGGAGAGCGAATCCCCTACAAGCGGCAACAACGTGTGTATATAGTATAGGTATAGTATAGGTATAGGAGAGAGAGACGCTATATAGTAACGATATATCTCGAAGCTTCTGGAACGAGCCCGGGCGAACGTGCCAGAACGCTCGTCGTGTCCTCTCTCTCTCTCTCTCTCTCTTGCTCCCACACATATACTATACACGACGAGTGGGGAACGATCAATACTATACTACTCCCCGGTAAGAGAGGCAGGCAGGCAGGCTTTTGCGTCGCGCAATCCCCACCACTACTTTACCCGGCAGTAGCTAGCTGCTCGGTGAGAAACCGCGAGAAATTTAAAAAAAAGTAAGCAATTCGGTACCTTGGTACCCTTAAAAATCATCGTTTCTTAATGATTTTAGCATGATAGAAGTAGGGGTAGCATGTAGGGATGTATACGTAAGGTATAACAAACCGGTACGCAATGTATAAACACAAAGGCCGTTGGCTCTAGAACGTTCGGGAATATCCAGGAGGAGAGGAGGAGTAGGGGCGGCGTATAATAGTAGGTTGAGAGAGTGGGGCGAGCCGCGGCTATAAAAGCAACGAAGCCCCGGCCGCCCGGCGCATTCGTAAACAGACAACCGAGCATCGAGGAAGAAGACACGTTACTTAAGTCAACCCCCCCAACAACGCCTTGGACGTCGCTTCGACGACGTTGTTTTTATTATATCCTGCTGGCAGTATACCAGGCAACAAGGACAATGTAGACAGTGGGTACTGACGGGCTGTGGAGCCGTGCAGCACAGTTTACCGTGAGTATAACGATTTTTTTTTTTTTTGTTATACTTGGGGTTATATGATTAATGGAGGGGTAACGGTACCAATGTCGTCCTACCCTTAAAAGAAAGGGTTGGTTTTTTAGGTTTCAGAGGTTTCGGTTTGTATATACCTATATGTATATTCTTGAATTTGTAAGAGTATATAGTCACGTCGAAGGTCGTGATGATCTTATTGCGTCGTAGTTTCGGTGTTTTTTGTTTTCGCTGATGACGCGGCTCCGCAAGGCCGAGCGGTGTTTATATTCCTTTTTTATTGTAGGTGTACGAGAGATAATGATAAATTCTGGTATAATTGAAATGATTTGTTTTGAGGAAAAGAAAATATTTTTACGTGTAGGGTAACGTTGAAGCAATTAAATTTATTTTCTCTTATAGTTGATAGTATAATTTTCGGATGATAGGAACGTTGTAAGCACAAGAATAAAAAAAGTTGAAAGTTTTGGTCACATTTTCATGTGCAAAATTTATTAAGGATTCTTAAAATCTAAGTTTTTTAAAGATTAAAATGTATACGTTTTCAGTAGCGTTTGGAAAAAAGGGTTTAAAAAGAATATAACTTAATTAACAGATTTAAAGATTATTTTTAACTTGACGCAAGTACACAACTTGAAAAAAAAAATTGAAATATAAACTATGAAGTTAATAGATTTTGATATTTTCTTACGTATACAAGCAAACAGCCCTTAAAAAAAGTACAGATGTAAAAATTTGCAATACATTAATCAATAAAAATTATCAATAGTTAGTGGTAAAAAATTTAAGAGCAGGTTTAAAAGTAACAATTTGTGCAAAAAAAAGTTAAAGAAACGTTGAATTCTATTTATTGTAGAGAAAAAAGCCAAAACTTGAAAAATTAACGTCGTTGTGTAAAATTCTTTTGGCTCACAGATTATAAGTAAGCTACCCAGCCACAAACATACTCAAAAAATAACATGTTTGATTGTTTTGTCAATTTTTATATATATATATATTACTATATACGTAGAAAAACGTAAATACAAGTAAAAAAAATAATGTCATGTATACAATTAAAATAATCAGCGATTACCTTAAAAAATGCTAATTTGAGTCATATATCTAAAAGTGAAATAAAAAAACATTTTAAAAAATATTACTTAGATCAGTGTTAATTACTTTAATTACTCGTCAAGTAGTAATTTTTAAAAGTATTTTGTCAACTCAGTATGTGAAATTTGACATCTAAGTTTGTTTTTGGTATGCCCGCTTTTGGTATTGACTAGTAGTGCGAATCAATTTACTCCGTTCATGTGCGGTCAAAACGCATTAATTGAGTACACTAATTTTGCACCCTCAATTAGAAGAATAATATATATGTATATGATAAATACGCGTTTATAAATGATCAATGCACTCGTATGAGAATCACTCAAATCAGCCTCTCGCACTTGTATAATAGTCTATTATTTTAAATAAATAACCATCAAACACGTTGTCCAAAAAATATAGATTAAACTATAAAATTACCTTAAAATTTATTACGACATTGTTTGCTTCATTACGGAGAGTAAGACGATACATCTTTTCCGAAAAGTTTCTAGATTTGACAAAAAAAAATAATAATATAATGGAGGTGTCGGTATGTTAGGGATCTGCCCTATAGTTTTACATCCCTTAGATTAGTTTGAGCAATACAAAATAATCACAAAAAGTAGAGATTTTAATTCTTCGTAACACAGGATAATTAAAATATTAATTAAATATCCTAAGAATAACTCAAATTGTAAACTTTAATAAGAAAAAAAAATAAATTAAATAAACAGTAATATTTTCTCATATTACGCAATATTGATTGAAGTTTTATAATCTTTACTTAATCGATTAAAATTAAGATTTTTGGTGTTGATAAATATGTAAATATAATATATGAACGTCCAGTGTTCAAAATTGTAGAACAAAGTACAATTAGAAAAATCTAGAATCGTTATTTTTTGTATTTTCAGAACACCCTACGGGGTTATGGTGCTAAAAGTTTGATCGTTGTGCACCTTTGATGTAATGTCTTTGGTTAGGATCACACAATCGACAATCCAATGAATAAATAGGTAAGCGTGGGCATTGAACCACTAAAGTTATATTAAATTATAGAAATATCAGTTTAATCAACATACTAACAACAAAAGTGCTATTGTTAATAAACGAGAAAAATAAATTTTTGCGTTATTAGAAAATTTTAAAAATGAAGAAGGTTCTACATTAACGTTACAAAAGAAATTAAATCATATTTAATAAAAATTTTTTACACATAGAAGTTATACGCATGCAAGGTGTTCATACTGCGTTTACTTAAAGTTGTATTTATTTAGTTTATTTATTTATTTATTTATTAAACGGGCTCAAGACCCAATTACAAAATATTGTACAATCATGTTGCGAGTTTACTATCCTTAAACAAATATTATTACGCAAAAATTAAACGCCTTTATTGTCTTGTCTTTATTACATAATAGCACTCTTAGAAGATAATATTGGAAATAAAAAAAAATAATTTACAAAGTTATATTACTAATATTATAAAACATTTAAAATTAAGAAATTTAATTTTTAAGATAACAGTACTTGAAAAAAATGTTTTCTCTGTTTCTGGTTTAGCATTGCAATTTATTAGTCATCTTGGAATCACATCCTCTTTTAAAGTTCTACCGCGCCACGCTATACTAGAAGAACACCCTAAAACAATAAACAAAACAAAAGCAAAAAGTTAAAGCGTAACAGTCGAGAGCGAGAGAGAGAGATTATGAGAAGAGGCCCTGATAGTCCGGTTGCTTATGTTGGCTAGTCGATCTAAATGGTAAGCAAATCCAGAACCATTTGACAAGGCAACTAAGGCAATTTTTCCTGGAAAACCGGGTGTCTCCGGACGCCCCGGTTTGGGAGGCGAGTTTCAGGATTTAGCGATCAGGCTGCACGATAATAGAACGAACAAAAACAAAACCAACTTGCTTACTAAGAGTTATCACTTAAAAAAAACAAACGAAAAACAAAAGTAATCGAAATATAATTGAACAAGATCCCGCAACATACATATATACATTGGGACTCTGCGTCAACTTGACAGCTAGTCCTCCGACACCATAAAAAAAAAACAAATCAATGTATAGGAGAACAAACAAAGTAAGCACGTTAAATTAGGATGTGAGAGGAGAAGCGAGTCAGATTCCAAACTTGTCGGTTAGGTCGTATACGAGTGTGTTAGGGTTAAGGATTAATAATCCGCATAATTGAATATGCATTAATTCGTCGATCAGCATCACTACACTATGATATTCCGATATACTTGAGAAGCTGTCTTTCTTACCAATTGTCGATAATATAGCCTACTGTAGAGCCTTTTTTTCGTACATACATACATACACGCAAGTTTTAACTTTACTACTATCTTTTTAATATAAATATATAAAGGCACAACCATCGCGTAGCGCGTAACCAAAATCATTACGTCATTAAAAAGATCCTTCCATTACTGAGCTTCATGTCATAAAAAAAAACGCTCAACTTTTCGTTTTTTTTTTTTTTTAATTAAGGGGTTGTAACCGGAAAAATGTAGTTCCTAGGTATACCTGCTTGTGTGAGACCCTGTTTCTGTCAAAAGAGACGTAAGTTACATGCAAGTGGGTTTTTCAACGTTTTTTGATTATTATTCTTATTATTGTTTTTCATGACGCACCGTAGTTCCGTTTAAAAAACAACTTTGGCGTCAAGAAAAGGAAAAGGAAAAAAAAAACAAAACCAACCTATCGATAAAGCGACAATTGGGATTTGGCCTATATGTAATAATACCTTCTTTGAAAAAGCGGTAAATAAAAGCATAATTTTTTATTAAAACGCTTGCTCGCCAATCGCCATCCTCGCGTGTGTGATTTCTCTTTAGTCGGCTGACTAAAGGAAAACGATAAAGCGAAAAAGAAAAAAACTTGATTCTTTAAACCTTCGTACTGAATTTTACTTAGTATTATAATTCGTAATTGTTATATCGTACATATATATATTTTTTTGAAAATATACGAGAAACAGAATAGCTTAAAAAAAAAAACAGGTACCGAGAATAATTGGCGCCCCTTGAGGGGGCGGGGGCGCCCCGCGCGATTACATCAACAGCGATATAAAATAAAACGAGAAAAGGGAATAAAATAAACTACGACCAGCCAGTGTTAGTATGAAAAAAATGTCATATTTATAACTCTAAAAAAAAAACAAAGTTTCTTTTTTGTCGAAATTTTAACGAAGCACAACAGCAAAATCTTCCATCGTAAATTTTGCGTATATAAATGCTTAGCCCCTGCTAAGACTGAGATAATAGGCACGTGTACGCGATCCTACAATTCTTTTTTTTATATTTACATAAAGAGCGTGCGAGAGAAAGAAGAAGCTAACCGATACAAATAAGAGAAAGGAGAAAAAGTAAAAAAGAATAACAGATATAAACGGAGTTGATTCTCTCTTGAATGAGTGCGTATATAAGTTTTAAATTTTTGATCGAAGCAGCGATCGTCGAGCTGTGATTCCTCTAGAAATATACGGTTCTAGTGCTTGTACACCGAATGTTTAAAAACAAAAGTCCTTTCAATGTGTGATTAGGAGCCTTAAAACTTGTAAACGAGAGATAACAAACAAAGAAAAAAAAAAGAGTTTGATATAATTCTCACTTGTATTATTATAGAGTTTGCAAACACTTTTTTCGAAGCAAGTCTTTTTTTATATACTTGATATAACTTTTGCGCATCTTTTGATCAATTTGAAGAGGTTAAATAAATATGTAATCAATACAAACCTCGTCGTACTTCTTAAATAGAATATCTATACAATTAAGCAATAGCCGAACTCCGTAAATTACCAAGTTACGCTCAGTGATTTAAATAGATTGCAGGTTTTGAGGAGTAAATTACCTTAAGTTAACGCCTAAATTATCTTATTTATCCTGTATTACAATTTCCTATAAATTTCTTTACTTAATCGGACTTTTTCTCATATAAGCAGAGTCCGTAAATTTCCTCATCAAACAAATTATTCAAAAAGTAAAGCATTTAGTATAGTCCTAGTTGATTAAACATTTAGTTTGGGAATATAAACAGGGTTTCAAATATTTTTATTTATTTTTTTATTTTTAATTCTTCGTAAAATCTTAGCAGTTTGAAGATCGCAACTATCCCATGACTTTTACTTACAATAAAAGTCACGGGATAGTTGCCATCTGAAAATTGCTAAGACTTTTATTTTTCACCTGAATATCCTTATTATTAACTATATCTGCATCCTAATAATACAAAGATCTTAACGGCCATCTTTAAAAAAAGCATCACTTTATAATTGAAAAGTAAACAGGAAAGTTGAGGAGTTTTTATAAGAGAATGTAATGCGAACTAGAGAATAAGCTTCAAAATATTCAGATTTTCAAGGGTTAATATTTAAATATTAAGCGATAACATAATAAACGCTAAAGTGTAATCGTGTAATAACATACATTGCAAAGAAAAGGGCAAAAATCGCGTAACGGTACATCTAGTCCAAATTTATTGAAGACAACGCAAATATATTATTGTAAGCTTTGAAAGAAATTTAACATTTGAAAATCGAGGTTTTTTGAATTTGAAAATCAACAACAGCACACTTTGTAAACTCGCATCAAAGAGATATTAAGATATTTGCTATAATTGTGAGTAATCACCAAAATTTAAAGTAAACGTCAACATTTCAAACGTTGATCGCGATCGTTAAGAACTTAATAGGTCGTTAAAATTGCATTGAGTTGTCTCCGTGAGGCATAACATGCAGTTCGAATGGCTACAACAAGTCTATTCGTCTGCACGTTATGCCTTGCGGAGACACTGCAATCGATGAACACAACAACAAACAACAATAATAACAACGAGAAAAAAAAGTTATAAATTTCGCACTAATAATATAATATTATAAACGATTAAATAACAAGCATTAATAAAAAGTGTTAGGAGCGTGTTCGATCTTATTCTTTGAGGGTGACACTTACGACAACATTAATTAACTTAACGAAAGTTTTCAATTAAAGACGAACACATAGCTTCAATGCTATATAAACAGGAGTAAAAAAAGACCATCGATTTATAAATTTAATAAATTATTAAAAAAAAAAAATCAAACACTTAAAGCCGCCCAATTTTAATGGTTTAGAGAGATAAGAACAATCTCGACGATTATTAATTGACATCGTACAGTAGGAAAGCGTAAGCATACTACGGTAGTAAGTACGTATTTTGCTATTATAAGGAACGTTATCTTGGTATCGCTACGTATATATACATAATTTACAAATAACTTACTACTTGCACTTGTGTTTTAAATTTTTTTTTTGTTCGATTTTGTTTGTTTGTTTTTTTTGTTCGACATGTAGTTTTAATTTAGAGTTTTCATAGATTTATAAAATTATTTTTTTTTATTAATTTTTATTCCTTTAATAATATTTTCTCTTACTTCAAGTCGCAAAAGCTTATTGTTTAGTATAAATCTTGAGATAATGATAAGGATAACTATTCATAGTGAGTTAGGGCAACGCGTAATCTAGTTAATTACGCTCATGTTTGATCGAGCTTGCGATGAATATTGTAATTGTCATGTGCTACTATGTCTTAAGATATTAAAACCTAATTAATACAGTCGTGCTAACAAGGAATGTTATCTTGATATCGACCTAAAGATCTTAAATTTTTCCTCTTTTTTTTTTCTTTTCTCTTTTGTTTTTTGTGTATTTTATTGTCTTTATTTTTACTATCTTTTAGATTTAAAGCAAAGTACTCATATGCGCACAATTACTAAAGAAAATTTCTCAAATCTATGGCTAAAGCAGCTGCATTTATTAGCTTTTGCAAGCTTAACGTTCTTTATAAATCTTAAGATAAGGTATATAATTATTCAGAGTAAGTCGAAAGTTACATGTAATCTAACTGGTTATATTTAACTGAGATTGTGATGAATAGTCGGTAGCTCTATCTTGAGATGGTGAGTAGCAGCTTAGGTTAAACGTAAGGACCATCTTTAAAGGTTACAAAAAAATAATAAAAAAGGGTAAAATGATTAGAACGGGAAGGTATTACGAATCGCGTATAATAAAATAAATGAGCTTGATAATAACTTGATGTTAGAGAACCAAAACTCGGGAAAATAAAGTGAAGTAGGGTAAAATGAAAAAAAGTATGTCCCTAAAACTTGATATTGATATTGATTGTAGGGTGAAAGGGAACAAAAAACAAGGAACCCACAATTGGGGGTAACTAATAAAACATTGACGATGTGTAGTAGCTCGCATTCATTTAATAATCTAAATATGCTAATTTGTGTAATCACATAGTCGCATGTAACGGAAAAATAAATATAATCATAATCTTTAATTTTTAACCAGCTATTTAAATAAGCTAGATAAATATTAAAGGCTATAGCATTAATAATTTCTTTAATTCGATTAAAAATATTCTTCTTTGGTGTTAATTAATGTTACGCCAAAGTTATCAGAATCAGAAGTACATAGCCATATTAATATCATGATGGTATAAAAAAGCTTTCACCAAGTTTTTCGATTAAAATACGAATGATGACATTAACTAACAAGTGTTTAACTACGTATATATATGTATGTTATGATAATCACTAAATGTCACCCAATATCCAAAAAAAAAAAAAAATTAAACTTTTTAAAACTTTCGTGTGAGCAGTTGCATTTGCGCACGTAATTTTAAACTTAATAAATTTTTGATGATTAAATTATTATATCTTTAATAAAAATGATTCTCTGAAAATCTGAATCGTTGCATGAGAAAATTTTCAAAGTTACCTAATGATTGAACGCGAAAAACAGTAACATCTTGATTTTTCTTACGAAGTTGTATCCTAAGAGACTTCGGTATGCTAACAAGGTAACTTTCCATGTAAGCTTTTCTTTAATTATATATCCATTTAAGCACGAATGTTACTACGTTCTTAATTAAGGGCACTGTCACTAGATAATCCCAATCACTTGACTTTGATAGCTTTTTTTCGTTTAAAACACTTTCGTTATAGAGATAATTCGAATTGTTTGATGTATTTCCTCCATTAGCTATCTATCCTTTTCCCTTAATCAAATATGGACGTAAGCTAAATAACTAAAAGAATATAAAATGATCGAGATTAAATCACACCACTATCCTTTATTTTAGACTTAAAGAAAAAAAAAAATAAAATCTATTCCCGAATCCCTTAACCTATATTAGGGCTAGGCATTAGTTAACTTAAGGGTAACGTAGGCTAATGTTTACATGAACCTGCAGATGAAATAAGAAATCTAAGAAACAAGATTGATTAATAAAGGAATAATGAAAGGGAAGAAGATTTAAAATAATAACGATGGTTTATCATAATGTCAACGTTAACTGTATTCTGCTAACTCGAAAAAAAAATCGATATCTATTTGTCGTTCAATCATTATGGGGTTACGCGTGAATTTAGAGCAAGTAGGGCTAGGTATGTTAAGTCACACCTTATGGTAATAAGTAATACTTATATACTAACGTTTGTGGTACATTTGATAGGAATGATCACGTATGCTTACACGGAGTGGCATTATAATCTAGGACATAAGGATTTGCGTAATTTACTATCACCGTAATAAGAAAAAAAAAACGTTAAAATAAAAGCCGTAACAACTTGTAATGAGTGTTTAAGAGTTTCATAAGCGAAAGTAAGGTACACCCAGTTACTTTTCGATCGACAATTGTATTAACCAACGATGAAGAAAAAAAAATGGCCAACTTATAAAGAACAAGAATTTAAAAAAAAAATAAGATGAAGAAGTAATGAAAGAAAAACGCAAGTTTTAATGTCTGTCAGAAAAATGCATGTTTAATTATAACTATGATCGCATTACAATCTCTTAATAAATATATTTAATGAAAATCAGTACGAATGAGACATCGGAAAAATAATACTATAATATTTGATAGTATATAAGCTAAGTCAGAAGGGCACGCATAAAAAATAAATGATGTTAAGATGTAAGCGGAGAACTGATGATTATGGGGTTTGTAACTTGGTAATTTGCTGTATTTAAGAAAAAAGCACGATTTAAAGAGAAGAAATAAAATACAGTATCCACGCGTTTTGATGTCTTTTAAACGGAATCTTTATCACTGCATGTGCATTCCTACGGTAGTGAATACTTACCAACGGTTAATTGCTTAATTGAAGACGGAGGAGAGGAGTATTCTACGTGTTACAAAAAAATGGAAAACAAAGAAATAAAATAGATGAAAAAAAAAATGAAAAAAAAAATGAAAAGAAAATGTAAAACCGCGGGCAACATAACAATAAAACACCTTTGTAGTCCTGCAAAATGACATCTGTAACTGATTGTTAATCTAAAGATCGCAAAAAGTAATAGAATGACAAACAATAAATAAAAAAAGAACTATCCAAAGAATCTTGTTTACTGTTTCTTATTATAAAATCCGTTAGATTGGTATAAATTATAAGAAAAGAGAAAAAAAAAAGAATAAACAATGATTGTAATACTTACAAGGAAAGAAAACAGCATTTTGTAGAATTGTTTTATTGAAAAAAAAATCAAGAACACAATAAAGAAAAATTCCAATCAAAATAAGCATTAATGATTTTTTTCTATAACATGTTATATTGTTTATATTTACATCACAGGCAGGAAATGAATAAATAATTAGAGGATAAAATGGTATGTTCATATTTTCTTCTTAAGTGTTATAACTTTTTATTTGAGGTAGTACGTTTCTGTGATTTTTTTAATAGTTGATTAATTTTTTTTTTCAAAATTTTTAAATTACAATACTATTTTCTAATAATCTAACTATTTAACTTAACATTTCTTATTTCCTCTTGTATACATAGAAGAAATAAATTTCTTTAACACATTTCTATATTCATCATAATTATATGTTTTATTTCAATAGTCATACTGCTCACTCTTAAATTAATTAAAAATTTAGTTATATTCAGTAACATTGTAGTTGAATGACAGGAGGAAAATGAAAATGAGGACTATACACATAAATTATTTTCCATTCAAACAGACTCAGGTATATGTAATTCCGGTGTTTGCTGTAGTTTTTCAACATCTTGCAGAGTTGAGATTCCACGGTCCTGAAACAGAAACATATAACAATTATAAATATGCAAAATAATTTTCAGTATAACTTCTCGATTTTACAATATTGTGTCACATAATATACTAAATTTTAATTCAATATATCATACGTACGTTATATTCTTTCCACGTTTCATAATTCTGTTTCATGTAATTGATCATTTCGGGTAAATCAATGAATGCTAAAAAAATTAATTTTTAATTATTATAAAGAATATTTTTTAATTAGAAAACTTGAGTTTGACAATTTTAAATTTTAGTTTAACTTTTTCTAAAATCTTACCATCCCAAGTTTCCATCATATCGTTGATGATATAGTCGAAGAAACCGATTTGAGACTTTGGAATAGAACAAGTAGCGCGTTCAAACATCGGCATTGCGACAGGCAGTTTTCTTCTTTTTTCTTCGTCAGTCTGCAAGTATAAATTTTTATTAAATATCAAAAATTGAAGATTAGACAGATAACCAAGAATGAGCAGGTAAAAGGATTACATGTTTATATATATTTATTAATATTTAACGATCTGATATACCTCATTTAAGATTTCAAATAAACTGATATGTACGAAGTATTCAATTGAATCAAGGCATAACAAACAACATAAATTCTTGTAGTAATTATAAAGTAAATCTACGAGTTATCTTGTTTGAATTTAATAAATAATTCTAAATTCTTTTTCATTCTCAAACATATTGAATTGTACATAAATTTTCTATAAATACAAAACAAACAGATACTAATTGATATAGATATTACGTTTTAACTAGACCTTAATGATGCTATACTTGCAATACTTCGTGCAACCGTTAAAAAAAAGAATGACAATTTTTAAAATTTCATAAAGAAATGTAGTTTTTAGCATTAGATAATTAATATTCAAAACCAGAAACAACTAATTCTAAAGTAAGTGCGATCTTTACATTTTCTACATATTGAATCTTTAATACTATTAATCAGACCAAACAAGTAATTTTAGTAACAAATACACTAAAAGTTTACATTATCGTTACATACCTGTCTGAAATATTCTTCCGCTATACGCTTTGTCCATTCAATGCAAAATTTCAATGGCCGCGTAGGATTAGAAACATCCGCGCATTTGATCATCATCCTTTTAACAAGAGACACATTTTCCGGTAACAAAAGCGCGCCTGGATCAGCAACTGGATCTGAATTCGGCTGATAAAATCAGATTTTGTTAGTAATATTATTATACTTTATATTTATTCTATTGCTTACTATATACCATACCTCTGATAACGCTCTCTCTTCGGTCCTCGAAGTATAGACATTAACGAATTTCGCCAAATGTTCGAAATGTTTGGTCATTTCAGTAGCTAAAATCATGTCGATAATATCTTGCCTTAACGTCTTGTAAGAGTCTTTATCTAGATTCTATAAAAAAAAAGTTAAAAAGATAAGTAACTTTTTCTTCGTTGAAATAAAGACAATAGGTTAATTTACCTTAAAAATATTAACTTCATCGTCGGATAACGTTAACCTGAATGTTAAGGCGGCATGATGAGATTCCAAAACGGAGAGATCGTTGTAGAGGATTGCCAGTTTATTTCCAGCATTGCACAAAAATTGGCTGTAATGTAATATACAAAAGTATAGAGCAATTAGTCATTCCTATAAATATATTTGAAAATAATTTACTTAATCGTAAAATTAATAGGCAAATAGTTAGTAATCGGAAACCACCCCTGGTAGAAATGTCAGTAATAAATAGCCTACTTTTTTAACTATAACTGTATCGCTATAAGAATGATATTTTTGTCTTCATTTAAGTATATATAGTTTAAAATAAATTTTTGTATTTATATGTAACAATATTGACATTTAAACTACTAGTCATATTTTTAGATATATCTTAATTTTTATTAAAATTGTTTTTATCCATCATTAAGTTTCTACCAGGGCTAAAAAAACACATTTTACGTCGTATTTTCTAATGAAAAAAAAACCATATTCTAAATAAAAATATTTTATATCATCAAAAACAGCTCAGAATTCTCCTTCTCCTCCTCTTAAAAGCCAAACTCTAAAACATTCTTACCTAGACTTGCCAGGATGATCAATATCGTGAACCGCAGCGGCAAGTAACGCGGCGACCTCGTCGAGTGGCTCGAGTAATTGTCTAAGTCGATCGGTACGCATAAACCGGGCGATCGCCTGCAATACGTCCGCGGCGTGCGTTGAATTGTGGTAGCTGTTGTGCGCGTTGTAGTTAACCTCGATGACAGTCAGCCAGTTCTGAAGCGTGCGTTCCTCACAGCCGAGATGTGCGGCTACGTTGAACTGATTCATCAGCGTCATGCCCAAGTAGTATAGAGGCCTGTGTCGAGTTGGAAAATCTTTAAGATTCGCGAATCGATGTGTTTTTTTTTTTTCATTGCTTAACTTATTGAGTAAAATGTAAAATCTCATTTAGTTTCGGTTCTATTAGGGGGCTTCTAATATTCATTCTTGAATAGTAAAAATTTTTTTATTCTACTTTAAGTGAGAATGAAAGTTTTTTAATCCTTTTTACTAATCTTACTTATTGTTAGTATTAAAAACTATTTTTTACATTTTTCTCTTCTTATAAATATCTCGATTATTCAAATTCAAACTTCTATTAGTAGAAAAGTTCCACTGTTTCTTCATTTACTTCATTTTCTGGACTCAATACTTTATAATAAAAAAAAATATTTGCTTAAAATAGTTAAAACTGTACAAAAACCTTACTTAATTACTTAATAAATTAGTAAATTTAAAAAAAAAATGTTAAATACAAAACTTCCTTGCACAAATGTAACATAATTTCACTAGAAATATTATTCAAATTTCGAAAGAATGTTACGACTATAGTTTTTTATTACAATAAATGCAAATGAACCAATCTCTTGTACAACTACAGAAGTTTACTTCTGCGGTACACTCATTAGAATAGGATAGGAGCGCGAAAAGAGGTGTCATCATATATACAATATATATTTATCTACAGAAGCAACAATCCGATAGCTAGCATAGTATCAGAATAAAGTGATTCGGTACATTTGGTTTATTGCAATAATAAACTGGAAAAGTAAAGTAGATTTTGTTTTTAAATTTCAAGTTACGTTAGTGGCATGTATAGATATTACGATACCATTAAAGTTTTGTATTTAATATCTCTTTTACTATATAATGTACTATATCTCTTTTACTATGTAAAACTGTATTGCTTTTATCTTGCACCATAACAAATAAATTATTTAAATTAATTTTTTTTTAATAGACATTAGAAATGCCATAATAGCAATGCAATTTTAAGTGTGTATTCAAATTACAATGATTTAATCAAATTCAAAAACTATTTTTAAATCCACATCGAAATTTCTATTCCATATTTCCTACCTCTTATTGGATATCTGTTCAAGCTTGAATATATTGAAGTCCCAATCCATGCAGCTTTCTAGAAGTGATTCGATTTCTCGCGGAGCTCGTATGCCTTTAGGAGTAACTTTGGCCGGTGGTGGCTGCTGGTGTAGAATTCGTTGTACCGTAGAGACTCGACCCGACGAGTCATTCGAAGATCGTCGGGAATCTCGCGAGTACTGAGGTGCCTGAAATTTTATTTATTTTTTTTTAATATTTATATTCTTAGAAAAATTTACCATTGAAATAGGTGATAACATAAATTTTGAAGAATTTTTTCTTCTGATGGCGAGTTGCAGTTTAACAAGGTACTGATGTTTTATATACTTTAAATTTCCATCATATCGTAATAATGTTGTAAGGACATTGATACGTTATTTCTATTTATTAAATGCATGAAATATTTAGTAAATAAGTAATTTATATAATAATTGTTTCTATTTATTATAAGTAACGAAAGAATAAAAATAGTCACCGCGGTGAGGGTATTAACCATTGACAAATTGATAAATTAAAACAAAAAAAAACACATACTTAATAAATTGTATAGTTAATCTAATTACAATTTTCAATTAGTAGTTGAAGTGTGGAATTAGTTATAACTGTGGTAGGAGAAAAAACACTTATCCAAATGCGAAAATGGTCAAATTGAGTATTTAAAGAAAACATATACACATATAGTTGAAAATTGTGCCTTATATAGTTTAATAAAAGATTACACAAAAATTGCGTTAAAACTCTTAAGAACTATCAAATTTTCAACTATGCAGCTATAAAAAGAGCTCAACAAACCTTTCATACTTTCCCAAAGATTCTCGCATTGGTTCCTAAATTTAGAATCATAAAACATGAAACTAATACGAATTTTTACTTGGTTATTGTTCAAAATAAAAGTAGATTTTCAAGTAACAAGTTAAATAATTTTTTATTCCAAAAACTTATTTAAATCACTCCAGAGTAAAAGATCTAACAATCAAACAGGTTTGATAAATAATTTTTTAGTTACACTTGTTCTAAGTATAACCTTCGTAGACAACAACATTGTTAAAAACAAAAATTTATTGTAACAAATGTAACAAAATATTGATAAAGACTAATCTAATAGTGAAGATAAATTAGTTGTACTTTTAAAAGAGAAATTTATTACATTGAAATTAAATTTAAAGTTTCAATAGGATCAGCGATTTTATAAGAATTAGTAGCAATTTTACTTCTTTCAAGTGTTAGGACATGAAATAGGAGCGCGAAGTCAACGAAAAACCGATAGCTTATCATCAATATATACAATAAATTTTTAGATTTGTTCTTTAATTTCTTGTAATAAATAACTTACAAAAAGAACTCAGCTATTTTTTCACACTTCTAAATTGTTTTGTCATTACTTTGATATTAACAGTACAATAAATTTTTTAATTTAACAATTTTATAATTCCAAATATTTTTAGATGCTACGCTTCGATATATTATTATTTGTATAAATCTCATAATTAAACTCAGCTGATTGTAATGAATTTGTCTTCGGTACTGACCCTACATGTGTTAGAAATTGAAAGTGATCCCATAAATATGTCAGAATAATACAAATCCCTTATAGAAAATTGATCCCAAATTTTTATGACAATTTGAGGGGACACAGAAAAACTTCCTAACATTAAGTTTCTATTAATTGATATTAATTTTGCTCGTAGATTTAGCGCTTTATAGTACAAAACCAAATTTTATTGGTTAATAATTTTAATTAATCTTTAAGCATTATCTATAACTTGCATCCCAAATTTACAAACTGCATACCCATTCTCAATTTAGAAACTTTAAATATTTTAAGATTATTATTAGATTTTGTCAAAACACATACTAACCGATTTTTCAGATTTGTAAGAATAAATTATCGCTGAATAAAAATTTTGGATGAGTACAAGAAATAATTTAGTAAAAAATATAAAAAAGTAGCTAATGCAAGTGTTATGATTAGTGAATCAGGAAAACAAAGTAGGTATCGAAATGCAATAATGATAAGAATGATCATTTAAAACGTCATATACTTATCTTTAAAACGAAAAATTCACAAATATGAATTCCTAAAAATACTTGCATCAGTTTCCAAACTTAGGATCAGAAATGTTTACATTATTACAAATAAACATCAATTAGTATAAGAAAACTTTATAATTCAAGGACTTTTTTAAGTAACCAATAATGAGCATATACATAGGGATAGAAGTTCTAAAAATATAAAGATATTTGTTATATTAAAGGAAGTAATTAAAGTATGAGAGTACTCAATACTGTATAAAAAGAAAAAACACGTATGCAAAAAGGACGAAATTGATAACTGAATAAGTTATAGCTTTTGAAATTCATAGCGATAAGTTGTAATGTGATAAATAATTTGAATAGATAGTTGAAGAACCATATTAAAAAGTATTAGAAAAAAGAATGAAACTGAGACAGTCGTAAATCCTTAATAAGGAGAAAAATAAGGTAGTAAGGTGTAAAATTAAAAATTTCATTGTTTAGAGAAGCGATAAACTTCTTAAAAAAAACGACTCACACGAAATTCAATTTATCTTTCCAAAAAGATGACCATCAAATGATCTAAATTCCGATGATACCACTTCATAAATAAACTTTCAATTGGTATATAAAGTAATGAGTTCAAAGACATTAGAGAAGTGATCGAAGTGTATGAATTTAAGTGTCAATAGACAATGAATTAGTTTTCAAAAAAAGGTTTCTATTGATCCTAGAAGTAATTGTGTTAGAGTTATTTATGGAGTGATTGAAGTCTGTCGCTTGTAAATAGTGTTGAATAAAATAAAATTAGTTATCTGAGCGAAAAATTACAAATTTAATTTTCGAGGTAGGGCACAAACATTCCTAAACAAAAGGCGAAAGCATTATAGGTTCCCTTCAGACATTGGATTGGTACACTAAACTAGACAAACATAAACAACAAAACTCACACGAAATTCAATTTATCTTTGCAAAAAGATCACCAACAAATGATTAAAATTACGATGATAATATCACTTCATAACTAAACTTTTAATTGGTATTTAAAGTAATGAACTCAAAAACATTGGAGAAGTGATCGAACTGTATGAATTTAAGTATAAAGAAAAATGAATTAGTTCTCAAAAAGTTGTTTTGATTGGTTCTTAAAGTATTTGAGTTCGAGTTATTTATGGAGTGATTGAAGTGTGTAGCTTGTCACTAGCGTTGAAGAAAATGAAATAAGTATTCTGAGTGCAAATATGACCAAATTAATTGTTGAGGTAGGGCATAAACC
>JAWWEQ010000001.1:1402047-1447053 GCA_035583055.1 Torymus tubicola
TATAAATGTATAATGGTTTTTTAAACACTTTCTAAAGTATCAATTTAACTAATAAAAAGTGTAAAAGGTATAAAATTTTTGTTCAATAACATATTTTGTTCAATTTTAAAATTTTCACCTTGCTCAGTTGACATGAAATTACCCCTATGTTCTTCGAAATATGATTTTCTACAAAAAAGACTAAAAATTGCAATTGTACTTTGTGAAAATCTTGTGATTTATATTTCTTGAAAATACCTTCTTTACTTATTTACTTTAATTATCACTAATGTATTTTTGACTAATTTTGTCAACATTATTCTTCTGTAAAGCATGACATGAGTAATATAATCTAACAATTTCATACAAAAGAAATAATATCGAAGTTCAAAAATTATAACTTACTCAGGATTTTAACTGTATATATGTTTGTACAGAGTGATATTATGAAAATCAACGACAATTTATTGTTTAGCGATTTAATTAAACAGAATCTCAAAGATTTTTATATGACCATGAAAATTGTACATATAACTTATAAAAACCTCGCTCTGACTAAGTAAAGATTAACTATTGGTGCTTTTGCATTTTGTATTCATAGAATGGACAACATTTTAAAATATATTTTCAATGCCATATATTTTACACAATGGCGTGATAGTAATTGAGAAAATATTATATTAAAATGGCATGTGTACAAAAATTATACAAACAGTTTAATTAATTATTATTAAACTATAAACTTTGTATTGACCAGGCAATAACATAATTATTGCAAAATATTTTACTACATTTAATGTAGTAGAAACACAAACTAGAAATCTGGAATGTAATTAAAATTGTACACAATAGTTATAAAATAATAAAATATAACACATTGTGATATATTTTTTTAATGCGAAATTTACAAAAAATAAAAAAAAATTTGTTTAATTCTGGTGCATTTATATTTTACCTTTAAAAAATTATTATTTTTATTGATATTATATGTATTATAGTCATATAATGTATAAATATATAATGTGTATATTATACTATGCAAAATGCAATATGTTATACATACAAACATAAAGATAAATCATAAAACACACATTTTGAATTTTTATACCTATAGTATTTTATGTTGCTAACTAAAGATGGCGTACGGTGAGAAGCCGCCTGTTGGCACAACAGCGCATTGTGCATAGCTGCGGTCGATAATTTATCGACGATAAAAACAACGATTATAGACGCTTATAGAAGTGTACTTTAAATTCCTGTTACTTATATTTTTTATAATTGAGCTTCAAAATGCCAAATATAATGATTTTAGTGCGATTTTTGTACTATGCATTATATGCTGTACTGTACAGTAATAGTAATAGTATCTATATATATTTGGAGGCAGTCAGCGCCGCCTTACGGTTAGGTAACAGAACTAATCGGCTTGTTACCCAATAACCCAAATCAGCTTCGAAAATCGAATAAGTTGAAACTTCAAGTATACGTAAGCGCGACGTACTTCTATATTTATATACGTTGATTGATAAAAATTAACGTTTGTTGTTATTAGGTTAGGTGTAGAAGAACAAGGAGTCGCACTGTTATTTTTTATAATAATTTTTTTTTAAATCAACTGAATAAAAATGCCAAAAGTTAGAAGGAGCAAAAAGCCACCGCCTGATGGTTGGGAATTAATTGAGCCAACGCTCGAGGAGCTTGAACAAAAGATGCGAGAAGGTTAGTAAACAATTGTTTTAATTGTTAAAATGGATTTTTTTAATAATATAGTAAGATATAATTCTATTTCATTTAAGTCTAATTTATAATTTCGATAGTGGAGATTCTCTTTAAATTTATTATTATTTTACATTAGATGACTGTACTTAATTTATTCTAAAAGTATTTAATTTGTATTATTTATTTTATAGCTGAAACTGAACCACATGAAGGTAAAAGGAAACAAGAATCCTTGTGGCCTATTTTTAAAATTCATCATCAAAAGAGTCGGTATATTTATGATTTGTATTATCGACGAAAAGCAATAAGTAAAGGTGAGATATTAATTTTTTAATCTTGTAAAATATTAGTTGATATTTGTCAGTAAAAAATTAAAAATTTGTTTTTAGAATTATATGAATTCTGTCTAAATGAAAACATTGCTGATAGAAATATCATTGCAAAGTGGAAAAAAGTTGGTTATGAAAACCTTTGCTGTTTGCGTTGTATACAAACAAGAGATACAAATTTTGGAACCAACTGCATATGCCGTGTGCCAAAGGGAAAACTTGAAGAAGGACGTATTGTTGAATGTATACATTGCGGATGCCGTGGTTGCTCTGGTTGAGTAACTTCTAAAATCATTGTTGTAATTAATTATACTTGATAAGTACAGTACAAGCATTTTTCATATTACATAAATAATAAGTCTTATTGATAAGTCTCAACCATTATGTTTCAAAACATTTTACATTATTAACACATTGATATTTTTTTCCTTTATATAAATCTTGAAACAAAAGTAATGTACTAGATTACTTGTAATTAATACGTTTCATAAAAGTCTGAAAAAAATGAATACTTAATAATTGTAGATATATGTAAGATATGTAAAAAAACAGTAATCATAATAAATATTATTACATTTTTAAATAATAAGTACTATTATTTTAACCAGTTAAGTATAATATTTCAAAATCCTTTAGGACAGAAAAATAAATTCTGCTTACTTTAAAAAAATATTCCAAAGAATAAACGTAATATTTAAAAATTATTGTAATATTTATATTTAATAAACATAGAAGTATAGAAATCATCTAAAAGAAGCTACATTTATATGCATTTACATTATATATTTTTGAAATCATTAAAAAAAATTCCAGTTGCTACACGAGTAACAAGCAATTATTGATATATCTCCAGTAATAAATTGATAATCTTTATATTTAACATTACTAAATAAAAAATAAACAATATTGATGATCAATATCAGTACACACCAATTAACAATTTTTACGAGTGAGCGACTATATATACAAGAGCTCAAAAAATTCATTTCAATTATAAAAATTAATAATCCTGATCGTCCAAATTACTCATTACAATTATCCCATAATCTTTAAAAATTTTCCAACTCCATAAATAAACCAATTCCCAAACGAAAACTCTGCTTACAATATCATCAATCTCTTTCCCTTTATACATTCACATTATTACAGTACATAATATAATATACACCGGGTATATATACCTATATCACTCGTCGCAAGTGCATATCTTTCCTCTCTGCGGGTGCCTGACGCGCGAAACGGTAATTCTCCGTTCTACTTGGGCGCCTGCGCGCGTGCGCCTATATACCTTTTATACAGAGAGCAAGAGAGAGAGAGAGAGAGACAGAGAGCAGAGAGAGAGAGATTTGTACAAAGCGGCGCGGTAGACTACTGCGGCCTCAGTACGTACCGAGGGCTTGCATCGCGCGCATCGTTGTTACATATACATATACATATATACATCATACATACGTACTTTTGCGCCGGCGTCGGTTACATATATAAAAGGACAGAGAAGGGGAGAGAGAATATAAAGCCAACGTCCTTTACGAATCTATAGAGTTCAACTAAAACTCCTCAAAATGGTGAGTCACGTCGTTTTATTATTATTATCATTATTTTTTTGTTGCGTACAAGGGAGTTTTAGGGCGGGATAATATATAACGCGAAAAAATGGGGATGCTGGGGAACAAGAGGGGCGGCTATCTTTAAGGGCTGGGTTCGGCGACATTGCTGCGCGAAGAGAGGATATGACGAAGGGGACGCTGGGATTCTGCGCGCGAGCTGATGAAGTCGAGGGGTATCCTATATCGTGTATATGAGTGCGATGTGAACTTTTTACTATAATGTATTATAATAGACAGTTACAGAAGTTTTTGAATTATCGCGGTTATTTTTGAAAAAGAGTTCGATTTATTATTACGCTTATGTTATGTATATATCAATATACGAGGTTTATGTATATATACACATATACAATATAAAAGCACATCGCATCTACTGTTTATAAATGTATAGATTTGAAATGTAACGGAAAAAAAAGTCAACGACAATTTTCACTTGCTTATATCGCGTTTACATTATTTAGCTCGCAAACGAACGTCATTCGTATATCGAACACAAAGTTCGTATAATATATATATATATCCACCTTTTTTTTTGTTCGCTCGCATGATACCGCGTGAATTTAATTCAATCAAAAAAGCTCCGTCGCAGTTATAAATTCATCCAACTCCGGTGACAAAACTGTCTTAATCGTACTTAATATCCCCCCGGTGTCCGGATAAATCTACGTAATTGAAGAAACAATCAACCGTTCCTACTATATATATCTCCATTAAAAATAAAAAAAAAGAACCCCGGTTATTATACGAGCGAAAAATAATCGCTTACTCTACACCACATATGCCGTGCGTCTTTATACACCTCTAATTTATTAATTCGCAATCGAAATTAACCGCTATATGTACACGCACACTCATTCGTCCCCACAAAAAGAAAAAAAGAAAATCCTCCGCCCTATAATTTCCTCCCCCTCTCTCTCTCCCTCTTCAGACAGACGACGGGTACAATACAGGGTGGGCTGTGATCAATAATACCTGCGTCTACTCACAGCAGCCGTATACTGCCTCTCCCTCTCAGTCCTCGCACACGCACATATACACACCCATATCTACATACACGTACGTACGTACGTACGTATACGCGTACGCTTTGCGCGCATACGAAATTGCGTCACGAATACCAAGTACTTGCTGCCTCGCCGCGTACTTACATACTCGATTTGGTCAAAATTAACATTTTAGAAGCTGTTACGCTTGATCTACTAAAAAGTCGCGCGTCATACTACAACTATACTTACACTACATTATCGTGTGTATATATGTATGTAATGCATCTATTACCACTACTTGTTGCAGCGCGAATGCATATCAATACACGTAGGCCAGGCGGGTATCCAGATGGGCAACGCCTGCTGGGAATTGTATTGTCTGGAACATGGTATACAACCTGACGGTCATATGCCGTCGGATAAGTTGCTCGGCGGCAGCGATGATAGCTTTAATACTTTCTTCATGGAGACCGGATCGGGAAAACACGTGCCAAGGGCGGTGTTCATCGACCTCGAGCCTACTGTCATTGGTGAGTGTGTATATATATACAGTCGTAGTTATTCCGAATAATTGTGTAAAAGATATAATTGTAATTAATAAAATTTTTTCTTTATATTTTGTTGAATAACGATTTAAATAATTATATACAATCTGTTTGTTCTCTTCCTATATATAAAAATATTATAAACAGATATATAAAACGCGAAAATTAATTTCTCTATATAGAGTAAAAGTTTTTCGTTATATTTCGGTATATATATAAAATATACGTATTCTAAGTAATAAGTACAATGCAAGAGAAGAAACCATCCTTCCGCTTATAAAAAGCGTAGACAAAGGCGGCGGAAGTCTGGCATATCGCGCAGACTCTTCGCTCGGAGAATTCCCCATTGTGGAGCAGTTTCATCATGTCTTGAGAAAATTCTTGGCTCTCTCTATGCGCGCATTACTTACTTATATATATATATATATATATACCATCCGGCTTGGTAACATTAAACTCCGCGATTAGAAATAACAAGACGATTATGTTCGCAGTATATAACATTGCAAAAAATTAGTATTCGAATTATAACCAGTTATACTTTTGTATATAATATTTGCTATAAAGAAAACATTTTGTTTATTAGAGATAACCGTTAACATAATATAATCCGCGCAAAAAATTTACAGACGAAGTTCGTACTGGCACGTACCGTCAGCTTTTCCATCCGGAACAGTTGATAGCTGGCAAGGAGGACGCAGCTAACAACTACGCCCGTGGTCATTACACAATCGGCAAGGAAATCGTCGACCTAGTCCTCGACCGTGTACGCAAGCTCTCCGATCAATGTTCCGGTCTCCAAGGGTTCCTAGTGTTCCACTCGTTTGGTGGTGGCACTGGTTCCGGATTTACATCTCTTCTCATGGAACGACTATCCGTTGACTTTGGCAAAAAGTCTAAGCTCGAATTCGCCATCTACCCGGCGCCTCAGGTATCAACTGCTGTAGTCGAGCCTTACAACTCGATCCTAACGACGCATACAACATTGGAGCATTCGGATTGCGCGTTTATGGTAGATAACGAAGCGATTTACGATATCTGCCGACGTAACTTGAACATCGAGCGACCGACGTATACGAATTTGAACCGTCTTATTGGTCAGATCGTGTCATCGATCACTGCTTCGTTACGATTCGACGGTGCTCTTAACGTCGATCTCACCGAGTTCCAAACCAATCTCGTACCATACCCAAGGATTCACTTTCCTCTTGTTACCTACGCTCCGGTTATATCCGCTGAAAGAGCATACCATGAGCAATTATCCGTTGGCGAGATTACGAACGCTTGCTTCGAACCTGCCAATCAGATGGTAAAATGTGATCCACGACGGGGCAAGTATATGGCTTGTTGTATGCTGTACAGAGGTGATGTCGTGCCAAAGGATGTTAATGCGGCCATTGCTACCATCAAGACCAAGCGGACCATTCAGTTTGTCGATTGGTGCCCAACTGGGTTCAAGGTCGGCATTAATTATCAACCGCCTACGGTTGTTCCTGGCGGCGATCTTGCTAAGGTATACATTTTATTAGAGGGTTTTTTATATGAATTGGTTTATAGGTGTAATTTTATTTTATTCGCGGTGGGTATATTGGTAAATGTGATTAGTATCTTATTATACGATAAAATTTAAAATTTAGGCATTGCTTCGTTAACAACTATAAATTTCTTAGCGTAAGAAAATAATGAAAGAATAAAGGCAAATTGATTTTTTGACGGTATGTTCAATTGCTTGTAATATCCTGAAAAATTTATAATTGTTAACCAATTGCGTCATAAATACTTGCAAAGTTACAGCCAATAGAATAGAGATAATTTTCTTTAATAAAACAGAACATTTTAAAGTTTGAATTACCCATAAATCACGTTACCCATAAAGACGTTACTTGATAAATTGACGTAAAAAAATAATAAAAAAAAATCAGTAAGCCACAAATTAACAAACCATCATCCTCATTTCCACACAGGTACAACGCGCCGTGTGCATGTTATCCAACACAACAGCAATAGCCGAGGCGTGGGCGCGTCTCGACCACAAATTCGATCTCATGTACGCGAAACGCGCGTTCGTCCATTGGTACGTGGGCGAAGGTATGGAGGAGGGTGAATTTTCGGAGGCTCGTGAGGACCTTGCAGCACTTGAGAAGGATTACGAAGAAGTTGGCATGGACTCGGTCGAAGGCGAGGGCGAAGGCGCCGACGAATACTAAACGATGATGAAGAATTTTTATATATATATATATATGTATTAAACGATTGACATTTTGTGTTTGTTTCAACTGCATTTTTAATTTGTTTTTATATACCCATTTTATAATTTCTTATATTAAGTGGAATTGTGATAATAATAATATATATATATATAATAATTAATATACGAGAGATTTTTTTTATTATTGTATACGCAATTTATTTATATATGTACAAGTCCTTATGATGATGTTGTCGACGGAAAAGGTATAGCAAAAGATGGATAAGAAGTATAGCGTTTTTAGATGTGAAGGTAAGAGGGGGGATATCGACAATTTTCTACCGCAATATATTTATACGAATGTTGTCTCTCTTATTGATTACGTTCTGTCCCCTTCGCATGTAATGTTTGGGATATATATGAAATAAACGAGACGACTGTATTTAAAAGACTGGCGTGTGTTTTCTTTTCTTTTTATTTTTCGCACAACCTAATTGATTATTTATACATAAGCTTTTTCGCATTATTCTGAGAAGAAATTAAAGATTAAGTACATGCGTAATTTAATTATGAGGAATATAATCGTAGATCCCTACCTTACCGTATATCCATAATTTTTATTTAATCCTGTTGTTTCATCTAATTATAAATAATTTAAATATTTTTAGTTCCGTCTAATGATTGCTATGATATTTTTTTTAATAAAAAGTTTTAATTGTATTTTTTCGACTGGTAGAACTCTACAATACCGGCATCGTTATTTTAATACCATTCTTTTAATTTTATGTATAGAAACTTATTCGAAAAACGTGCGTGCGTAAAAATTCGAATTATTTCATCAATTATAGATTTTGTTATTATTCAACTTTTAATATTATAATTTTGGTTTACATTTTCACCACTTTTAAAAAATTTTAATTAATAGAATATGACTTGAGTTTTTAATCATACTCATTTCTTCCGATTGCCAAAAAGTATCGTTCTTTTTTGAAAAAGATTTTTTAGACTCATTAATAATACATAATATATGATTATGCCGGTATGGTAGGGATATGATATACCACTCTTTTACATCCCCAAATATTCGAAAATTTATAAGTACATTTCAATACTATAAATGTTAAATTTCAGCTTGATCTGTAAATCAGAATAATGAAAACCATAAAAACTGAAGTAATTGACACACCAAATTTATTTTTCTTTGCAACTTATAATTTTCTTCAATAATTTAAAAACTATTATCCTTTTTAAGCATAAACGCTCCAAAATACATTTCGGAGCAAACTACGTAGTTTCGCATCAATAATCAGCCAGTCAGTATCCGGAAATCCACTTCGTCATCTCTCATCGTCAATTCATATATAAAGGACCGATTTCCCAAGCATCCCCCTATACACCCACGCAGGTCGACGTTCCGCAAACCCTGCAAAGTCATTCACACACGATTCATTGACAAAGTCCTGCCGGCTATCCCTCGACTAACAGCGTCTCTGGTCCATCGGAAAGATCGACGTGTGCGCAAGGACATATATTTCCCGGAGTTCTATATATATATATAGTATATATAATATACAGCCTCCTCGCGTTCCACGTTCCACGAGCTCGCGTGCATAATAGAAAACAAGGACGGAGAAACTGTCGTGCCCGCAACGAGGGGGGTGGAGAAGAGAGAGAGAGAAAGCTTCAAAGTATATATACAGGAGTTACCTGCTGGTATATCCTGTATATATCTATATATACATGGACCCTCCCCCCTGTACTACACCGCGCTAACCTTAAACTCTCTCCGCGCGCGGCCGTGCGTGCGTACAACACCCACACAAACCAGCGAGCGAGCCTAGCTGCGAGTCTCAGCGGTGACCGCCCGCACCCACGACGACGACGACGACGTGCGCAGTGCGTGTGGATATATACATCTATATATATACAGGAAGCTTCGGCGCACACGCCTGCCTCCGGGTGTTGTACAGTCGGTATCTATATACACAGAGCGCGAGGTGGTATAGTGGAGGAGGAGGCGGCGGCGGCGGCAGCAGCGGAGGAGGAAGAGAGGCGGACGACAGCGCACGCATATATATATATATATATATACACATTGAAAGAGCGCGAGCAGCGAGCGAAGGATAGAGAGTGGGAGAAGGACAGACGGACAGCAAAGATGGCTCCGCGGCCAGGTAGCAGGCCGCTGCAGTGCTCTCGGCGCTCATTGCCGCGACCCGAGTGCTGCTAGGAGTCGTGTGTCGCGACGTTGCTGTTAAGGCGCAGCTTCAACGGGGAGAGGCTGCGTGTTGCTGCTGCTGCTTGACACACAACTGCGTCCTCTCTCTCTCACTCAGCGCAGCCGTGCACGCGCGTGCAGAGTGCGTGTGTGTGTATATAACGCGGAGGTAGAAGCACATAGGCAGCGGCGAGACGCTGATCGCGCTCTCCCACATAGGGAGTGAGTGTGTAAGAGAGAGAAAGAGAGAGAGAGAGAGCCAGGCAGCGCCGGGACGCGCGTTCGCTCGACGTTTTCCCACGACGAGAGAGGGGGTCGAGGAGAGCCACGGAGAGAGAAAGCTGAGGCGGAGCTGGAGCCTGCCAGGACGACGACGACGACGACGAGGTAGATTGTATATACATTGTGTACGCAGAGATAGAGGAAGAGAGAGAGAGAGAGAGAGAGGAGTGAGAGCGGTATGGAACAGCTAGCGACGCGGCTTTGTGTGTGCGGGAGAGAGCGAGAGAGAGAGAGAGAGAAAGCGTGTGTGCGGGTGTCGTTTGTGTATATATGTATATGTGTGTATGTCTGTTGTGAGAGCCTGCACCTGAAGGCTGCTCGCGAGGATACTACTGCTCACCTCTTTCTTCTTTTTTTTGTTATTTTTTTTCTCGAGTACTGCTTTGAGAGCGCTTTCGCGAGTTTTGCTCCAATTTACAGTTGGTTGAATTGGGCCTGTGCGATGACTGTGAGAGTGGATGCTGTGAAGGCTTCTTTTTTGTCACACTGACTGGCCTGATGCGTGTGATTGAGTTTGCTTTTATTTTGGGAGTTGCATTTCACTGGCTAGTTGAAGCATAGGATTATTGCCTTTTTGAAAGCATTGGATCCGGAGGCTCGACTTAAGTGTGAAATATTTCATGCGCACGTTAGCAAGTGTGAAGGTGAACGCTTATGAGATGCTTGTTAATTGAAGCGGGTAGTTTAGTATCAGTTATTGGCATTGCTTTCTTAGTATCAATAATTGTTTTAGAGCATATCTTTGACTATGTATGCGTATAGACACAATATATCATAGTATATTTTTCAGTATTGATTTTTTTAAAGGATGTGTGTTCCTTTAAATGTTGATACAAATTTCAGGGGAGAGTAGAATATTGATTCTTATAGAAAATAAAATTGTGTGCCTTTTGTGAAATATTATTACAATTATAATATTCTATGGTTTGGTAGTTGAATGCAGCCAACCTTTTATGAGTTGATTACAAAAGTTCTTTTTCTCGTGAACAATGAGACTCTTTTAAGTGGTCAATAATTGATACTCAAAAGATTACAAAAAGTTACTGCTTTACCATTATAACAATGATTATGAATTTCTTTATTATTTTTTATGATGCTAACAATAAGGCTTTTATATCTTTTTTTATGTTTTACTCTAAATTGTGGTTTCAATGCTTCTTGTTTCAGATACTCAGTGCCATTCCAGAGAAACATTGTTGCTGTGCTAAAAAACATATAATAACCAAATGTGATATAAACTCCAATAACTTTGTATTATTGAATGCCTCGTAAAAACGTTTAATACAAAACTAAAATACACCAGTTCAATCAACTGTGATGTCATTGATAAGTTCAGCTTTGCAAATGAAAGCTACGAATGACAAAAAAGTTGTCTAACTGTATCTACAAGGATGTTACCAAAGGAAAACAGTAAAATTTATAAAGGTATATATCAGCTTTTTATTTTTTTTGTAGCTGAACACAATAAAATCCAAAGAAAATATAAAAATAATGTCAATTTTAAAATAAATTTTTGATATTAGTAAAAACTGAAATTCAAACAACTTAAAAAGATGATTATTCCTTTCCTTAATTATGAATCGTGCGGATACTAGTGATGTCATTTCTTATTACAACAATGAACACGTAATTAAGTTTTCAAACAACTACTTGTTTTAGCATCAGATAGTCTAATAGATACACGCATGATGCATTAATACAATTCCACTCAAAGTACATACATTATAATTTATTCTTCAACAATAATACAAGCACTCAAAATAATAAAAACTTATACAACAAATCTGATTTCTCTTCCACTGTTTTTGTTAAAAATCCAATTCTCTCTCCTCCAGTTTGTAGCAATGACCAAAGCCCAAGGAACCCAGGCGCCCACGACGAAGACTTGAGGATTATCGGCGGCGTTCACTAGTTCCCCGAGAAGCTGAGACTAGCATTGTCTTCTCTTCTTCTTTTTTTTTTTTATACGAAAATTCCATTGCGGTACAATCTGCGGGGAGCCAATATAACAGACGGCAAAGATGGCGCGCAAGAGCGACAACACGAAGTGCATAAACGTCGCCGTGGTCGGGCTGTCAGGCACGGAAAAGGATAAGGGCCAGGTTGGCGTTGGCAAGTCCTGCCTCTGCAATCGTTTCATGCGCTCTCTTAGCGATGATTACAGCGTCGATCATATCTCCGTACTATCACAGGTGCGTTGTTTTGATATTGCACGTTTTTTTTTCTTCCGAAAAGAACAGTGGATTTTCAGGGCAATGAAAACTATTTAAGGTGTTTAGATGCTATTAATGTCAACTAAGAATAATGTAAATCACGCGATTTATATGCGCAGATATCAGGAAAACCTTTTTTTCATAGATAAAATGTCAATGACTCGATTTTGCGTTGGCGTCTTGTGTATAGTCATACAGGAAATCCGCCAAAAGTAGAAATACGAGATTTACAACCTTTTTTTTTATGGCTGATAGATAAAGTTTAGTTCCTAATTGTATAAACGAAATATAAAAAAAAAGTTATATTTTTTTGCAATCATTTCGTACATTTGAAATCGATATAAAATAAAGCAACTCGAAAAACGAAAAATATATAAAAGTAACAGTTTTCGAAATTACATCATATATTTGAAATCGATAAAAAAATAAACATAGAGGATTCTGAGGTCAGAAAATGCATTTATATTTTTTACGCTTTAAAATCACAACTTTTTCCTTCTTGAGAAACAATTGGTATAAACCGAAAAAATTGCTTTTGAATGGTTCAGTTTTTCCAGGAAAAATAGCTGTTTGCCGCTTTTTTTTATTTGCAAACTATATACATGATAGAAATACGTGGATGCGCATTGTTACAACAGAAATTGCATTAATTAAAATACGTTAGAAAGAAGTGAAGTTTTTTCAATATACAAGGTATCAATTTGCTTAACGTATACAGTGTAACCCAATATTTTACTTTAATTAACTATTCCGTTATACATCGATTCGCGTTTCGTAATAGTATTTTAACGAATATACAACGTTAGACAACAAACATGCCGTTTTTACCATCCTTATATACATTGACTTTTAAAGTATCTTTCATAGTCACATTCAAACCCTTTATGTTTATCTTTCTCTCTTACCGTAATAATCAATGAAACTCACTCAACACACGCGCGAAACACAGCCTTTCATGAATCCAAAATACTATACACGCTATAATATATATATTCAGACTGAATAATTTCGTGCCAACTGTGCGGATCATTCGACTCTGCCGGCGTCGTACTGAGAGCCGCGTATATATATATACGAAGGGTAAACACTGAAGCGCGCATATATAACTCTCTTCTATCCCCTTGCGCGTTGCAGCCGAGAAAATCAGATTACTATATTCCTTCGGCCTCGAATAACGCCGAATCACATTCAGCAAAGTCACGAGTATATCATTACAATGTCATGTTCTCTTTTGCAGTCGGATTTCAGCGGCCGAGTTGTGAACAATGATCACTTTTTGTACTGGGGCGAAGTGTCAAAGCCGACGGAGGACGGCACCGAGTATCAATTCCAGGTGATTGAGCATACAGAGTTCATTGACGATGCCTCGTTTCAGCCGTTTAAGGGTGGCAAAATGGAACCGTACGCGAAGCGCTGCGCGTCTACGAAAATTACCAGCGCTGAGAAGCTCATGTACATCTGTAAGAATCAGCTGGGCATAGAAAAGGAGTATGAGCAAAAGGTGCGCAATTTTTTAAAAAGGAATAAATTACTATGTAATATTTGGTAGAGCGTGAATGAAGGTTTAATCGATACGTTGAATCTTGTAGGTTTTACCAGATGGGAAACTGAATATCGACGGGTTTTTGTGCGTTTTCGACGTGAGCGTCGTGCCAAATCGCTCGATCGAAAAGCAGGTCGACATCGTCGCTAATATACTGAACAATCTGATGAAGGCGAAGAAGCCAATCGTCCTGGTGACGACGAAAAACGACGATTCTAACGAGCAGTACGTTAAAGAGGCAGAGAAGCTTCTCATGCGCAAAGAGTACAAGGGCTCGATTCTCATGGTCGAGACGTCTGCTCACGAAAATATCAACGTCGACCTCGCCTTCATGACCATCGCTCAACTCATCGACAAGACTAAACTGCGCAGCAAGGTAGGGACGTTGCGTAGGGTTAGTAATTGTAACTTGGTTGTAAGTGTAAATCTATATATTTTCTTTTACTAACGAGTGATCTATGACTACGATAATCAACAGTGAGATAATTTAGCTGAATGATTATTTTTATTTACGTGGAAATAATTGACTTTATAGAATATTGTTAATAGTTAATTATCGAGTATCCACGATACAGTAACATTGTAAATTGAAATTGAAAATCAACTTTTATAAAGAGTATTCATAAATTTTCATTATTCGCCCATACAATAGGTGATCGCATTCTCTGAGGCGGCGCGTCAACGCAAGGAATTAATGGACGCGTCGACTGAGTCTCTGCAAAGGCTCATACGTATACACGTCCAGGATTATCGGGCCACTTGGTCGCAGGCATCGAAGAAGTTAGCCCAGCACCGGGAGTTCACGACGTTTGTTGAGTTGTTTGGTATAGATGCAACGCAGCGTCTGTTCCGCCGGCACATCAAGAAGCTCAAGGACGAGCAAGTGGCCAAGAAGATACAAGGCTATCTAGATATGCTACCTGAGATTCTGCACGAGATCTGCCCGGACATATCAAATCTAATCAATGAGTGAGTGACATTAAAATTTTTTTTAAACTATTCGTTTAAACGATAATATAAAAATATTGCAAATTCAATTGAAATTTATAAAAAGATTTGATTATTTGATTGTTTTACTTTTATTCTTTAGGGAGTGGTCGAACGTACAACAGTATATAAAAGAACACCCAGACTTCGATCGTTACTTCTACGAGTGCCCGGAGGACATACCGTGGATCGATTACGACTTTGGCGAAAACAATACGTCGAAGATACCATATGATGTGTTAGAGACACCCGAGGCAGAGACTGTGTTCAAAAATCACGTGAATGCACTGCAACAAGAACAACGTCGTCTTGAGTGAGTTAACTCTCATATTTCATTTTGGCATCACATAGTTAAATGCAAATAATTTGCGTCAATGCATAGAATTTGTAATGTATTGTCTTAGTTTTTACTAACAATTATTTTCTTAAGTTCACATGCAATAAACTCGATACGATAGAATCGTTTTTTTTAAAATAATTTTTCTTTAAAAAAATCCGATTATTTTATCGTATCGTGAAAGTTAATTTTAATGCCCGCAAGTGGATACTTGTGCAAAATACTAATGCTTTTTGCTTTATTCTGGGTGGCGTCTTTCTTTTTGCAGACTTCCAAAAAGGTAAATAAATGCTACTTTATGGCTACTTACTAACTTAGTTGATATTCGTTTTATTTTGGCACTAGGGCTTTATAATTAGGAATAAATTTATTTATGTAACACGTTATGAATGAAATCAATAGAGATAGAACTAATTAGCAAACATGCTTTTGCAATTTTTTTTGGACTACAAAAATACTGTTATCTTATTTCGTATATAAAAAGCACAATTTTTTTACTTAAAACTTATTTATTAATGTATTTATATATTTAAAAAAAAATGAATCATACATATATTCTTTAAACAAATTAATTTCTTACATCAGTTTGAAAATATACACTTTCTAATTTAACTCATACAAGTTTATAATAGCGTAAAGAATTCGTCTAGGTAATGTGTTAAAGTGCTTAGTATGCAAGTAATGTCTAGCATACCGTCCACAGGATTGAAACTTTGAATTTTAATTGAAACTTACTAGATATTAATACTGGCTTGATGTACCAGTTTAATATGTGCTTAAAGAATTATAGAATTTATATAGCTATCTTCTCTTAACAATTTATGAATTATTATAATTTTCAAGTTTATTAAATATATAATAATAAATTTAAAATACAAAGTGGGATTTTATTGTGAAGTAAATAATTCGTACATCTACAACCACTTTTCATAAATAGTAAAAAATATTTCAACACTTGTTCTGGTTTAATAAATAAATAAATAAATAAATAAATAAAAATAAATATTTCAACACGTGTATTTACGACACTTTCATGTTGCCCATATATGAGTGTAAAAAAGACAAATAACTATAATTAACAATTTGACGTTACAGGTGGAAGAAACAATTCAAGCAGCTGCTAGAGGAAACGGGCTACGTGACACCAGGCAAACAGTTGTCTGAGGTGCGGGTGCTTTTTATGGGTCGTGAGTGTTTCGAGGCGCTCTCGCACCACGATTGCCAGGAAATTTACGATCAGCATCAAAAAGAGATCATTGAGAAGGCCAAGCACAATTTTCAGGTTAACGATTAATCCTTTTCTTTACATTTATTAAAGTTGTTCCAAAGAGTAATATTAACTAATACTTTTATTCAACAGGAATTACTATTGGAGCATGCGGATTTGTTTTATCATTACAAAAGTATTGCTCCTTCAGGCACGATTACGCAAGATGATATAAAAGAAATTACTGATGCTTTAGTCGACGATTTTAGGTAATACAAGTGATACTTAATATAGCGACATTTTGCTGTCGCTTTGAATAAAATCAATTAAACTTCAGTAAACCATTTGTTTGCAGGTATAAAGCTTTAGATAGATTAGATCAAGACAGAAAACTCATGCTCTTTCAGCATTTAGGCTTCGTCCATTTACCTATTCGAGAACACTGTCCCGCTTTTCCTAACTGCATGGATGCTTTGATCGAAAGAGTTTTGGGAACTAAAGCCCATAGGTAATGATATTTAATTCAAATTAATAAAAAAATTCCATATTTTCGAATCTAAAGAAAACATTTTTTCTCTGATAGGCCATCTTCATGGAATCATAGCAGCCAATGGCAATTAAGCTCCGAAAACAATCAACTGAACTTGGTGATACTAGGTAATAACGGCCTGAGTGATGAATTCGCTCGCGAGATCCGTTCACAGACGGAAGATGATGAAGTGGAAATTGATTGTCAGTTGTACACGCTTGGTTATCGTGTCATTGATGGTGACGTCGGACTGCCACACAATTCTTTTACCACGTCCGACTTTATGCCTCATGGTAATTATGCTCTCATAAAAATTTGTATTTAATAAACAGTTACATTTTAACAATGTATAAGACAACTTTTACACATAATATTTTTCCGTACTATAGGTTCCTTCTGCATTTATTCAAATGAAGACACATTCGAATACGTTCGTTCCTCGCTCGAAAAGACGCTACTTTCAAACTTGGAGCAGGAGGATCGATTACCCTTCCAGGGTCTACCTATCGTCATCATCTTCGTCCCAGATGGAATAATTGATGAACTAGAGGCGATGAGACTTCGCGAGGAAGGACAAAATCTCGCTGATAGCCTGCAGTGTCCATTTATCGATGTCGCGATTGAGGACTTAGAGGCAGACAAAAGATTTCCGTCGTCATTAGTCAAAGATGCACTACAGCAACTTGTCCAGGCAATAAATCATCGTGCCGGTTTTCTCAATATTTACCAAAGTGTCATAGAGTGCTTGGAACCAGATATTAGGTAAGTCAAAATTTTCCTCATAGCGTAACTGACCATTTTAGTTTCATAACTAAACAATAAATTTTGCTTTTCAGAATAATAATGTGTATGTTTTGCGGGGATCCATACTCGGTCGAAAACGTATTGGCGCCACTGTTGAGCCATCAGTGCTGCTTTTTGAGCAGTGAGCGATCTATCGTCCTTGAGACGTTTTTAGGCGAATCAAAGCGCCGCGTGGAGGTCACTGTTTCGAGTTTCCACGGAGCTAACGCCTTCAGGGACGAGCTCGTTCACGGTTTCATATTGGTCTACTCAACCAAGAGGAAAGCTTCATTGGCCACACTCAAGTACGTGTTAGTTTTCATTGTATAATATACTTATATTACTGTAATGATTACTTTAGATATAGTACAGTCTCTTAATTGTTCCTTCAATGTGTTTGCAGTGCATTTTCACACAATATTCCGAATTTGCCAATCCAAATTATGGCTGTGACGGATACCGGTGGTGCCAATGCATTCTTTAGCAACGACTTAAGCCATCATTTAATAACCGAGGGTAATGCTACAGCTGATAAGTTACAAGCACACTTCATGACCTCCTCCTCGTCTTGCCAACAGAAAAGTAAGATCACCAGTTCTCGAATAATTTATTTACATTGTTACGTTTTGGTATTTAAAATGTGTTAATTGAATGTGTGAGGACTGTCTCTAGAGTGGGGAGCGATTGATATCTCCACTCCAGCAGTGAGGGGAGACAGTCCCTACAAATGATTGTATTTTTCGAAAACTTTGATGAGTAACAACTTTATTTGCTTACAGCTGCTTTTTACACACCATTTTTCAAAGAAGTCTGGGAAAAGAAGCCTGAGATCGAGCAAGCTTTTAACATGGAAGAACCCGGTAACCTCAACGACAGCGGCGAGGGTACACTTGAGTACTCGGCATTACACCCGATGCCACCGCCACGTCACGAGAGTTACCACCTACAAACCCCAGATGATGGGTAAGTCAGTCGGAAAGAGTCTCTTCATTATCGTTCTCTCTATCATTGGATCTCATTTTTTTTATCTTTATTTTACAAAATTTAAAGTGAATTTTTATTTGCGTTTCGTACTCATGAAAAGTGCAAGAAGACGATTTCATCAGAAGCGCTTTGCTTATACGATCGTTCTTACTCTTTTCACTCTCACTGTAATGTCTCTCATCTAACGTGAAGTAGTATGTCGGTAACTTTCAGGAGCGGCTCGGAATCTTATGAGCAACTCACACCGGATGGCGAGCTTGGCGAGGGTGGACTGAATGAACACTTTGTTGATAATCGCGCAACGCCCAGCGACGACAGCGATATTTATAGTCAAGTTGATTACCATCGAGAAGAGAGGGATCGAGACTTCGGCAGAGGCAGTGACATTACGAGCAAATTGTCTGGTATGCTTGAGTTCTACTATAGAATTTCTTATATTATTGTTTATCTTTCCAAATGAATGACAAATTCTTTGATCGATACAATAAATACTTCTAAATGGATACGTTTATATACTTCATTGACAAAACAACATGCTTACAATAACTCACAGTCTACCAACTCACTGAAACTATAATAAACATTTTCTCTCTCTCTTTTTCCCTGCGAAAAGCAATGAAGCACTTTCGCACGGTTTCAGGCTGGGTGAAGGATACGTTTATGCACCAGCAGCAGCAACAGCAACAGCAAGACGGCGTGACAAACAGTTATTCGCATCGCGCTTTCACCACAGGCAGGCGTCACATACCTCAGACCAAGTCCAGGCCCAAGGGTAACAGTCAGACACTTAAGCAGCCTGGCAAGATTAATCTTAAAGACTTTTCTAACGTGACAGACGTGATATCGCGAATGGCCATAGGAGAAAAAGACGAACACGGAAAAATGGGCATGGGACACGCGCCTCTCGCTACGCCCGAGATGGTCGATCTTGGATCGGAGTATGCACAGGTTAGATTTTTCACGATTTTATAGAAAGTTCATATATGTTGCATGTAGATATATTTTATCGAAAAATATGTGTTACTTTACGCAGGTGAAAGATGTCGTGCCAAACATGTATCCACATTATGACGGGGAATATGTTTACACCTTGGTGCACGATTCCTTAAATAATAAATCAAAGATGCGACATAGGAGAGAAAAGGGACAGCCTTGTAAGTTTATTATTTTTTAAACGTATTCTAGAATTTTTTAAAACAACACTATCAACTTATTCTTATATTTATCGCAGATTCACCGTCAACGGCCTACAGCGACTCAGATTCCGAATGGAGCTCACTGGAACGTCAGAGAGTCGAGGCAGCCCTCGGCAAGACCAACAACAAGAAATTATCGTCACACAAACGCACGCGTAAGAAACGCACCGCCATACCAGTTGCCACTCCAAAGGTGCCTTCGTTGGCCGGCATGGGTGTCGGCCCTGGCAGTTTGGTCGACGGTATCGTCGGTATCAATTACACCATGAAGGACGATAAAAGCTGGCGAGTTGATCCCGCCGAAAGAGGTAATTTTCATTTACAATGTTTTTTCTTTTTATATATGTGATAGAAGTGTAGTTTATTTTGATCGTGTATTTTACGTAGTTTCAAGCGAGACACCGGACAGTTCGGAATCTAGCGATCAAGAACATCCCTGGAGGACGCGAAACAAGATGCATGTCGCTAACAAGCACCCCGCAACGAATTTGCGCAAGAAGTTCGGAAACTCGCTGCCGCAGCAGCATATGCCGTCAAGCATGCAGCATCCGTTCAATCTTAAACACATGACCCAGGAGATGTTTAACACGATGCAGGCGAAACAGCAGAATAACCTCGCGAACATGCCCGATGACGAGTCGAGCCTCGACGTTTCCTCACCTAGGGAGATAAATTCGCCGAGTTTTGGTCTTCTGACCAAGAATAAAGATTGCCAGGACAAACTGATGCGCAAGCGTGATAAACAAAAGGCCAAGGAGGACGAAAAGATGGAGAAGCGCAGACTCAAGGCAAGATATTCATTTGGTTTTATGATTGCTTTAATTGATTGTTGATCATTGCTTAATTGTTGATATGAAATTGGATGATTGTAGGAGGAGAAACTAAAGAGACACGCAGAGAAGGAACGTGAACGCGAGAAAAAGAAGCAAGAGAAGACAAAGCAGACGAAAGGAGGCTTGGGTGGTGGTAACATGTCCTTACAGATGCCTCAGACTCTTATTGAAGATTTTGCTCAGAGCGATACAAACCCAATACCACTATTCCTTGAGAAGTGTGTAAGATTTATTGAGGACGAAGGACTTGATTCAGAGGGTATTTACAGAGTACCAGGTAATCGAGCTCACGTTGAGCTGTTGTTCCAGAAATTCGAAGAAGGTTCGTTTGAAATTCGATATCGATTGATTATATAGGATTGTTTATAGCAGTTTCAAGATATATGAATGACGAAATTATGTTTCAGATGGTAACGTAGACATACATTCACTAGACATTCCTGTAAATGCCGTAGCTACGGCGCTTAAGGACTTCTTTTCTAAAAGGCTCCCGCCTCTAATTGACAAAGAGAGTATGAGCCAGCTTGAGGACATATCGGGTGAGTTTTCGTCGACGCACGGCATGTTTTAATTCTTTTTCTTTTCGTTTATCACGTTATTTTTCTAATTAGCAAAAACGCCATATTGTCAACATTTGCGTTTATGTGTATATTATATATTTCTAGAGAAAAAAATACATTTATTTATGTTTACAATTCTGTTTTGTATTTTTCAAATCTAAAGGTGCACGTGGTATCAGCAAACCGATGTCCGCGACATGCATGAATATGGAAGGTTGGTTTTTCTTTCATTTTGTTATTATAATAATATAATTATGACAGTAAATATATACATATCACACACCAGTGCAAAACAGTAGAAATGTCATGTTAAATTATCTAGTCATGCTTAACAAAATTTTTTATAGATAATTTTACATGGTTTTCGTTTATTTAAACTTATATGTTTACCGCCTTAATTACTGTAATTAGCGCTGGCTGGCTTTCGATGTTGTAATAATTGCTTCTTTATTTTGTCTGTTTTTTCCACTTTCCTCTGCGAACGCTGGGTTTTTAGATCGAAGCGGCAGACTGTTGGCTCTGCGCATGATGCTGACCAAACTCAATTCCGTCAACTTCGATGTGCTCAAATTTATATTCCAACATTTTGTCAAGTAAGTATGAAGAAAAGTGTTTATTTGTTAATTTATACGTGTTTTGTTAATCTCTTTGTTTTTAATGTCGATTCTTTAAAAATTTTCCTACAGTATAAGAAATCAAAATACAGTAACAAAGATAAAGAGCTTAATTAAACGATTTTTTTAGATTATTATTTAAGTATATGTAATTTTTTATTAAACAATCTTTACATTTTATTTTCCACAGAGTTGCCGAAAACTGCAAATTAAATAGCATGGATAGCAAGAACTTGGCAATTTGCTGGTGGCCAACTCTTCTGCCAATCGAGTTCGACGATCTCGGCAGGTTCGAGGCGATGAGGCCTTACCTTGAAGACATTGTCCAAACAATGATTGACCAATATCCATTCCTTTTTTGCGGTAAGGAAGCTATTGTCATGGTTTGAGGGAGCAACGACAAACAGATTTTCCTAGGACATCCGTGAACAAAAAAATTTTCATCTTTTACTGAAGGAGAAAACAGTAGCACACTGACACAAACACACACGGTCTCAAAAAAATTAGTTTGTAATTCATAGAGATAACTCATTGAATCTTATCTCTTGCGCTATATGATTAGCATTCTTTCGTTCTTTTCGAAGTTAGAGCCTAGTGCAATGACGAGCGAGGAACGATTTTTTCAAGGTTAAAACGAAAGGCTCTAAGCGGACTCTTAGAAAGAAGCAATTCTTCTTTCCCCTTTCTTTTCTAACTTATAAAGAAGATGGTTGTGTATTTATTAGGCATATATTTTATAGCCATCGTTTGTCAACAGCGCAAAGAGAAAAAATGTAGGTAAAGAGTTTTAGGTAGCATTTTAAATGGTATAAATATTATATATAAGTAATGCCGAAGATAAAAAACAACAAATACAAAAGTAACTTTAAAAAACTTAAATGAGGTTAAAAGTCGATGTTGCTTTGTACCGATTGGAACGCTGACGACGACGATGATTTTCTTTCGATCCAACTTCGCACAAGCTACGAGAGGCAATGGAAAGAAAAGGAAAAAGAATAATTGAAACGATGAAACAATACGACGCTTATACTGTAATTTTAACAAAAAAGAAAAAATCGCGCCATAATCATTCCACAATGTGAGAAGAGGCAGAACGGTAGTTAGTGCCATGTTAAATGAATGAAACAAACGGAATCTTATGATTGAGCATTCCCACGTTTTTAAAAACTAGAAAAATGAGAGATTAACTCATGAAGAAGTCGTACCTATGAAGTATTAACGATTTATTGTTATTTTTGTCTTTGATATTATTTTCATTATTCGTTGTATTTAATTGTTCAATCACGTACCGTATTTTTCATAAAAAAGAATAGTGGTAATTTTATTAAACCGAAAATTGAAGTCATCTAATTTGTTGAATTAATTAGGTACCTTGTTATATTTTGTCTTAATATTACTCACTTATAAGGAAAGAAAGAGTTAATTGTCATCTACTGCTATTCTATACATGAAAAAATCCATTTGTGCCATTGCGAGAGCGTCAAAAGTAACTTGAATTCCGCTGGTAAATCATTGTCGTAAACTATTTTTTTTTAATCAAGTTCCCGCTTCGTCAATACTTTTTTAAAAACTCGAGTCGAAGTTAAAGCCGAACAAGAAAACGAAAAAGAGTAATAAAAACACAAGTGTGTCTGTGTCACGAGGAAGCAGAGTAAGAGTAAATTTTTTTCATAGCGATAAATAAGAAATAAAACAAGAAATAAGTGTAACTCAGCGATTAACGATGACCTCCGTGAACGCGAGATTTTATACATTCGTACGTACGTTTACACATAAATGTTGGAATGCGAAGTGCGAAAGAAAGGAGCAGGAGATTCAATGAAATAAATGTAATACGCGATTAATAGAAGCCTAAAAGAGGATTAACTCCCATTACATACGCAGTTTTTCATAAGAAATTTTTGTGTACACTAGAAGGAAGAGATATCACCTTTTTCTTACATACTGCGCGAATCTTGTTATAAGATTTTAAGGAGGATCCGAGCGAAAGAGTGATAATATGAACTGATTTTCTCTTTGTTTTTATTTTCTATATTTTTTTTGTCCAACCTTCGTAAGAAAAGGTTTTATTCTTTATGTTATTTTTTTCTTAGTCTTAATTTAAAATTTTAGTTAGCTAATTATTAACAAATTTGTATAAACTAATTCGTGAATCACAATTGTGTTATAGTGTATTAAAAATCGTTTTCTTTTTTCATAATTTATTTTAGTTTTTTAGCTTGAGTTTATAAATATTTTATAAACACGAATTGTACAAATGATTGTTCACGAATAAAGGAACAACAGTCGCACCTGAATATTATTTTTATCAATTGTAGTTTTGAGAATATTGTTAAGTGCTTATTCTTTTAATCAAGATCAATAATTAAAAAACAACAGATTACTTTTAAATGTATAATTTGATAAGTTAGTAATGGAAGTATATTAATGGAAGTATAATAACAAAAATCAAGGAAATCGTCATTCATCATAAGCTTAACTCAACCTCTTCTAAGACTATATATAAAATATTCATGACATTACATCTCTTCAATTACATTGTCAAATTATACATCAACGATAAACACTAGCAATTAAAATTATCGAGTTATCACGATTATTTTTATTAATAAGTTTATTACTTACTCTATTATTATTATTTCTTTTTAATTGTTTATTATTTTCTTTTTTTCAATGTGATTTCGCTCGATTTCTCGAACAAGTGAGAGAAACGCGCTAACAGATATACTTATACCCCGCGACGAGAAATGAACGAGAGCGAGCGAGCGAGAGAAAGAGAGAGAGAGAAAGAGAGCGAGAGAGAGAAAGATAGAGTAATCCTCGGCGAGTCAGTGCTTTTTTACACACGCGATTTTGCGAGTGCGATTGTAATAAGCGATGCGTTTTTTCGACAGGGCCTTCTTCGGCGGTCAACGCACGCATACTGTCCGCCATTCGCATTGTAATACGCTCATTTCTTGCGACCCAATTGCTAAGGTACGCGGTAGTGCACACGACCGTCGATCAAGACGTATCATTGTAGGCCTAAATGTTTGCAGTACGCGCGGCGGCGAGAGCAAAAGGGAAAAAGGAGGCGTCGAATCTCTTTTTGTCAGGTGGAATGGAGAGAAAGAGAAAAGAGAGAGAGAAAGAGAAGCTCTGCGAAACGGCTCCCACGCGAATTTACGGTCCGTCGACGGTTTCGAAGACATATCGAGGGCCGCGTTTACATATGTAGCCTTTTTTCCAAGGGGGAGGTTTTCGCACTCCCCCTGAACCCTCTAGATCTCTGTAAAATAACAGCGTGATGAATGTTACCATTTATTTTCGTTCGTGGCAATATGTAGAGGAAAATGTGTGTAATTTTTTATATACGTTCTAAATTATTTTTTTAGAGCATTGTTTTATGAACTCGCTTTTTACGTGTCTTTATATTGGGAATATGCATTTTTAAAAGTGTATAAGGTATAATGTGAAAAAATCAAAACAACGTTTCGATATCGAATTGATATTGACGCGAGGAGTTCTTTTCTCGGGTTTTGACAGACTGCCAAACCAGATGCACAAAATATTTTCTTCCCTTAGCGTGATTTTTTTTTTAATATATATTTCGTATTTTATATATTATATATGTATGATACTCGGTTTTGCTCGGAAGACTTGAAGTATACGCTGAAATTGTGCGAGGGAAATTCGTTTCGGAGCAGTTTCGTAACGTCGAAAGAGCTGTTATAATGAGCGCATAAGCAAAAAAAAAGTTAAAAAAAAACATAACGAGAGGAGAACGATGTAATAGCCGAAATTGAACAAAGTTAACGAATGAATCAGGGACGAAGAATGCGACGCAATCAGTTGTTTCATTCTCTAAGGACAATTTTTAGGCGACTAATAACTACATTGTATCTAAAAGGAAGAAAAAAAAACAAAGAAATAGAAGTAAAAAAAATGCACTTTTTCCGTCTTTGTATAAACGAAAGAATACCTAATGTGCGAGAAGTCGACGCAGAAACTGCGAGAGAGAGAAAGAGAAAATGGTGGTGAGAATGTCGGCGCGAGCGAATTGGGATATTTTACTCGAGGGGGAGAATCAACCAAGGCGAGATAAAAGATGAAAAAAAGATGTGTGTGAATGGAGATAAAAGACGAATTTATGTGTATATATATGCAATTATTTATGTGCGAAGAACGGGGAGGAGAAGAAATTAAGATTTTCAATGAGAATTTCTTAAATATTATTATGTATATTTGGGCTCTATATCGTATGAATTTTATTATATTTTTGCGTTGTAAATTCATTCGCTAGCGTAACTTTTAATTGTACTGTCGCTTGATTAGTTGTATTAATTATGTATAATACGAATAATTAGTACGATTAATCTATAATTGTAGCGTCATGCGCTTGTTGTGAAGAATGATCCTGTTTTATATGCAAGTACCCAATCACACGATATTAAGGCAAAAATCAATAAGCAAATTTCTACTTATATCGAAAATTCAAATAATCGAATCAATGTTGCAATATTGTAATGGCAGAATTTTCGTATCTAGCTTGTAAGGGAATTTAGAAGGGAGAGAGAGAGAGAGAGACGCGTATCGAAAAGGAAACCGAGTTGTGTAAAGTTATTCGTAAAAGAAAACACGTATACCTTTTTTGCAAGAGACGAGTAAAAAAGAAAGACAGTTTTTCGAACGACTCTTTTCGGTTACATGAGATTTTTTCGCGTTTCGTGTGCGTGCAGATCCACGCGTAAAAGCCACGCACGTTTTCAAGTCGCCTAAAAGTGTCAATATTACGAAAAAAGAAAACGGTATAAAAGGGGCGCACGGGAGTGAGGTGGCCCACCAAAAAAATGCAAAAATCGTGAGCGCGAGAGATGAAAATTTGTCAATTCGTATTAAAAGAGATTGAGAGAGAGGGCGAACTAACGAACGAGAGAGAAATAAAAGCACAACATAGACAGTCAGCGAGAACGAGAGAGTGAGAGAGAGAGAGAGACGATAAATCTCCCACGTCCCTCGCGCGACACTCGGCCGCATTCATGAAAAAAAAAACAAAAAAACAAAAAAAAAACAGGAGGATAGCGGAGAAGAGATAATGGAAAAGTGGAAGGTTTAATCGTAATTTAAAAATAAAGCAAAATAACAAATAAAGAAACAATGGCGCTTTTTCATGTGTATATATTGTTGCTTGCGTTCCGCCGCCCTTAATATGTATATCGCAGTTTTTCCCCCCAAAACGGTGGCGACGACAGAAACAGAGAGAGAGAGAGAATGATGAGAGAAAGAGATAAAAAAAAACGAAGTTCAACGCAGCGCAAGTCGATTATATTATATTGCGTATGAGGTGAATAAGAGGGAGTACAGAATTGATGATTGGTCGTATACAAGTTGAGCGGGCGCCGCATATGCTAAACTGATTTTGCAGCTTGTTTATATATATTGACGTTCGGTTTGTCAATTAATTGCTGAAAAAACGAACATTATACAATTCACGTCAAATATAATTCAATTTTTTATCAGTCAAATCTTAGACCGACGTTTATTTTTCATACAAAGTTAAAAAAAAAGGAAAAAAGAAAAATGATTCATCTTTATGTACATACGCAAAAATTCAAATTCATTCTACAGTAACTTCGTTTCAGGGTAAAGTAATTTTTTTTCCGACCAAACTCCCCCGACGCTGCGAAGTCAAAAAACTGTAATGCGATATGACGAGAAAACGACAGAGTCACACACACACACACACACACATGCGCAATATACTTACACCGCATATACAAGATACATACACTTACACAATAAGGTTTGACTGCGACGTTTCCCCTCCGTCGGCGATTTTCAACTCGCGCGCTCGTTTGTATGCTATACACATACATTTAAACGAATGAACAGTTTTATTTTTTCGTTCGTTTCTTCTCTTCTTGTAACGCTATATACCGATTATACGCGCTACTACTTTATATACATCGACACGCAGACGCGCATACACAGAAAGCCAAAGACTTTCGGACGACGATGATTTTTTGGCGCAGACCCTTTATATATGATTATTATATATGACGATAGCGAAGCGTCGCAGGCCGATTGTTGTATCCGCACCGAGCGTCTGAGAAAGTATGAGAGGCAGTGCGTGGTTTTCGAAGCGTCGATCGAAAGTGGCTGGTGATGAACGCGATAGGGAGAGAGCGAGCGAGCGAGAGAGAGAGTGAGTATGAGAGAGAATGCGAATGAGAGAAATACAACACAAAAAAGTATTGGTGTCCAAGAAGTATTTAAAAATAAAAATCGTCTTTATGTACAATTTCAATTGATGGCTATTTTATTTCTCATTACCTTACCTATTTATCTTTACTTTTTATACGATTAATTTTTATTTTGTTACATTGTTTTTTCACGTTTCTAGAGAAAATATACTTTATTTCAACTAATCAGATCTAAAAATACTATAGTTTATAATTCGTATCAACACAAATTATGTTATAAAATTAAACTCTTTTTTTTCTTTTATCATCTCTCACTTATAAGTAAATACTTGATCTGCGTTCAAATATACTTTAGAAAATTCCATATTTGCTTCTAGTTATACGAAGTTTACCTAAGAACGTAACATAATTTACCTTATGCAAATATTTTCCAGATATTTATAAGATAAGAAGTTTACATAAGTATATGTAACGCAGTTTACTTCACGTAAATATTTAACCGATAATAATATACCGACTTAATTTGATACCTATCCCAGTCTATTAAACTTTCAAATATTTAGAGGATATACATATTTATTATTTTTGTTGAAATAAATCATTGACATTTTTTATAGAACAAACGCTTTCCATCCTACTTCTAAATTAAATGTAATGTATATTAAAGAAAAGTAGGCATAATTGAAACAACTTTAAAAAACTAACTACAATAATAGCTATATTCAACAACGACCTCAAACTCCTATCCCTCAAGCAAAAAAAAAAACCGTTTCGTTCACACCAACTTTCTTAATTCCTAATCAGCGAAACCGTGCGAACAAAGAACTAAAAAAAAAGGTGATCCGTGAATCTCTATATACACACACATATATATAGAGAGTAAGAGATAGAGACGTACGTTCGACGTATCCCTCGAGGGCCTCCGATTCACTCCCTCAGCGACTAGCGCGCGCACGGACGCCTGCGAAAGTAATTTGACTTTCTATTAAAACTTTCTCCTCCTACCCTCTTTCTCCTCCTCCTACTCTGGTTTTCGAAAACTTTCGAGGCACCCCGGGCACAAAATCGCCGACGATTAGACTATGTGTATAGAGCAAGTCAATCGCTATATATGCTATATGTACAGGTCAAGAGCGTATCCTATCTATGTATACATATACATATATATGCGAAAGTTTAATTGGTATTTCGAGAGTCGTATGATTTCTGTCCCGTGTTGTGTCGGTGCTACGATGGGTTGGCTATTTCGCAATGACGAAATTGTTTTCCGGCTATATAACTATTAACTACTGTCGCTCGCTACGTGATTTAATACAATATAATTGGCCACTCGATTGATTGTGAACACATCGTGTAGACGTTAACATAATAAACACTACGTACCATTCGTATATAGGATAACACGATGTTATATTACGTGTTTGTATTTAGTATAAATATATCCTTATAAATATTCTCTATTGGCACTTTCAACACAACCGGACAATTCACACGGCGCAACTCACCATAAACCGAGATGAGAGCGACTATATTCGCACCGACACCTACGCGTATAGTACACGCTGCGTTTCCTTAATCAACTTATAAAAGAACGCCGCGGCCTGGGATTGTACAGCGCACTTTCATATACACATACTTCCCTACCGTTACTTTTAACGACGCGCATAATTTTCTCGTCTCGCGCGTTTGGCTCTCTACGCGCGCGTGTGTATATGTATATACGAGGTGGAAAGTCACTAAATAATATGAAAAGAGGGTAAAGAGGCGCGACGAGGAATCGTTAAAAAGAGAGAGATTTTCCCAGACCCCGTCGTGTCCGTGTAGTCATTCAGTTGCATGAGAGAGAAAGAGAAAAGGACTGAATACGCGTCCGTGTAATTTACCGCGTCGCTGCCTTTATATATATACACGTAAAAAGGAAGGAAAAGGGTCTCTAATATTTTTTCGTCGAGAAAGAAATCGCGACAGTTTGGCATGAGAATTATGATCTATCGAGTAATTAAAAAAGTTCGCATTATATCGTTAAGATTTCACGTGGGAGAGTTGCATTATACGAAAAACAGATCCAGGAAATTACTTTTACTTATATTAAAAATTTTCAAAAATTCTCTCCCTATATTACATCCTCCCTTAACCTCAGGAGCCAAACCCTTTCCTCGCTTCAGGTACATCGCTATTATTAGACTTCTAATAAAGCGCGCGCGCCTATCTACGTAACGAACGCTACTCTCTCTCGCGCGCCGACTCAATTTAGCCAGTATATATATACCTACATCGCGCAGCGTGTCGTCCTCCCTCTTCCTCCACCCTTATATATCGGCGCTTGCGCTTTGCGCGCGCAATCGATTCAGTATATAACACACAGCGCATCGTTCCTCTTTCCGAGTAGTCGGCCTGAATTATCTTTCGCCCTCCTGTAGTGCAGCGCGCCGCGCGCTTATCAGGCGAGTGCGCGCGACGGCGGCCAGCAACGACAAAAGCAAAAAGCGGAAGTGTGGCGAGATTGCGGTGGAGTATATATGATTGCGAATAAGGTGGTTGCTTTTCTTTTGAACCCTTTTCTCCACTGGACTTCACTTTTTCCGGGGGTATATATAGCGAGTAATAATTGACGTGTACCGAAGGGGGATAATTATTTTTGTTATATAATTTGATGATTATAAACATAGTTAAAAGTTGCTTTGTTAAATATAAAAACCATATATACTAAAAAGAACCGTACAATGAGTATAATACATTTTCAGCGCACCTAAAAAGCATCTACACTTTAAACTTTTACGTTGCTTGTCCGCACGTATCCCCGCATCGTAACGAAAAAATTTTTCAGCAAACCTCACACCCTGCGAGCTGGTATAATTCCAGCACGCGGAAACAGTCTTGTAATCCCGCAGCAACGTCATCATATATAGGTACTGTACGCGCGAGACGAAAAAAAAAGGAGAACACGCTTGAATGCACTGCAGCACATGAACGCGCACACGTATATAGATGTGTCCGTGGTATCACGTACGAACACCGCAGTGCTATGATTTTCGTCGCGTACAGTCGCACGGAAACTTTTCTCGCGAAAAAAGAGAGAGGAAAGCCTAATCCCTGTGGGTTGCCGCTGAGAGTATAATGTATAATATGGCGAGACGATGGTGTGGTCGGATTGTTGGTTTAACTTTAATTGCGCAGATACTTAGTTATTATTGAAGATTTTCTGAAGGGTTTATAGGATGTAATTTTTGAGTTGAAGAAAATTTTTTATTTAACATCCGTTTCTACAAAAAAAAACTTCAACGTTCCCAAGTGTAAAATTCCAATAAAACATTTACGGCTTCCACGAAAAATTGTCTAATCCACGTACCGCCAATAATTTTTCACTTCCGCGGTTACTCATTCCCTACACCCTAAATCTCAACCACATACATATACACACATCTATCCTTTCCACTCAGCTACTTTTCGTCGTCGGGGGACGCGTCTCCCCTTTCTTTCTTTCTTATTCTACTGAGGAGGACAGCACGCTTGCACGTTCATTAGCACAACCGCACGGCGAGGTTGTGCACATTCGCGGCATGCACTGCACGACTCTCGACTCTTTCCTCCTCTCGGCGCGCGTCTCTGAAACCTCTTTTTCCACCTTGCTGCGCGGTACTACGGCGACTTATGTTAAGGTGTTTCTTTTTTTCTTCTTCGTTGGCTCTGAGTGTATAAAGGTGGGAAGCCGATGTACGATTGAATTGGTGTAAGTGGAGAAGCGTCGATTGGTCGTTAACAGTTTGATGCGGAATGTATATGTGCTGTTGAAGTATGCTAGGTTGATTTTTATGAGGAGAAAAGTTTTTTTTTTGTTAAATTGATTTATCTTAGGTTATAGTGGCGATTATTATTTGGTACTTTTGTTACAAGCGTTGCAATTACGAGTTGCTACCAATTTAACGGTAAATTTTACACCGAATCTAATTGATATTTTATACAACCAATGCCCACCATGGTATATAGATAAATTTTACCGCGGTTACGAGGAAAATTTGCGATTATTAAAGCGCGGCTATTGATAGATTCATAAAGGTAATTATAAACGTTACCTATAGCTGCGCATGCGATGGCATCATGGTCTTACCCTACCCGGCATTTTCTACTGATATATACGTGCTTAAGGTCAGGGTGTACATACACAAAGTTTCCTTTCAACCCCTCATTAGCCACGCAGGTATTAACATTTTATAAAACTTTTGCCTAAAGATAGCACGAAAAAGAAAATGCAAATTATATACAAAATGATACCATACCGTATATACATACACGTAAAAAAACATAGAACGAAAGAAAAAAAAGAATAGAAATTTCATTGGTCGAGCATTCGGATATTTCTAGTTGAATTTATTGGCAAGCTCTAATGCGTTCGTAAATAGCCCCGCGCGCCTGCCTTTCATTTGCGCGCAAATGGGAAATTCTATCTACCGTGGCGCATCTGTTGCTCTCTCTCTCTGGCTACGTTATAAAACGTAATATAATAACATAATTATATCCATCGATCGGTCGCGTTTATTATAATTAGACTCTAATGGTGTGCTCACCGGATAACTTTTACCCAGTGGTATATACGTGTCCGCTAAAATAATTAAAACATAATGGTATAACAAACAATGTGTAACGATAATATTTATAACAATAAATAATATTATCCCTGTGCCCATCGTCGTATTAATATTTTATATTATTATCGTTCTTTAATTAATACCGTATATATATACATAATTTTCCATAACGTATAAACTATACGGTTGAGAAGAAGAAAAAAATAAACTTCAACGGTTCCGTACAACCACATTATCATATACGGATTAATTCTCCGGTCGGACAACTCGCGCGGCAGATGATGCTCGACATTAACGGCCGCAGAGGCGATGTCGAATTTCCGCACCGCGCTCGGTTTTCCGCACTACGTACATATATACCTACACACGTCTTGACCCGAAATCGCTCAGGACAATATAAAGTGAGTGCGCGCGTATATATATATATATGTATGGTTCGACGTGGAATTGGGACGGCCCTTTTAGTTAAGTGCAAGTCCTTTGGTGTGTACGCAGGATGTTTTGGGAGGGAGTGGAATTGAGGTACAGTCGTTTGGGAAAATTGAATTCCGAGTTTTTAACGGTATACGCATGTATAGATGGGTGCGAGAGAGGGAAGTTGGAGGTGGTTGCAAGTTTTGGTAGTGGTATATATGGAACGATGTAAGGTTGGAAATTTCAAAAGCGGTAGAATAGGTAGACATTAACGACTGATGATAAAATTTTTCAGTGGTGTGCAATTTTCTATAAAATAAGAATATATACGAGTGAACCTAGAGAGAGTGAGAGAGGAACGGATGCTGATCAACTATTGATTCGAAGCATATAATCTCCGAGGATTTCATCGCGCTTGGCCTCTGCGTCACACGTGCGAGTGCAGTTTTTATAAGTCGGATGTATATAGTCTTCTTCCTTTTTCGGTTTATATCCTTTCGTTATTTTTTCTTTTTTTTGCGACCACCTTAACTCACGCTGGTATATTTGCAGTGGACGCTTTGATGAATATAATCAGATTTTTTGTTCAACGTATAGAAGTTGAAATTTCGCTAACTTTTTATAGCGATCGAAGAGAATACACGAGGCAAAGTTTCCGTTATAAAAGAAAAGTATACGAACTATAGTTTTTTGCACGGAAATCAAGCTGTCCAAATAGGAATATAATAGTTCGACGAATTTTAAAACAGAAAAACCGAAAACTTTATCAATATATAAAACACTTAAAAAAGAACAACAATCTTATCTACCCCTCCTGACAAAACCCATACATACAATTACCCCACACAAACACCCCAACAACCCTTCCCTACACTTTGACTTTCCCGCTCTCCTCATTCTCCATATACATCCGTACCTCATCCAAGAGGGCATATAAGCCGCCGGCAGCAGCAGCAGCAGCAGCATGCGCACACGGGGACACAGCAAGCGTCTCTCTCTCTCTCTCTATGTGTATATAACGCGCGCGGCAGCGGCGCGAGGGCACGGCTATGTACGCGAGAAACGGGGAATGACGTCACGGTGGAGCCGTTGCCCGGGCAACGCGAGTGCGAGAGCGCTCGCGCGGGGAGGAGGGTATAAGAGAGAGAGAGGGAGCGATGCTGCCGCGTGCGCTGCCCGTAAAAATCAATTTAGACGCACGCATACATACGCCGCGGTGCTCGCACTTCTTCTATATAGGTATATACATGTGTATATAGGTGTATACCTACCTACCCGTAGGTTTTTTTTTTATTAGGGGATAGGGTAAGTTTTGTTGACGATGGAACGTAGGGTTATACTAAATATGTAGATACGTAGTAGTAGTACACCAGAGAAAAGAAGTAGTATATAGAAAGAAGGAAAGCTCGCCTATACACACCGCGCTATAGACAGAGAGAAAGTAGTGGGGGGTTAAGCTCGCAAGCTCACTCTCTCTCTCTCTCTCGGCGCTCTTTCCCCGTACGAGAGCGCTGGCGGCAGTCGCGAGTAGCCAACTCATCGAGCGGGTCGCCTCGCTCCCGGGTGCTGCCGCCGCCGCCGCCGCTCTCTCATCGCCGCCGCGCGCGCGCTCGCGTGTGTGTGTATACTACTCATCATCGTCGTCGTCGTCGTCGTCGCCGTCGTCGTCGTTACTATACCATATATACCTCGCCATCGTTGTCGTCGTCCTTTTACGTATATTATATATACCACCTGGTCTCTTATATACCTAGGAAACCGGTTAAAAGTGTAAAGAAAAGAAAAAAAGAATACAACAAGTATAACAACAAAAAAAAAGAGTCGTGCTACTGACAACGAGAGTGTGTACAGTAGTAGGTGTATGGAGTAGATATATATATAGTATATATAGAAAAGAAGGAAGATAGGCGACAGGTGCGCGATGAAGCGAAGACGCGCGTGACAGAAGAAGAAGAGCAGAAGAAGAAGAAGAAGCGGCGAAGGTTAGGTAGGCGAGGTAAAGCAAGAAAGGTGGAGAAACAGAGAGAGAAGATGTTCGCGTAGGCGCCGCGCGCGCGTATACACATATTGATCGAGCCCCCCGTGTTCTCGCGGGCCGCTTGCGCGCTCGCTCGCGCAACGGCTACCACCAGCAGCAGCAGCAGCAGCAGCAGTAGTAGCAGCACGCGTGTATCAGGCCGGCCTCCCTCCTCCTCCTCCTCCTACTCCCTTTCTTTCGTAAACACACGCGTATATACATATACGTGAAGAAGTAGAAGAAGAGGAAGAAGAAGAATAACACCGGCGTTGAAAGATAAAAAAAAAGTGTGTATATATGTGCGTGTGGATTATGGAACGAATCCGAGGGCCGTTAAGCGTGTCCTCCTCGGTAAGGACCGGGAGGCATAAGGATGAGCAACAGCAGTGTCGTCAGGTTGATGATGTAGGATGTAGCAGCAGCAGCTGGTGATTGATTATATATATATACACGTATATATACATGTCATGATGATGGTGGGTGGAAGAGGTTGTAGTGTCAGAACCGGTGGTACTACTACTGCAGGTGCCGAGTGAGAGAGAGCAAGAGGTGTATATATATACAGAGATATATATATTAAGCGCGGCCGGCCCCGCGCATGGGAGGGCCCCCGGCCGGGCCTGATGATGACGATGGCCGACGATAGCGGACTATATTGTGACACCGAGTGCGCGTGAGATATAGAGAAGAAGAGGAAGAGTAAGCGAGAAGAAGTAATAGTGTAAGAAGAAGAAGAAGTAAGGAGGAACACGAGAGGATATATAGGAAAAGTGAAGTAAAGAGAAAGAGGAAAAATGGCCTCGGTAGCGGCTTGGTTGCCATTCGCGCGTGCCGCGGCAATTGGTTGGGTACCGATAGCAACCCATCCATTACCACCGCCGCCAATACCGAAAGATCGTCGCAAAGCCGACGACGAGAAGTTACTGATAAACGTGTCGGGCCGTCGTTTCGAGACCTGGCGCAACACATTGGAAAAGTATCCCGACACATTGTTAGGCTCGAACGAGCGCGAGTTCTTTTACGACGAGGACTCGCGCGAGTACTTCTTCGACCGCGATCCCGACATATTCCGTCACATACTCAATTATTATCGCACGGGTAAGCTGCATTATCCGAAGCACGAGTGCCTGACGAGTTACGACGAGGAGCTCGCCTTTTTCGGTATATTGCCCGATGTCATTGGCGACTGCTGCTACGAGGATTATCGGGATAGAAAGAGGGAGAACGCCGAGCGCTTGATGGACGATAAATTGAGCGAGAGTGGCGATCAGAATTTACAACAGCTGACCGATATGAGAGAGAAGATGTGGCGTGCTTTTCAAAATCCACATATATCGACAGCTGCACTGGTATTCTATTACGTAACCGGTTTCTTTATTGCCGTTAGTGTGTTAGCCAATGTCGTGGAGACGGTGCCGTGTGGTAATCGTCCAGGTCGCGCTGGCACTTTATCGTGCGGCGAGAGATACAAGATTGTGTTCTTTTGCTTGGACACTGCGTGCGTTATGATATTTACAGCGGAATATCTGTTGAGGTTGTTCGCAGCGCCGAGTCGTTGTAAATTTGCAAGGTCGGTTATGTCGATCATCGATGTCGTGGCCATACTGCCGTATTATATTGGCCTTGGCATTACCGACAACGACGATGTATCTGGTGCTTTCGTCACGTTGCGCGTATTTCGCGTCTTCCGTATATTCAAGTTCTCGAGGCATTCCCAAGGATTGCGCATACTTGGGTATACATTGAAATCGTGCGCTAGTGAGCTTGGGTTCCTTGTGTTCTCACTTGCCATGGCTATCATTATATTCGCCACTGTCATGTTCTACGCGGAGAAGAACGTCGACGGGACGAATTTCACGTCGATACCGGCGGCGTTCTGGTATACCATTGTCACCATGACGACATTAGGGTGAGTTTTCTTTTTTTTTTATTCCTTCTCTTTTCTTTTTTTTTTTATATATATGTGGGTATGTATCTAATATGTAGGGATGCTTAATTAATTTAGTCGTTACCACGTGTATAACGAGGATGTAGTGGGAGAGAGAAAATCTCGGTGATTGCCGTGACTTTAATTGAACAAGAAAGAAATGGCGTCGATATAAAAGTTCGGCAAACTCAATTAATTTCGCGTAGGGTATATACAAGGAAAACCCATAAAAAATGTTTTTGGTAATACGAAGGAAGGTGTATATAGTAGATAGAACACACAGGGTGAACGGCTATTTAAATCTCAAAATAAATACGCGGGCGTCGTCGGCTGAAGTTGCGCGTGTCTAATAATAGCATTTCTCTCTATTCTTCAAAGAGTCGCCCCGCGTATTTTTAGATCACTTGTTGTCGTCTAAGAAAAATAAAGCAGCAAACGCGAGAGAGAGAGAGAGAGAGAGCGAATAGCTATATAAGCGAGGTAAGCAAGTAAATTTGATAAACTGCGGATTTTTCGGTGTAATATGGTCGTATGTGATTATAAGTGTTTTGTTACACCGATATATCAAAACGATCGTTGGGTGGTTGTTGTTGTTGTTGTTCTGAAACAATTTACGTATATTGGTTATAGATATTTTTAGGTATATAACTTGGAACGAGGACTGAATGGTACGATGGTTGAAATGAAATTTTTTTTGTAAATACGAGCCAAATTATATTTACTGAAAAAAGTTGATTGAATTTCAGAGAACGCCAATCAAACCTCCTTTTCTCGACAATTCCTCCCTTTTTTTATTTGAAAAACATTTTATTTTCGACACAACTGCATACTCAATCTCTATGTAAAACCAATAACTTACGCACAACCATTGTACCTCTCTATATTCACACAGTCAACCACCTAATTTCCTTTCACACCCACACCATCCCCACAAAAAAAAAATAACTCCAACCCTCCCATATACCCAACGCCGGGCCTCATAATATCACGAATCGCTACCACATAACCGTACGTATACCTACCTATCGTTCGGTTTGCGCGTGGCGTGCGCGCGTGCGGCTGACGTCAGAACGCGCGCGACCCCGCGCAGGAGAGTCCACTCTCAAGGAGAGAAAGAGAGAGAGAGAGGCGCAAACGTGCGCGCGCGCTTGAAACTCGGTCAAGTTCGTCGCGCGGCGCTGCGCTCGTGTGCGCGCGTGCGAATGGTTGGCGGAAAAAAGGTGTGCGACGATGATCTGTTTAGAAATATATAGGTATGTGGGGATGCGGTAGTGGTGGTTGTGGGGTAAGGAAGTGTAAGGTGTGAATAGCTATGGGTTTGTAGGTAATGGATAAGGTAGAATGTAGAAATTGGTTTATTCTACGAATCGCATATAGATTTTCACCACCTTACCGTACTTATACTATACATTACAGTAACACCTAATACACCTTGCAGTTTGTATTATTAATATACATATACACACACATAATAATATCCATATACAGGAATTAGCATATAGACATCGAGCTGACGCGTGAAAATTGATGTCCGCGCCCAGTCACCCTCAAAGAGCGCGAACGCACACTCACGCCTCCTCTCTCTCTATACTTACCAAAACGTAATTGAATTTTCACAACTCCTCGTTCCATCTATCCACACACGTATACACACCTTTTCGCTCTATAATGCAAAACCCAAACGAATCAACGTTTAATTAATCACCGTAGCGTGATCGCAAGCTGCCTCGCGTTCCTCGTGTATATATATATACACCACCCGCCGATATAATTAATGCGCGGTATTTGCCCTCGCAGTATAGTATAGAGGAGGGGTATAATGGGGGTGGGTGATTAATCATCGTCCGCTATCGACAAGCAAGTCAAGACGACGAGGCGCGAATATATATGTATATATATATAAACATACTTAAGTGCATGAGCTTCGCAGAGGTGTAAGCTCTCGCGCGAATGCGAAACCGCAGTGAGGATATTTTTAGGGTCGATCAAGACACGGTAATATAATTAGGTCGCGAAGTGGTATATATATTGAATTTTGAAAAGCTTTGTAATTAGATGATAGTAGATTTCTCTTGTTACAATTCCGTAAAATCAAGAAGATCAGCCACCACATACCTGGCGAAGGGTCTCTTTCTCTCTCCTTCTCCCTTATACAAAAGAGAGAATCGCGTAGACTGTATGTATCTCTCTGTTATACAGAAGAGGAAACGAGACCGTGTAGGTATACGTACACATACATATACATGACACGCGCTCTTGAACGAGAGACACGGTCTCTTGAAGCTACCGTGCAGAGAAAGAGAGAGAGAGAAAGATACATGTATACATATACTACTACTACTACTATGCGACCGGTTCTCGCGTTGCTCGCGCAAGCAGTCTCTTCAAGTAATTGGCTCCGTGTAAACCGCCGCGGGCCGGTGAGCGAGCGAACGCCTTCGTCGTGTGTGTATTTTTAACCCTTTCGACTACTATACTCGCGTATAAGTCTCTCTCGTCTCCCTCTGACTTGGATACTATATACTGCTATGTTGTTGCAGGTGTATAGGAGGACCTCGGTCGGGCCTTTTCCAGGCGGCTGCTGTTGTTGCTTTTTTTTTCTTTTTTTTTTGTTGTTTGGTGTGAGGGGTAGGTAGAGAAATTTTTGGGGATGGGGTGGTACAGCTCAGGTTTCAGATTGCGGGTAGTGAGTGAATTTTCTTTTTTTTTAGGCTTTGTACGATTAATTCTTAAATATAGATTTTTCTATAAAAATATATAACTGAACCACTCGATGTCAAATTTTTCGGACACGTGGGTCCATAAAAAAAATGTTCACTAACTGCGTACCGCGGTTAATCTATAATCAATAGATATATACCAAAGCCACTCGAAATTTCATGAACAACCGCATCGGAGTTTGCAATCTCTCTCTCTCTCTCTCTCTCTCTCTCTCACACACACACAAGCGAATCAGTGCTGCACACAATTCGAGATCAGCCCGTCGTTCGTCTCGACTTTTATTGCCCATTTCGGATAAACAAATAGTGTAAAATTAGTAACGCACGCGCGCGCGCTGCGAACGTTAATTGAGGCATTAGCCGGCGGCTGCCGCTTATATACGCGTGGGTAGACCTCGTACATATATACGTATATATACATACGCGTGAGGAAAGAAACATTTGGACCACCAGGGACGCAGCGATAACAATAACATCGGCAATAACAGCGAAATTGAGCTGTTTATCTTGCTTCTGTGTGTGTGTGCACACGCGTATGCGCTATCTTTTTTTCCTCTCTCTTCGAGTTTTTTTCCCAGAGGCCGAAGTTGCTTTGTTTTGAAATTTGGTTTACGAGGAGAGCCACCGCGAGTTTTTCGAAATTCGAAAAAACGAGAGGAGTGGCTGTGCGTGTGTGTGTGTGACCTCGAGAGCCGCCGGAAATAAAATACCCGCGCGATGGCCCTCGGAAATTGCATCGAAAGAAGAGAGAGAGAAATGATCTCGTATTTACTTTATATTGTGTATGCGAATGTTGTTGTTGTCGTATGCTGCTACTGCTGTGCGCGAGTTATTTTATTAAACAACTGAAACGCTGCTGGCGATATTCGTTGAGGTTGGGTCAATAACGCGATTTCATTGTTAAAAATGTTAAGCAAGGCTGCTACTGCTGCTACTGGCTTGGATCAGACAATCAGGTCAGCTTGGTCTCTTCTTCTTCTTCTTTTAATTTTCAAACGGTAAATCATTTCCGTATATATATATATATATATAAATATAATAATGCACGAAGCGGACGAGAATATGGGTTAACCGAAGATGACATTTTTGTTTTTCGCTGTTTATTTGCTTTATTTATCAAGTTATAATTAGAATAAATTGCTATAGCGGCCTGATTTTCAAGTAAATTCGAGAAGTGCGAACGAGTGTGTAAATGGAAATGAGAAAATTCTGTTGGCAAGTTCGGTTGTAATTGTAAACGAGTGGAAGTTACTTCAAGTTGTTACGATTATCCGAGTGGAAGTGAAATAACAGCTTTATTTATTTAACGATTTACGCGGCGTGGGAAAAGTATAATGATTTGTCGCGCTCGTGTTTTTAGCTCGTGTATAGATTGATAAACGTACGTTTACTTCGTCCAGTGGTAATAAAGTTACAACGGTTTTCACCTATCGCTACCTATACATCAAATTTGCCAAGTATAAATTGGTTAGGAATATTTCACGAGCTCTTTCTGTTCTCTATCAAAACCCGATAGATTCAGTATTTCATTCCCTTACCCATATTCCCTATATATAAAAGTACATTATCGCCAACAAATATACATATACGCACAGTATGCGCGTACTATTATTGTTCATCAGCAATTACAGGATTATCCCCCGCGAGCTTTTATTATTACGATGAGCGGTGCGAACAGACGCGCTGCAAGTTGGATAACTGCTCGTATCTCGGCAACGATGGAGCGACTGTTATAAAGTCTTCATGTTTTAAGCGTTTTTGGCTCTTAACATACTACTAGGATTTCGTGGCCGTGTAAAGGCGATATTATATATATATATATATATATATATACGTTGTACCAATTTCATACGCTCGACTAATAAACTTCCGAAGATCCCCCAAGCGTATATATACGAAGAGAATCGAAAATTTTTCACTCTCTTGTCGCTCGGGTTCTATATATATATATATATATATATATATACACACACGAGTCAACATACTGGGGATAGAGACGAGAGATCGAGTGCATATATATAGAGAGAAAGAGGGAACAGATTGATTCGCCTCGGGACGCGAAAAACCTATAAGCTACAGTCGCGGAAGTCGAAGGAAATTAGGTCGCGTATATACGTATACGGGGTGATCGAAAAATTTTTCCTTCGCATATATACAATTATTACATCACAATGTATGTGTGTGCGTATGTATATACATATACATATCATTGTATATACTACGATTGATGAATGAATGGAGAAAATTACCTACCTCTATCCATCGACCGTGGTTATGTACATTTTTATGATACGTCATTCGCGCGTATGAGTATATAGATTCAGGAACCGCGGAAGTATAGAAAGATAATTTTTTGTTTTTAATTCGTTAGGTTTTTTTTGTATGCAAAACGACAATGATCGTCCTATGAGGGTGTAAGTTGAGTGTAATAGTAGGTATATACTTAGCCTTGTGACACTTACTAATATATTATGTACTTATTTTTGAGATTCCAATGTAAGGAAACCGCGGTCGATGATGTTCATTTATTTAAGCGGCGGTTGTCGGTCGTTCTTTTCATAAACTCGCAGGTAATGCGGCTGACACCGTATGCGTATATATAGTGGTTACGTATTGTGAGGAATAACGAATAAATAAATAATTGTACTTCCGTGACAGCATGAGCTATTAGATTTAAAATTATCAATACTGCCGCATTCGCGAATGGAGAGAGTTAATTTCTTCATTTCTCTATTCTAACTGTCAATATACGGTCACTTTTATTACACACACGGTTCTTCTTCTTCCTTTTTGTTCTTCTTCTGACAAATTTCTCATTTCGCACGTACCATCGCCTCTCGATTTCGTATAATATACTTATGTTCATGACAGCGTTCTGCGATATTTCATTCAATTCTCTCTCTCCGTACTTACAATATTAAACCACCACTTTTTCTTTCTACTTTCACGTAAAAACTACGCCCTTTTCTTTATCGTATAACATAACCCATCGATATTCCCCCCAGCTTATACATATACACGTATATACCACCTACAGCACGCACGTGTATATTATAAATTTCGATAATGGTCCTGCAGCGATTAATTAGCACTGTCGATGGGCGTTATATTCATCCGTGAGCAGCGCATGGTTTATTATAAAGCACGCGCGTGTGTTGTTAACATGACGGTTAAAACGATGCTAGTATATACATCTATATACGTACGCAGACTTCGACGTCGATAAATCAGACGACGATATATGTATATGACGAGAAAATGGACCGGAAAGCTTCGAGTGTCTGTGATACGTTGCCAAGTGTATAGTGATAAGTTTATAGTGGTAGGACCTGGAACAACCACGTATATTGTTGTTATTACGAATGTATATGTTTATCGCTAAAATCCATATAATAATCCAAAAAAAAAGAAGATATAGCATAGGTATCAGTTCGCACAACAAATCACTCGCTATATAACGAGTGAACGACAGGCACGCGAATTTTTCCGAGTAAATACGCGCGTTGTGGTGGTGGTGGTAGCCACTCGAGGTATGTATATATAGTATAGCGTTCGGACTGCCAAACGACTCTTGGCACTGGCAACGGTGCCAAAAAATGTCGGCGTAAACACGACGACGACGTCGTGACGGATCGATCATCGATCGCTGCCTGTGTATGTATACGTGGTGGGTGTATTATCGTGGGGAGAGCGAAGGGAATGCGCGAATGGGTAGAGGATGTTCACCTTTTTGGTGGATGGTTGGTGGTAGATATATTAATATATAAGGATAAATCCAATAAGACATACATATATACATATATATACCTCATTACGACCCATCCTACCACTTTTTTTTCTAATGGACCACTGAAAATTTCCGACACTTATACACACACACATATTCTACAATCTATTTTTGTATACTCTTCTCCATCGTCAGCGAGAACGCAGTTCGGCGTACATACCCACACACACACACACATACACACGGATCTTGCAACAGGTGCCTTCGACGACCTGCCGCCCGCGCGAGTTGAGCCTCCCTCTCTCTTACCGCGTGTGCTGCACACGTATTATATACATGTATATATATATATATATATATACCTGTAGTTGTAGGAGTAGTGGCTATACGGGCCGCGAGCAAAGGAGGAGCTGTGATGTACATAGGTACGGGTGTGGATGGTGGATCGGTGGGTATTGGGAGATGCGTCGTACTGTACTCGGGTTGTACTACTGAAGGTGGAAGGGATTTTTAAGGGTGAGCAGTGTGGTAATAATATATAACTTTTTAATTAAGCGAATATTCTAATTTATTTGGTAAATTGTACAGTATAGTTATAATATAGTTTACAGCTCAGCGCAAAATTATACACGCATATCATTAAATAACCGTAACCTGTCAGACCACCGGCTGTTGTTGTTGTTATTATTATTATTATTATACGCTTGGGCAATTATAAATTTTATTCCTTTTATTTATTCGACCTTCCAGTCGAGTTATGCGTCATCCATACGCGCGGCTCGGTATATATACCATAAACCACGTGAAATGGTAATAATTTTCCATGAAAAATATTATTTGCTCGGAATATTCATCACGCGCGCGGTCGAAAAATTATAACGAGCCCCATCAACTTTATAACCCATCGTTAGCTCGCTCTTAACAAACAAAAATTTTTAACTGCGAAATCTCACAAACCCACATACATACACATGCACATATATGAAAAAAATGATATGGTTATAATATTTACCAATAGAATGCGTTAATGAGATGACTTTATATTCGTGGAAAAACTTGATGCAAATTATATACGGTATGGAACGACGGTGAATCAAGCTTTACGGGGTTCCCGTATAACTTTTATTCTCTATATAGAGCTTGCGCACGCGCGTAATGCCTATAATCCATATTTAATTACCGGGACACGGCCGGCAGCAGTGAGTTTTCGGGAGGAGGGTATAGGTTTACGAGCGTCGTCGCACGGTTAAAGCGTTAGGAAGGTTTTTGCTCGAACGAGCGACGTGGTTCCGAGTGGATGTCAGTGCGAGTTGAAACGGTGAAAGGTGAAAAGTAACGTTAGTTTAGGAAGGCGAAGGAAAAGAAACATTTTTAATTAGACATATAGGGAACTATGTGACAATTGATATACATTTTTAAGCACAAACGACCGATGAGTAAGATATCAATAACTCCGCGACATAGTGTAGTGATAAAAGAAACATCATAGCGGATATAACCCCCGCACAAGCGTGACTTTTGAATAAACCATCGTCGCCGAGTGTTGCTGTTTCATCTGTCGTTGGACTCTATAAGAAAGACAAAAGCTCGACAAGTGTGTATGCGTGTATATATATATATATATACACAATCGAAACGTATATCGGCCCCTCTCATACAGCCGTAAAAGCATCTAGCGATCGCTTTCCTCGTATTTTTACGATCATCGTAAACCTCCGTCGTCGTCAGAGACAAACTACTTTTGTTTTTAGCTATATATATATATACATATACACGTATACAATAATATATATA
>JAWWEQ010000001.1:1447153-1561770 GCA_035583055.1 Torymus tubicola
ATATATAGAGCAGAAGTTGACTTTAGAACTTGATATTCAACTAAATTAACAAAAGATCGGTGAGCGATAGTCAAGCTTGCTGATATATAGTTTTCGCAAACTTGGCAAGACACCGAGGGTATAGAGTTATATTGTTGATAGGAAGGTATATAATAGGGACAAATGAGCGCACACGCGTCTCAGAGCTATTTCAAAGACGCGTTGCGAACTATGTCGCTTATGTATATGTATATATATATATATATTACGCGTGAGGTGGGACAGAAAGAGAGAGTTTTATCGCGATACGTGGTTATCGCTCGTAGCTCGTGTCGATTTTATGTGGAATTGTGTTGTGGCGAAGACGGGGGTTGTAGAACTTTGGTTGTATATATTATGTAAACGGAGATCGGAATGGTGGTAACCTGTGGATTTTTAAATTGTCATACTTTTTTTGTAAATGTTTTTAAAGGAGACGTTGTTTTTTTCGGAACGTTCCAATGTTTTTTTTTTAATAACTATAATAGAATAAATAGTAATTAAGGTACATCAATTCGTACACCTTAAAATGTTACGTATTACAAAAGTATAGCAAAAGAAAATAATTTTTTTTCGTAAAACATTCCTATTAATAAAATAAAGCCCACGAAACCTATCCCTCACTCTCTCCACCTCTGGTTCCAGTTTGAATCCGTAATATACGCATCCGTCGACTTCACTCTACACCCTCTGTACGCCCTCACAACACATACATACAACGCAGAGAACCGGATCAGGGCCTACGTTACTCTCTCTCTCTCTCTCTCTCACCTTGCGGCACGCGACGAATCCTTTGCACGCACATATACCTCCCCCCCCAAAGCGATGAATATTCATCTATCCGACGTGGTACTGTACGTCGCTTGCGCGCGTACGTCCTCATGAATAAAGTGCACATGTACATAGGCAACCTGCACACGCGCGCGCCCGCGTAATCTATTTGCATCAAATTTCTTAATCTCAGTTGCATGTGGTAGATGGTGGTGTATATAGTATAGCGAACGTCGCTGCTATTGCCGCTGTTGTGTGCGTATACGAAGGGAATGGAAGCGTATAGAGAGTGTATAATGGGTGAAGTTTCGCAGGATGTGTACAGTGCCCGAATTGTTTCGGAATTAATGCGTGTACGTGTGTGTACATGTGTGTGTGTGTGGATAGGTGACGTTGATGTTGAATGTATGTGAGATTTAGGGATGAAATTTTTATTGTGGTTTCGTGTGAGGGTTTAATTAATTATTGTCGTAATAAGATATCGATAAAGATTACTCAACAGTGCAATTACATCCTACAAAAATATCGTACACTTCTAAGATTAAAAAAATCTTTATCACCTCTAAATAAAAACCTCTAAACACTCGCAATCAAACAACCGCATACTCAACCACTTTTCCATTTTCACACACTCACACATCGCGATAGGACACGTAATTACCGAACCACAGGTCATATACGGGAATGCAAATGGCTTCGCGCGTACTCGTCTTTGAATTCCCCTACGTTTATACACACACATACCACACACACACACACACACGTGGCGGCCTAATACTCTTAACGCAAGCGAAAACGCGGCGAGTGAGCTTCCGGTAATGGCATGTCGTTAGGCCTCTGCGTAGTAATGGCATGCAGAGGGAGGAAGAAATTCAAATGTATATGTGGGTGAGAGGTAATTGTTGCGTGAGTTGCGAGTGTTATTAATGGAGTGCTATATACGCTGAGTGAAGTGGATGATGGAGACGTTTGCGTTAGGCATATATATGAGGCATTCTACAGAAAAACGTACGATTTACAGTCCAAAAATGGAGACCCGTCGTTTTTGGGGGCACACTTACCAAACAAGTGTTTTTTTTTAGTCTTTAGGATATTATAAATGAAATGGAAAAGGGTGCCAAGTCGGAACCATGTGCCAACAATTAGTTATGGGCTAATTACCGATAATGACAAAAATCACTAAAAATAGCTGTAGTTTGATCCAAAATAATTCTATACATAACAACTCAATATGAAATTTGGAAAAAGGAAAAAGAAACAAGAGAACGAGAGATTTCCAAATCTATTTTCAGAATTAGAAAATGTTGATTCCTTCAAAAGTTACGTGAGTTTGAAGTTGGGCTTGAAACTGACGAAAAATGGTAGCAAAGGGAGAATTTGGAAAAAAAACCATCGAATTCGTACATGATTCCAGTATTTCGTGTATTTGCTATCATTTCACGAATAAGTTTCAACATTGAAACCCATTTTTCTCAGAAACTCCAAAAGTGGACTCATGCCGTTATGCCTCGAAGCCACAGATATATACATATACAGGTACACAGAGTCCCCAATATAAAAGTAATTCGCTGCCTTTCAACGCGTCGTTCTTGTTAATGCATATAAAACGCCAATTAAATCATGCACACACATACCTATAAGTACACACAGATATAGGTATAGAAACCTCGTACATATATCTGCCGATTTCTCCCTTCATTCTGTCTTTATTTATTTTTTTTTTATTTTCGCTCTCGCGAACGACTGAAATACGCGGCTGTTGTTTATAAATAAAGCGCCCGCAGCGGCCTCGATTATCAATAGAGAAAGACAGAAGCGAGCAGCTCCCTGTATATCTATTTTTCCTCTCTCTCTCTCTTTTTTTTTCATCCTTTTCCAATCCTACCTACCTATACCTCTCTCTTTCTAACCCTTCCACAGGAGGGTGGTAGTAGCAGCAGCAGTAGCAATAAAACAGTCGAGTTTTCAAGCCGCCACGTATCGCGTAGCGGTTTAAAATAGTCAAGCAGCTATGTATGTGTCTGTGTATGTCGCCTTATGGCTCTTGTTTCTTTTTTCTATACCTATACTATATGTATGCAAGCACGCGCAAGGATTGATACGATGGTTATGATAGCTTGCCTTATCCTCTTCCCCTTTTATTTTTTACCTCGATATACATACACACGCGCGCGCGTGCTTTTGCATTTTTGATGGATTTATATATCGAGAGATTTTCTTTGAGCCCGAAAGGATTTCAAGCGCTGCTGCTGCTGCTACTGCTACAGCTTGCAATAATAATTCGCTTTTATTTTTTCGACATATATATATACATATACACACACGTGTATATAGGTATATACAGCAATCGATATAGACACCACACGAGTGTACATATACGCGGGGCTGTGAGTTTTTATATATCCGGGAACGGTTTTATTAAAATGCACGTAATAATGAAAACCTTCGACGTTTTATAATATCGCGCGAGTGCGCGCACCCCACTTCTTCATTATTATGAATGTCGTTGCTGCTGCTGCTGTTGCTGTTACTGCTCGTTGTTGTTATTATTATTACGGGCTATAGATATATAGTCAGGAGAGGGCAATTTTTATTAACCTGATAAAGTTGAAAATAACTTTTGCGCGCAAAGCGCTCGTTCGTACGTTCGATCACTTGCTAAAGTTTATCTATATATATATATTGGATTTACCATGCGAGTGTATATGTCGTTATTCGGTTGCGATTTTCACGGACGGAAGTTTATTTTGGAAGGAAAAGACTCGTATAACGGTTCTTTATGTAAGTTGGGTCGAGCGAATTGGTGCAGCGTAGTGGTTGGTATAACCATCGACAAATTTGCATAGCAGCCGTACGCTATGCGATATATTTGCGAAATTCTCGTTTATTGAAGATCTCGGGTGATTATACTTTCGATAACGGCGTTAATATCCTTTAAATTACATACTACACTATAATATGAACCCCGCAACTCTATTTTTTCACCATTCCCATACGAATTCACCCTTTACCCAAAAAAAAGAAAGAAGAAAAATATCGCTAAAGTAACGCAATCCTTATATATATACAAACCCCCACAGGTATATACATATATCGACGTACGTTCGCACTGTACCAACATACCGGCCTCTCGTTAATTTTTCATCCGCTCATATACTTTGGAGGGCGACCGCGTGCCTTCGCGTAGCGCCACTACTATACACCACGAAACAACAATTATATTATATACAAACCTCCGACTTTATTTTTAGACGCAATGCTTGTTGTATATAGGTAAAAACTCGGTTCAATTAACGAATACCTACTGTTATACACCCGTTGCTAATTTTCACATTTTGAATAATTTTTTATATAAAAGTGTACTGTTGGTCACGTATAGCAAGTAGGTAGTAATCGCATTAGTCTAAAAGAGATACTGCGTATACGGTATATAGTTCTTCAACCCCCTCCGTCCGGATTTTTAATCCTATATACGTGTATATATGCGCTTGGGCGCGTTTAAAAAATTTAGTTTAATTACTGCGGCACTTTACGACTGCACGCGTACCTACGCGCGAACGCGAAAAAATTTTATTGTTTTAATGAAATCCAGCTACCACTTTCTCCCTCTCTCTATGTATATCTCACGGGAAAGAGAGAGAGAGGGCAAAGGAGTAGGTCGCTCGATTCCCTACACACACGTCCCTTATTATTATTATTATTCATTTTTTTTTTCATTCTCGCTTTGCTTTCTCTTCATTTTTTCCGCCAGGCCGATTCGCCCGTATATATACGAACGCGTATATGTGTGTGTGCGAATTTCACGCGAGCTCGCTATTTCACGCTCGGCCGCGCGGCGGTTATATAGCTGACCTCGCTCGCGCTTTGCTTATACGCGCGACTGTTCGCTTTTTGCGTTGTTCGAGTGAGCGAGTTGTTATACACTATACGTATGTGTGTGTGTGTAGGAGAGAATGAAAGAATAAAGTTCGGATAATAATGATGCATGTTTTGAAGTTTGCTGCTGTGAGTATGTGTATACGTAGGTGGGGAAATTAAGAAATGCGAGTCTGTGTGTGTGTGTATGGGAGGAAAGTATCCGGTATTATTTTCGTATTATATGTTATGCGTTGGTGGATGATAGGATGGAAATAGAATGGCGTAAACTAAAATATTCGAATATTGAGTCAGCGAGCTACGCGCGGCTAATCTTGGTGGTGAAAGCATCTTGGCGCATGTGGAAAGCGATAGAAATTATAAGACGTGTCACCAACTACGGTTGGTCCTTGGTTCCTTTTACCAATTATGATTGCGAAGACATGCAACAGTACTGCAATTCACAAACCCCATCGTACCCACACATATACGTGACCGCGTCAGGCAATAATATACAACTCACATACTCAGCGCTACCAGTGAGCTCTACTACAACCAGGAAGTCGTAAAAGATTATATACGCGTTCGCGCGAGGGTCAAAAATAATACCGACGTTGACCGACCGCTCGCGCGTATGCGATATGGCGTTTCTTATTCATATCAGCGTGACGACGACCTTGACTCTCGGCCCGCGTGCTGGTGGAAAAAGACATACATAGAAACTGGGTCGAAATTAATAAATCGCGACAGGGTATAAAGGAAAGAAAGGTTTGAATTATTCTTCGATGATATATATATGCGAGTTATTAGAAGAGAGTGTATTGATATGCGTGTATTTCGAGTGGTACGGTACCCGCGTGGTTATAAAAAGAAGCTCTGTGGTTGTAAATAGTGTGTATTATTAGGAACCATAAAATTTCGTAGCTATGAGAAATTATATGTGTACGACTAATGTATAACGTATTTAGTTACAATCTTTACTTTCACCGTACATATACTGACCCTTGTGCCCGTGATTTACCTCGCTGTCCTCCGCCAACCCCCATCTGGTATATCGGAAATTTCTGCACGACCTGTGCGGCAACGCCGCCGCGATGTGTATGTATTAATACACACGACGCGTATAGACTTATACACGCGGTATATATATATACGGACGAAGCACGTGTCCCTCGCGCACGCGTGTGTTTTCTTTCTCTCCTTTCGACGCGTCGTAAGGAGGTAGGTAAGTGCGCGGGGTACGTTTATGATCGTGTACGATGAAATGCCGATGGGAGAAAAGAGAGAGAGAGTGAGAGTTGTTTTAATGTGGCAGATGATGGGTTTCTTAGAACAACGATAGTTGATGGGAGAATTTTGGTGTGGGTGTGTGTGTTCGTGGAATTTTAGAGTATAATGGGGGTTGGGAATGGTTTATGGAAGTGTGATGAGTTAAGGGATGAGTAATCAAATGGTTTAGTGTATTTCTATATATACGTGTAATCCTAAATTATAAAAGTTGTAAGAGTAGCATGAATAAGGAGACATAAAAAAATGTTAAGTGGAAAGATTTAAAAAAATTATAATGTTGGCGGTAATTTTTGATAATAAAAATGTTAGCTCTCGATGGCTTGAGCAAAAAGAAATAAGATACACATGATTTGTATTCAGTGCCATTAAGTTAAAATAGCCAGAAATAACCTTGACATTGTATATAGCAGTGATAAAAAACATTTCCGAAAAGTTAACTGCTATCGTTGGCATTACTTTTCTACAGTCTTTTCTTTTCGATAATTGAAATAACGATACGGCGCATACGTGAACAGAATTTTGAATCTTTTTTTTTTAATTTTATAAAACTGTAAAACTTTATTCTCTTAAAATACCCGCATTCAAAAAAATTATTACACTATCCACCCTATACGCATTCTCCCTTATACCCTCGTAAACAACCCCTCTTATCCCTTCTTCGTTCCTCATCTCCGTCCCTATATATATCCATCGGCATCGAGCTCGTGCAGTGTCGCGTCGTAAAAAACAGTATAGCGCAGCAGTATAACAGCCGCTCGAGTCGCGCGGAATTCCGCCGTTAATGGACAGCCACTCGTCGTGCGACTTCTTCCGTCCACTGGGGGGGACACGAAAGGGGTGGTCTACACTATTGGCATCGTGCCAGGCAGTGACGAAGAGGCTGCGCAGTATATAGCGTGAAAGACGATTTTTAGGCGCAAGCGGTGACGTACGTAAGGGTAGAATGGAAAAGAGAGAGTGAGAGGATATGTGGCGAAAAGTTTTGGAAGGAAGAGGAGGATATGACGAATGGTCTGCTGACCTGATTATACGACGGACGTTAGGGTAGGGTAAGGTCGGGTTGTGTTTGGGAAGGAAGATGGGGGTGGATTTTTTTTTTTTTAGGGAAGGGGGTTTATACTGACGAGAGAAATATTGTAATGGGTAGGTGGGTTGATGAAGGAGACTGCGACAGGTTTTGTTTTTGTAGTATTTTTTAAAAGGGTGGCAGTAGTAAGAAATACGTGTGGTAAGACGGATACTTTTTTTCTGTTAACTTTAAATAAAGATGAGTGTCGTCACGACAAAGTCTGCAATGTTTTTCTCTTTTCTATATATTAGAAACGCACAAAACTTGAAAATATGCTTACACTAAAAACTAAAACCACCATTATACCAACGCCTGACACCTTAATCACCTCACCACCAACAGCAACGCATGATGACAACCCTAACCGCACCGCAACCTTTAAATAACCCTAGAACCACATCCCCATTCGCAAACCTCCCTTTCGAAGACCATATGACCATGAGGCTATACGAATGATTGATTTGTAGCTGTCTGAACCGTGGCGTATTATAGAATTTTTGGCCCAGCAAAAGAAAGCCAGTCACGTATATATATATATATATACGTATATGCGCATCGAAACAATCGGTTCGCGTCGCGCGACGACGAGGCGCACGATTAATAACCGTCGGTACAACAAACCCCTCCCCCACCCTCGAGTGCCGTCATAAATGGGTCGCGCGATGAACCGTAACGGGGAAAAGAGAGAGGAGGAAAAGCGATTTATCAGAGCGCAAAAATTCGGTGCTTGCCAAAAAATATTATACTATGGATATAGCCGCGAAGCCTTGAGCAGCTCTCTGCTTTTATATTATTAATCATTGGCTGGATTGAGTATACGCGTGTGTGTATGTGTGGGGTATTGGGTTGATTGGTTATAATATTGTAGAATCACGAAATGTTGAAAAAAGAAAGAAAAAAAGTAAAATCTCTCTTACTATAGCGCATAATCCACGTAAACCTGACCGGAAATCCTATCATTTCCCCTCACGCTATAGAGAATTGCACTCTGCTCTCCTCCGCGTTGGATTCGATTTACCCTTCGTACCGCCAATTTCAACTCGAACTTTTTCCGGCCTTTCGGAGGTTTTCGCTGACTGCGATAATTGAGTGTGCCACGTGATGAGGCAATTTCCAGGTAGATAATAGTAGCGTGCAGCTAGTACACGTTTTACGTATATTTTTCTTCTCCCTCTGTCTCTCTCTTTTTTAGGAACCGATATATATGTATCTTTTTAATTGACCCGAACCCTCATTATATTTCGAGCGCGTAATTTTTCAAGATAACCCGCGCCACAGATAATCTCTCTCAGGCGTATAATAAGAATAAGGCGAAAGAAAGAGAAGGTATAGAAGCGGAATTGAGTGAAAGTTCGCGGTTGGTTGAAGACAATGCGGTTCGCCGCGTTAATAAAGAAACCGCGGTGGTGGTCGGGAAGGGGGGCGTCGCGAAATTAATTAAGGATTCCTTATCGCTGAGGCCGCCTCTGATTAATATTCCCAACCAGCGATCGGGTTCACTGCTCTTGAGGCTGTGAAAAATGAAGTATGATTGGTGGTGGTAATTATACTCCGTACCGGACAACAACGAGGTTATTACTGATTGAATCTTCTAAAAAAGAAAAAAAATATTAATAGAAATAATACTCTATACACATTGTATCGGATACATATATAAAAAAAGCTTATCCATTCCAAGCAATTAACTCAACTGTTATATAGCTACAACGGGTCACGGAATATATTTCGCTTACACGCGCCTTGTACGTGTCCTCGCGTTTGGCTATTGATTTCGCGTCAGTCAGTCGGACACTCGGCGCCGATGAAATAAGAAGAGAGAGAGATTTTTCTCATACCCTTCGGGGTTCGATTGCTTCCGCAAACGTTTAGACTGCCGTTGGCTTTTTGCGCACGTCGCGCGGCGGTTCGGAGATTTTTTTGCTGAGGATATTAATGCGCAGAGCTAAAGGAAGTCGATGTGGGTGTGAGTTGATGCGACAGTTTGTTGTGGAAATTGTGATTGAAGATATGGCTAGGTTTAAACTGTGAAGTATATATTATTGTACGCGTGTTTATTTAGGTTGACGAATTGGGCTAAAAAATGTGTTTTTATTTTTTACGGTTATCTCTGTAGAATTATCGAAGCGAAAAGTGTACCGCGCAATGGCTTCTTTTGGAATAATGCGAAAAGCATTGTGAGAAATTAGCATATACTATATACAAACCGCAATTTAATATCTCTGAACTACAACCCTTTTAAAAAACGCCTTTCTTAGCTTCACCACGTCACGGAAATATCCTAAACGCACATCGCATCTTTTAATCTCACGCGACGCTGGTACACGTATACCACGTCATACATACATATATAGGTATATGTACATGTACACGAAGAAGAAGAAGAAGAAGAAGAGCTCGGTAATCGCGCTGAAAGCATCTCTCTCTCTCGCCTACTACGAGCAACGCGAGCATTGTCCGATCGAACAAAAACTACGTCTGTCTCTGTCCCCTCGGGAAAAAGAGAGAGAGAGAGAGAGTTAGGTAGCACAGACAAAGAATCGCGCGAAATTCGAAAAGGTCGAGCGGCAAAAAGGATAAATAAGAAAGAAAGCGAGCAATTCTCCTTTTTCCCCCTCTTATACGCGCGAGAGTTTCTTTATTTTCGCATTGCGCTCAACGAGAGGTAAGCCGATGGTAATTTTCGCATCTTTCGATTTTCGGGAGGAATTAGGATGGAATTAAAAAAAAAGGAGGAGGCTTGATTGTGATTGGATCTGAGAGATTTTTGATGGTTAAAGGGAAGGTATTGGATGGGTAATAGATACGATATTTTTGTTCGTGATTGGGGATTTTTATTAATATGTAAACTATATTATTTTTAAATGCAAACCCATATTAACATGCCTATTTCTCTTTTTGTTTCAGGTGAGTCTGAACACCAACACACACATAAGTAAAACCCCGACAATACGTAAGTTCACCAACACCTTTACCTCTCGCATACCTTAGTCCATTAATTCTCTCGCTTCTGCGTCTTATTCATCCCTAATTTTCTCTCTCTCTCTTGCCTTCGTCAAAAACTCGCACGCTTATTGTCAACTCGCCTCGTCGTCTATTCAACCAGGACCCCGGCGGCGGCGAGTTAATTCAAAGTTTCACGAAGACTCGCGCATAATGTCGCACAATCGCATCATGGCTGCCGCCGCCATGCTAAAACTTTTGCGTGTTGCACGAGCGCGCGCATGAGAAATTACTCTTAGAAATCTAACGTGACGCGAGAAGAAACGGCCTTATTAAATCTAGAGGGAGAGAGAGAGAGAGAAGAAAAAATGGTATTATTCGCGGTTTCTTGGCCGAAATCCAAGTTGAAATTTCGTGCTCTGATGTTTGTTCCGGAAAAATGAGCGAGTTTTCGTCCTTCTACGGGTCGCAAGTTTATTACATATATATATATATATATATATCGATTTTTTCAAGGGGGCTTGTGTACTTATACACCAGGATTTTGCAATTGGAGTAGTAGTAGTAGTAGGCAATGAAATTACAAGAGCACGAGGGGGAAGAATTTATTGACGCGGGCGTTTTATAAACGCGATAATCGGATGACTTATAAGCCGATTGCCGTGCGCGCGCACTCGATGTTAGTGTATTCAGTTGAAAATGATGATCCGATTAGGCTGGGCATCATTGCGCGTTTTGTACTTTCCTTCGTACATATACGCGCAGTCTTCTAAATGATTTTTTTTTTCGAGAACAACGGCTTTAGATCAGATACAAGGTTTCCTCGTAAAACGCTTATTACACTGTGGGTAATATTGTCGTAAAAATGTTCGTCCTGATTTCGACGTTGTTACGGTCTGATAAAATTCAATTAATTATCGTCCTTTCAAGTAAAGGATTCAACGATGTTTAAACTATAATGGCATTCGTTGACCCCGTAATGTTCAAAGAAAATTTGAGTTTCTCGGATAAATGAAACGAATGAAATGATACTTTCTGCAGTAGAGAATTTTCTCCCGTACGAAAGAAAAACTTTTCGGTTGAAAAGTGAATTTTTGGTAGTCAAAGTCGAGTTTTCTTTTATTCATTAATGGATAATATTGATCATCCTGCGACCACACATATATACACATTACATCGTTGTGTTATTAAAATAAACACCGAAAACCGACCAAATCACAATTTTATATCTGTCGCTTATCAAAATTTCACCATCTACCAAACCAAACGCAAACACACGCGTTCAATCGTCCGCCTAACCATCAAAATCTATTATTCACACTCGCAAGATTCTCGTTATACACGTGTACAACGCACTACAATCCTGCGGCTATAAATACACTAGAACCACGAAAAAGCAGCGTAGCCAATAATCAAGTCGAACAAAAGCAAACAACGACACCAGGACAACAACACCTCGGCATCGATAAAATTTTTCTTTCCATGAATAATCGACGAGCGATTAACCATCCGACCGGCAATTTGTCGAGCAAAGAGAGAAAAAAAAAACAACGTACGCCGTGGGTGTATGGATAATCGATTACCAGCCAATTACCGTACGCTTATATACTCTTTTATTTTCGGCGCGTTAATGCGTATATACATTTTTTCTTCGTCGTCTTTTTTATATATACATCGTGTACGATCGAAATTTTCGTGGGGAAAAAACGATGAAGTGCAGCACTTGTTATATATATTTCGCGGTAGACCGATGATGAATTCGTTGGCTTTTTTACTTTCCCAAAAGCAGGAGAGGGTGCGGGATATATATAATTTCCCGACGATGGCGTACGCGGTGATTGATGAATATGCGTGGAATATGATGGCCACTCGGTCGTTTTTATACGTGAATGTTTTGTTCGGCCAGGGTAAGAATTGTGGAAGGTCCGCGTATGGTTTAGAATAAGTTTAGGGGTAGTTTGGATGAAAAACTATAGATTTGTGCGTTATTAATCGAGTGGTATTTTATTCGGTTACATGTCAATTCGATTACATTTTAATCGATTACGATTCAAAACACGCAGCTCAATCATAGTATATTATCAACCTAAACACTCGTACTTCAACAACAGAATCGTCGACGCCTATAGCTAAAAAAAAAACTTTTCATCCTCCAATTTCCCTACCTCATTCTGTATCTCCACCATACCGCCATTGTTTTCAACCCTCGCGCATATCGCACGCGGAAACGGCTAATTCGACTGGCGCGCGCTCGCCGCAACCGCATTAGTGCGAGGTAACAGCAGCAGTAGCAGCTGGCTAAAATACCGGGCCGATCGAAGCTTCACCCTCCTCCTCTCCATCTGCGTTTCTTGAATCGTTACCCGCGCAGCAGCAGCAGCCATTAGAATTATTTGATTGACCCGTCGTCGATGTGTGTATATGTGCGAGTGCTAATGGAACTTTTAACGCCATTAGCGTTTCCTCTCTCTCTCTCTCTCTCTCGTTTTTTTGTCGTTCTTTTTGCACGAGCGGAGGATGAGGGAGAATTAAATCGAGACCCGATTGCCAATTAGAGTGAACGTGTGTGTGTGTATGTATGTGTGGAAGGGTATTTAGGAATGCATGGAATATTTATACTATCGGCGTGGCGTCAGATACAAAGGGTTAATTATAACAACGACACAATCGTCGTTCTCATATATAATCGCAAAGCTGCGTAACAAAAAAAAACCAAAAACCCTTCGATCTAAAATTCATGAATCGAAGTTCGCGGTTTTCTCTCTCCTTTTTTCTCTTTATATATATATACCTTTTGCCGCTACACGAGAACCGGATAAAGCTTTATATCTCAGTTTCGCTTGCGCGGCCAGCTCTTAAATTGGTTCCTATATACCTCACCTCCCGCGAGATTACCGTGAATTTTCATTATACAGGGGTTCGCGATATTTACGAGGTATATACGAAGCTTGCCTTTTTCTCTTTTTGATACTGTGCATCGCGCACGTTGCAAATTATTATCAAGCGATTCGTTTTCCCACCGTATACATATATATACACACATTCTCGTGAAATCATCACTGCGCGAACTGGCCACTTTAGGTTAATAGTCCCAGCGGCATGCGCAGGGGTACAGCTGCGGGTATAAGAGCTGTAACAACGTTATACGCGCCGTGGCAACAGTCGCCTTTACCAATTCACGAGCGTGGACCGTCAGCACGTAGCTATATATATATATAGTACGTAAAATATCAACCGAGATATAGTTGCTATTTATTTCGTGCAATCAACAAGTTGCTTTGTATATAGAAGAAGCAAATATAGCAACCTATATGGTGACGATCAGGCGGAAAGAGAAATGATCTCTCTACGATCGCGTGTGTGTTACTCTTCCTATATATACACTTTGGCTACATTATATCAGGATCCTAAAAGCTATATAATATACACACGATTCGATCTATATAACGCATTCTAAGCGCACGCGATCGTTGCTAAAAATAACCACAGAGATAAATCCAGAACACCACCTCGAGCACCACCACCACCAGCAGCAGTAGCAGTAACAACGATCGATGGTATATATATATATATATATACACCACTGCGCGCTGCAAATCTGAAAATTCGGCCCTCGCGTGTTATATGCACTATATACTATACACACATCTACAACAACATAACGACGCTTGTATATATATACACCGCGCGGCTACGTAGAGCCGATGGTTATCAAAGTGTATAGTAGTAGTACTACTACGCGTGACGGCAGACCATTTGTCTTCCTCTCCGAAGGCTTTTTCAATGCCGTAGAAGGTGGGTGGGTGGGGGTTATATGTATTTATGGCGATTAGACTGACGCCCGATAAGAATGAAGAAGGAGGAGGTGGAGGTGGAGTGAACCGCGAGTGTGTGTGTAGGATTTATCGGATCTGAGGTGCCGGCTGGCCTAATTATACCGTTTACCTGGATCGTTGCGATTTGTCTGCTCTTCACGGTGAGTGTATGTATGTATGTGTGGGTGGATAAAGAGAGAAGGCGATGAGAGGTATGACCTTTTAGGTAATGTATGTATGAGGTTCTGTAAAAAGTATGTATATATCTTCGGTAGCTTGTAAACTTTATATAGGTTACTAATACATTGACAGCTTCAAGCAACCGATAACTGATAGAATTATACATTTATGATGCATACAAGATATCTCTACTCTACCAAGTAGAAAATAAATTTACAACCATACGATATAGGTGTAAGAAACACACGTCGTGGTTATATAGAAAGTTCATTTCAATACATATATATATATAAGACTGATTTAAACGCTCACAGTATATATGTACCATGCGATGCGATATCGGCCTTTAAGGCTACTACTACTCGCTTGCACTTTGCGATTCGTATCTTCATCGCGTGATTTACACACCCTGCCATCGACTCTCTCGTCGAGTTATAAAACCCGTCTTTCTCTCTCTCTCTCTCTTTCTCGAGCGTGATGCTTTTAACACACCCGACCGCTGCTTTAATTCTATCAGTGACGCGTATAACTGCATAAACCTACGTTCCGATTTTATTCTACTATACCTTTTTTTTTGTTTCGTTGTATATTATATTCTTCTTCTTCTTATTCTTTTGGCTTTATCATAATATATATATATATACACAGCACCTGCCATCGTACAGTACACAGAGAGAAAGAGAAAGAGAGCGACGTAGCGGGGTATAACGGTGGTCGAGTTATCGATCTGTTTGGCGCCCGGGAGCCCGTGCGGCTTTTCGGGCGGGGCGCACGCGTATACGTCGCGCCGATACAAGAGGAGGAGGAGGAGGAGGAGGGTAAAAGGAAGGAGAAGTTGAAGGCTGAGGGTGTAAAAGGGAGAGTTGAGGAGAGGAAAGAGAGAGAGAGAGAGAGAGAGAGTTCCGGGGTCTTCGTGCTCGCTGAGAAAGGTTGATATATATATATATATATATAGGCGTAGTAGTCGAAGAAGATCTTGTGTAGCTGTGAGGGTTGTGGATATATATGTGTGTGTATGAGGGAAAAAAATATATATAGAGCTAGAAATCTATTAGGGAGTTTTCAAAGTCGCAGTTCCGTATACGTGTGTAGATATATATATATATTTATGGTGCACAAAGTCAAGGACAGAGAGCTGTGTCTCATTCTTTTTTTTTTCTTACATATACATACAGTTTGTACGATCCCCCGTGACATTGAAAATCCGTGAACCCTTCATGCTACTATATAATTTCTAAAAACACAAAGAATTTCACCAACCCCAGCATCTTCCTTGTCCACTTTACGTCCAAATTCCAAGGCACTTATACCCTCAAGGTCTGGAAAAGCCGAGAGAGGAGAGAGAGAGTATATATGTGTGCAGCACGACGACCGAGATAAGGCGGTCGGTCTTTCTCTCCCTCTCTCTCTCTACCGCTCGATGATGAATCGCCAGAGTATATACCGCCGCGGGCACGCGCTTGCTTTTGGCAGCTGCGCTCTAACGCTATACGGCTTATCTGAGCGGTCAACCGCCGCCTCGTGCTGTGCGAAACTATATATCTTTCCTCTCTCTCGATAATTAGCGATTCTCTCTTTTTTAAGATATAGAAAAAAAAGTACATGCGTATAATACACTTTTCTAGTGTACACTACTTTTATCACGTGTCAGGATACGAATGGCTATTATTGTACATATATATATGTTTCTTTACAGCGCGTACCAAAAATACATAGAATAATCCGATCAATTAATAGCTCTCCTCTCGCCCTGCGACGCGAGCGATGATCCACACACGTGGCTTGTTTGTTTTCGATTGGGCTTCGATTATTCAAATTCGCATACGCAGTCGCGCCTCTTTGACCGCCCGGCCCCGGCTATTCGTTCGTTAAATAAAACAACTAACACATACACATATATGGACCGTTTACATAACGAAACGTTATGCGATAATAAATCATCGGCAGCTATAGTATTTTGCATATATATATATGTGTATAGGTAAGCGATTACCCGATTACACACACCTACCGTGTAGAAAATACCTCTGTATTATATATATATATATACACCTACACTTAACTTTCGCCTCCTCGTTAACAATTTAATTAAACTAACGTGGCGCACACCGTCTCTGTTTCGGTAAAATACGAGAAACTATAATACAACCGCATGTGTATATATGTGTGTGTGCAACCTTGCCCCGGGTCTTAAAATACACGCGTGTGCCTCGCGTACGTACGCACGCACGCACGAACGCAAGTAATTTCTGCGCTCGATGGTGTGTGGTGCGCAAGGTGCGCCGGCCTCTCGGAACTAATTACGTCGGTGGCATCCCTACCCCTCCCCTTACCCTTCGCTATATACCTATAGCATTATGTTCTCTCTCTCGTTCTTTACGTTACTATATACGGCGCGTATACTGTTCGCGCACCACGCTGGGATTGGATTAGCGTAGCTAGCTTTGTGGTTGCTGCTCGGTGTGTGTATGTGGTTTTTTGCTTAATTGCGCATTGCGTTTTGTTGAGCGCGCGAGGAGTATTTTTAATTCAATGCATAGCTGAGGAGGAGTAGGAGGATGAAGAAAGTTCGTGGTGTGTAGGTTTTTTTGTTGTTGTGCGAGGTGCAGCGTTTTTGTGCATAGTAAGGGGAGAAGAGTGGAATTGTGGTTGCGGTGCGGATGTAAGGTATGTGTTAGCGTTGGTAGTAGCATAGTTTTTAGTCTTACGGGTTGGATATTTGCAACTACGTATCCTAAATAGAGAGAAAGACGTGGAAAAGAAGAAAGAAAGAAAGATATAAACAACAGAGCGATGGGAATTCCTAAAGAGATACAGCGTAACGGTAAATCAGCTGAATTTACGATACACACCAAACGGTTTCAAGTTCTCTCGCCACACATATATATATATACACTCGGTGGTCCATCAATCTCCTCCTCTTGCCGTTGAATTAGCCCCGTCGCCGCGCGGTACGTTTTATTATTATCACATTGCATAACAGACCACCGAGCACGCGTGCTTGGTATATTTCTAGCTTGTGTATATACCAGCTGTACAATATATATAAGTATATACCCACGAGAGAATGAGAGAAAAAAAAGAGGGATGACACATACAGAAGAAGACGAGAAATATAAAAAAAAATCGAAGACGAGAGAAAACTGTATACCCAACGCGTGTGTGTGTGTGCGGATATTCCGCGAGTCGCTCATTTGTTAACGTCGCGCGCGAGCTTTTCTATTTCTCTCGTTTCTCGCCGCGTGGCACAGTATATATTGAGTATATAGTAGTAGGTAGCCTGATTTCCAAGTGTTCTATATTTCACGAATTTGGATCGATGTGTATTATATACATAGCTATACGTATATATGTGTGTATGTGTGTAACCACGTGCGTGTGGGGCAGGGGACAGTTTTAGAGTTGATCGATCGAGAATGCGTAATTGTCCGGACCCGGTGTATACTCGATTGTATAATTGATGCTTTTTGTCTTTCGTCGAGTTGACAGGACAGAGAGAGGGAGAGAGAGAGAGAGAGAGATAGGGAGTAATTGCTTTTGATATATATATATGCCGTGGCCAATTGCACGTACGTGCGTTCGCGTTATTAAAAATTTAATGAACGGCTGATATAATGGTGAAATATTATATATATGCAAAATTGTAAATGCTTGTACGTGGATGTTTGTGATCATTGAAATTATTATTCTGCTTTTTGGGTGGATATTATTCAGTGAGATTACGTGTATATTCGTTCGCGTATTCGTTTTTATCTTATGTATTGTATATGTTAGTTATTTGACAGTATAATACGGTTAAAATTTTATAACGCATGAAGTTGTATTATATTGAGTACGACACAAAATAACGTGGTCGATGAGAAGTTTTGCCAAATGGAAAGTGAAAATGTTTCTGATCAGGCAAGAAAAGTGGAAATTCCCTTTGCGAGTGTATAATGTGGCAAGCAATTGGCAAGAGCTAAATTGCTTATGATAAATGAGGAACGACAGTATTTGTGTAGAACTTGATGTCACCATTGAAGTTGTAGGTAGTTTTTACAATGTTCAGTTAAAGATTTAAGTCTCCTGCTAATTTAATAATAAATTAAATCGACTCATCATAATTTTATAACAAAACGTTCTAATTTTAAAATAAACCTTCGTTACCGAAAATCAACAGAAAATTACCTTCCAATTCAAAAATACGTATATTTACAACAAAATATACCCACCATGCTACAATTTAATTCTAATAACCACCACCCTATTACCAACCATAATCACCATCACTTACATCACACAATAACCATAACCATAACACGTCCTTCCCTCCCTCCCCCCTATATTCGTACAACCTATTACGACAATCGAGCAAAACTATACTGGCATGCGCTATATGTACCACCACCGATTTCCCACGGCCCATCGAACATTTATTATCGACGTGCCGTAATTTCATTTACCCTTCTGTATATATGTTACATTGCCCAGTAGCAATTACACGTCGCGCACTTGCCAGTGAGAAATGGCTTCGCGTGCACGGTAGGCCGAACGGTTATGAGAAGCGTTTTGTTTTTTTCGTTGTTGTTATTGTGGGAGAAGAAGTATAAGTCGACCGGTAACCTTGTAAAATTGGTATTAAGTGGTTGGAAATTATCTAACCTAATTTTACAAATATCAAAGTACACCTTCTTATTCTTATCCGAAAATTAAAGCTCAAAGGGGATCCGACAATTAATCGCGCTCGCGCCACTTACGAAATCGTGCCAAAAAAATTCTTTCTACTTAGCGCGACACAATCGCGCGACGAAAAACCGCCTCCAATTTTCTACACACAGCCGCGGGTACGTCCAAATAAAAGCTCCCTCGCTTGATATTTTCCCTCCGCAAGAGAGAGAAGAAGAGGGAATTTACTTCGTTGCCTGCGGCGGTTCGAGTTCATTTCGGTGGTGGTGTTAGGGTGAGGCGCTGTTAAAAAGCGCTGGCTCATTTCCAGTCGCGCCTGCTCTACTATATATCTATATATAGTGGCAAAAAACGCGAGTGTCGCGGTGAGATTGTACCCTGACCCTTGCGTCTCCTTCTAGAGTCGTAAGCGGGGTTTCGAGTGTGAAGTCTTAAGAGCGCGTCGTTTACTATAAGGTTAAGGAATATAGTACCGTAAACGTTATCTTATATTTCATTTTTATGTAATAGATAATAAAAAATTGCTGTTGCTCTCACTTCGAGTGTAAATATATAGTTTTTAAACCGCTTTGTATGGAAAAGCATTTACGTATAACAATACCTGATGTTTGGTGGGACAATATTATTAGGCACGAGGGAATCAGAGTGAAAACGACGTGTCAGCGGGCGTTTAATATTTAAAACACCGCGCGGAATTATTCAATTACAGTACAGTACAGCGCAGCCATACGATAGCAGCCGCGGTTCAATCTTTCAATGCTCGCGTCATTTCACGCGACCAGTAAAGAGAGAGAGAGAGAGAGAGAACGAGGACAAAGGATTGGTGATTTTGTCAGCGGCCGATTCTTCTATAATCCTATTGTACCTTCACACACTCGCGTCCGTGAAATATTTATACAATCGCGGGGTGTCTTCATTATACGAAGCCTGCGTATACGTATAACAAAAGGAAAAAAGAGTGTGACATTATTATCCGAGCGATAAAAATCGGTGTTATAAAGAAGAAAAAAAAGGAACGCGCGCGCGCGCAGCAGGCAATTAATTAATCGGCCGGTAGTATACACCGATTGATTCATCGTGGACGCCTCGTCAATCACGTCGTCGAATGAATTCTCTCTCTCTATATATATACGAGCACGTATAGGTTCTTCGATGACGACTATACTACTGCTGTCGATATAAATCGACGACGTGATAAATTCTCTCTCCGGGAGAAAGTATGAACGAGAGAAAGAAGAAGAAGAAGAAAAAAAAGAATGAGGGCGCAAGCGCTAATGCTGCTGCTGCTGCTGCGCAGTGGATAATTTGAGCTCGCTGTAGCGAGATTCACGCCGGGGGGTAAAGTGATTTTCGCGTAAGGCTATTTGCCGGATGATTTTCCGTGAGAGAGAGAGAGAGAGAGAGAGAGAGAGGTTTTTTCTTGGTAAATTTCTTCTTTCGGCGCTGCGGGAGAATTAGGCGAGTGAGCGAGGGGGTCGAAGTGAGTTTGGACGTTACGAAGTTGCAGCGTTGTGAAAAGATCTTTCTCCTCTTCTTCGTTTTTTTTCCTCTCGTTGGTAGGCTAAATGAGGTTCAACCTGGCGCTATACGAGGCGAGGTGAGATGTTTGACTTTCGGTGAAATATACATATATATATATATAAGCGAGGTTCGAAGAAATTGTTAAAAAACATTTATTTGATATCTTTATGGTAGCTCTCGTAACCCGATAGCCGTGATATTTACGCGAAGCGATCTATTTTACTTTGGAATATCTTTATTAATGTCGTTATGTTACGTCTAGTCCTTCTCTTATCTGACTTTTGTAAGAGCAATAATGTCAGGACGCGTAATTTATAACCCAAAACAACGGTTTTTTTTTATATCTTTATTTTCTATTTTCACTCGGTGACTATACTATACTTTTATATAAAATTCATGTACGCGTCGTTGGCGTTAAGTATAAACCTTGACAGTGCCACGAATTATATTCTTCGTTCAACAACAATTATACGATGAAACTCTAATTCTTCTCAACAGCTTATACCCGAAGGAACTTGAATTCCATTCGGCTGATGATTTAAGGCCAAAGACAAGCAAAGTTCTTCGCTTATAATAATAATCATAATGGTTCCCTGAAATCTTTCCTCGTTATAACTAGCCTCTTCATCTTCTTCTTCTTCTTCTTTTTTCATTACACAAGAGCACGAAAAATCAATGTTTAATTCGTTAACATCCGCAGCGAACTCTTTTTATAATCCCCCCCAACTTCTTTCCTTCTACATACGCGTTCCGATTAATTAACAAAAAAACAAACACATACATTAATTATACCAATCCACCGTTCCACTTCCACCCAATATTTCGCAATACATCTCTCCCACTACCAATATATACCACCACCATCTCTCTAAACCCGCGCCTGCACGTGCGTACATTAGTCAACCTCTCTAGCTTGAAATTTGTCTGGCTCTCGTTCTCTCTTATAGCCACGAGCGAGCATTGACGTGGTAATAAGCGCGATCTTCGTCTTCTTCTTCTTCTTCGTGCTTACGTAAACATAGTATAGGCCGAACGCTTTGGATTTACTTTGGCAGAGTGCGTTGTATATAGAGAGTAGGCGCAGCAGTGCTGCGGTTTGTTTTTCCGGTTGACGTGGGGTATGGTGATTAGCTGGGTTCTTGGAAAATTTTTTGAAGTGGAAGGTATATAAGCCACGTGTGTGTTGGTAAACAGTATAGATGCAGGAAGAGGAGAGTGCGCAGTGTTGGGAGGGAGAGTATTTGGAAATTTGAAGTGCGCATGTGGTTGTGTGGAAGTGGGAGGTACTTTTCTATGTTTGTTGGTTGAGAGGATTTTTTTTGTATGAACCGTCGAATTGTAAATTATAATGCGTGTAATAACGCGGTAAACATGTGAAATTAGATAATGTAAATTTTGTTGAAAACTTTAATTTAAAAGACGAATCGCGATACCACTATCTGTAAGTGACTGCTTGCGCACCAAAAAAACGCGAAATGTTCTAATTTAAGCTTATCGAAGTAAACAACGAGATCACAGCTATCTACAAGTTCTACCAAAAGACAATTTCGCTGCTCTTCTAAATTACCTCCAACTATACCCAAACAGAACCAAACCCATCTACAATGAATGAAATCTCACTTGCATCTCTATATACGCATATTCCTAGCGCGAGTTCACTTATACGAAGATTCTGAAATCGACATATATACACACAGTTCCGTTTCATGAAATCTCCATGCAAAGCGTAAAACAGAAAACGAAGGAAGAAGAAAGGTATCCTTGCTATCTCTATTTAATTCTTTATACTCTTACATAAAAGAAACAATTCCACTGATAAACTTGACGTCTCGCTTTTATCAGCCCACGCGGTCGCGGCTATAAAAACCTTCTTTACCTTTACATATACATATATATATACACCTTACTCGTTTCCGCATTGAAATTCACCCTTGATTCTTCCAGGCCCTCGTGCTAAATATCATATTGGATTGGGAAAATTACGTAACGGAAGGGGGGGACCCGAGACGTATATATATGTGTGTAAATTCACGAGCAGTGTATATAATAGTACACACAGGTCATGAAATCTCGTTAGAAACAGAGAAGGCGGCGAAATCGGCTAAGTCGTGCACTTGTGGGACTTGGCAAAGCTTGCGCTCTCACATACATCGTTTCCCCCCTCACCCCCGGTTTCTCACATAACTGGAAACAAATTAAAATTATTTTTCACGCTTACTCTCTCTCTCTCTCTCTCTCTCTCTCTTTCTCTCATAATCACGTGCACTAGCGTAAGGGGGGCTTCGAAGCCTAGTGTTAATGAGATCTCGCGGTAGTCGGTTGTACGTATACTAGTGTCGAGCCTTGAATTCGTACTTTGCTTAGGTGGACAAGTGCTGTATGTGTGTGTACTGGTGAGGATTGTAGGTGTGTATGGGTGTACAACGATTGTTATTTCTATTGTTGCATTTTGTTAATGTAGTTGTTGGAGTAGTGGCTTTTAAGAAAGCAAAGGAGTTATTGGAGACGGTGAATAATGATGGCGTAATGTAAGAGTTGTTACGAGAAAATCGGGGTATTGTCGGAGTTGTCTGTTCGCTACAATTATTTTATAATAGATCGGTCATTAGATACTGTAAAAGTTGCATAATTTTGTTATTTTTTTTATTATTGAATAACAGTATAGTATTATTACATCACAAAATAATGAAAACGAAACACTCAGGTACAACTGTTTTTCCAGAACAACCATTTCACTCGAATAAATTTAATTGCACCAACTTTTAATTGCGTTAAACGAATACATCATCCATTGTAATCCACGCGCGCGGACATCAATGGTTACGTAAAATTTTCGCAAATCCAGTATTTTTCCAAACCAATTAACTGAGCCAGCCATCAGACAGAGCTCGAAATTATTGTACACTTCATTATCCCTGCGTGATACTTCAACATCGACCTAAAAATCCCTCTCTCGTACATGCGTTTTGTTCACCAACCCGTGGACATTTCGTTGCACATTCGGTTCTGTACAATATCTATATATATATCCTCTCGTCGACCCATTGTTTTTCGAAATCCCTCGTTTTCCTCGTCTCTCGTATACACGTATATACATTCGCCAATCGAACATACACACACACACGAACGTATAATTTGTCCGAGTACAACGCGCGCGCGAGCATCAAAGCGATTATGTTTCCGGAACGCAGGCGAAATTAGCCACGGAAATCGGCCCCGTTGCTGCGGACGAGCGGATTATTAGCCGTGGGAATTATACTATATATATATATGTACACACGTATGCGAGTAAACTGATTCATTCGATGGATTTGTTTTGCCAAGAGAGAGAGAGAAGCGATTGTACGATACAGAGACGCGAGCTTTGTGCACCTGCGGTCGCTTTTCTTTCCTATATATTGGTTGTGTGTGTGTATCAGGTCGATATAGTAGTGGTATAGAATAAATGAGATGGCGGTGCTGAATATTGATTGTGCGATCAAAGTGGCTCTCGTGAAAATTGTCGCGGCCGCACGTCGGTTGTTCAGAGTCGCAGAGTTGCGGGATGGAGGATTTTGAATGAGATATCGAATTGACATACTTTATCTTGATGGATTGGGAAATAATGCCGGGAGGCTAATCAGACTAAGTGTCCAACTTTATTTTCAGAAGTACAAATCTTAGTTATTCTTCAAACTATATTTATGTTCCCGAACTTTCTTATTTTATTCAAGGTACATTTTCATTCATATACACATTTTCTATAAATTAGATTAATCATATATACGCACGTGCTACGCGCTCACCCGTCACTCAATGCTGTTCCAACTGACACGCTGCGGTCCCTGAACCGTCTTCTCGTTTTTTTCCCCCCACGTTCTCGCACATTCCACTTCTTCTCCTCCTCTTTCTTCTCGTAGTATTTTTAGACAGATTGGCCGTATCGAAATTTGTTATTTTTTTTCCGTTTCGGAAAAAACCCCTCGTTTCTTTTAACTTCGCGACTTTCAAAAAACAATAACGTATACGTTAAAAGAGAGAAAGATCAAGTACCTCGATGATATATGTACCTTGTGGGTAATTTTTTTCGCGCTCTTTAGATACTTGGAAAGTTCTTTCAATGTGTGTATATGTATACAGCCAGACGATAGTAGTATTTTTGGAGGATTCTTCGCCGAACACCAAGTAACGTCTGGTTATATACTTTTCAACAATTTTGTATTTTTGCATATAGAGAAAGCAAACGGCTTGGCAAATTATACATTAATCTCTGTCTTCCAATATCCACTCGGTTCGTTTTAAAACTTAACCAATAACAGATACGAAGAAGAAGAAGAAGAAGAAGTTCCAAGTACCTACTAACCCGCGTACATCACCGACACATTTTTCTTCGACTTAATACTCGCTTCTACATTCTTCAACCATGCGCTGGTTATATCGATTTCACGAATGAACACTCGTACCTCGTAAAGACGAGAAGTGCACCGCGTATGGTAATGCTTAACATTGATCCATTCTCTCATATATATAGTGTATATGACAAATTAATCTTACGATAATTTTTCATTTAATCCGGCTCCCAACTTATCGCAATTAATAATTCATAAAGCTAATCCCCTCCCCCCCCTCGTGTTTCAGAATTAATCCCTTAACTTCTGCAAGTATAGTTACATATATATTACACTTCCGTATATATACATATCACGCATAGCGCGAAAAAGATCCGCTCGCGCGTGTACGAGAGATAGAGTACCGTAGTTTTATTTTCAGATAGAGAGAGAGAAAGAGAGAGTTCGAAATAGAATATAGCGCCGGCGCGCGACGACCGCGAGCGTTCCGATTTTCAGCTGATGCTTGAGTAAGTCGTATATACCCGTATAGTAACGTCGACAACGTGGGTATATTATTATACTGATTTCTGAGTTGAACATCTTTATCTAAATTCTAATAGTATACGTGAAATTCACCTCTAATCTCGTATTCTTAATTCTTAACAACAGCAACAACAACGCAGGTATATATACGTACGTACACCATCTCCCACGGTTTACCTACGTCACCAAAACAAACGCACTCTCCATTCCGGCAAATCGAATAGAACCCTCGTTCCTTCATATATATATATATACACACACACACGTAGACACTGCGCTTAGCTGCAGCATAGCGGCGCTTGCAGTCAATGGGCATTCCTACCGCGCGTCGTTCTAAATATAGACCCTCACCTATATATACACACACATACATAGAAGCTTTTCTCTTCGCCTCTAAAGTACTCGTCGATACGTGGTGTATCCGAGCAAAATGGAAGCTGTTCTCCATAGAGAGAAAGACGGCGTAGCGTATACTGTGAAAGGATTTAGGATCCAACCGTGAGTGAGAGAAAATTCGAAAGGACCGTGTGTTTCTATATATATAGAAGTATATAGCAGATCGATTAACAGTGTAGCAGCGTCAGTTCCGGCGCGAGTGTATATATACGACGTAAGATGACGACGACGATGAGGCTATGTTATAGTAGTAGTAGTAGTAGTGTTGGCCAGCGTGAAATGAGGTCGAGGTTGCGAAGAAGAACGATATGCTCAACGTGTGTGCACGCTTATTTATGATTCTCGGACGAACGAAACGACGCGAGATTCTCGAGGGGTCCAGTTCACGTTGTGTATCGATTCAGAGATATGGGTTGGGGGAGGAGAATGTGTATATAAGAGAGAGAGAGGTCAGCGGCTTTTGCTATATATGGATGTGATTATGATCGGAGGAAAATTCTTTACGAGGTGTCGTTAAAAATTAGCAATCAGTGCGGACATTGTGTGATCAGCGGTAGGGGAATGGATGTAACTGTAAGATTTTATTTGGATTATAGGGTTTTTTTCCCATTCTGGTTGTGTATTTCCTGACCTATTGGTTACGTAACCGCTTGTTGTTCTTCAAAAGTTTCGTCGGAAAGTTCATTTTCTGAACGGATAGAGCCACGAGAGATGAGCATCATTTATAAGACTTACGCGCGCGGGTATCGCACTTTTTAACAAGTTGGAAAACTTCATTCCCTCCGTGAAATCACATCGGTAAGGTTATTTTCCAAAACATTGGCCCTTACGTAAAAGCTTCGTTTATCACGTAGCGAAGATGAAAGAAAAAAAAATGATATACCATCGTCCTTTAATTACCAGTAGACCAAAGCATTTCGCGAATCAGCAAACAATGCACATACGTGTGATATCCCGATGGATTCTCAAAGCGGCCTTTTTGGCCGCGCGTTGAGACGTAGGTATATACAAAAAAGTAGTCGTCGCGAGAAAAGAAAAGCCGAGCGAAAAAGAGGTCGTACTCGCTTACTGAGAATGGGGAAAAGCTCTTAACGAGCGTATATACGTATACGCTCGCACTTAGGCTTCCACGACGGGGGTTTACCTTCTTCGCCTGGAAAAATGTGCAGCAGCAGCAGCCGATTGCGGAAAAAAAAAAGTTCTTTTTTCTTTCTTAACCGACCCGAGACTCTAGTTTTTTCCGCGATTTTTTAGCCGCCACTCTCTGAGACTCTAGTTCCATTACTCTCGGTACCTATAGCAAGAGGAGAGGATGTTTGCTAGAGCGATTGCCGCACTTCAGCCGAGCCCGAGCGAGCGAGCGGATTTTCTTTTGTTTCCGGATTGCCTGTACACCCGCGCGTGTGCTTCTGCTGCTGTGGTTGCTGCTCTGTTATGCTTCGTGATTCCGTGTATGTGTAAAGCTCTCGGTATAATGTTGTTTGTATCGCAATTACAAGACTTTGTTTCGATGGAATTTTTTAATTTTTCGGATTTTTTAAAAAGGGGTATACATCCAGTTCAACTTTGTTTAGCGTTATTATATTGCATTAATTACTTAATGTATGGTTGTTAATTAAACAGCGTATGGTTATTCGTCGAAAATTTTTTAATCTATAAATAAAAATTATATGTAAGTGAAAATCGAAAAGAGAAACGCCATATATATCCTTGTGACAATGAAACTAATTTCAAACCCGCTAATATCGTTGGCACGACTGATCGACAACTACGGCCTACTTTTCTATAATGACGCACGAAAATACTTTTTTTCTCCTATATATAAAGGACCTTACGTCTCTACACATTAAACCGCCAACTGTGCTTCTCGTTTCACCCAACTTTGTCAAAAATCAAAAATATCCTCCTCTATACCAATCCATCATTCCTATACACCTCAATCTCAAAACTCACGTCGCGCGACCTAGAAAAAAAAAAGAAAATTTTTTTTTGTCCCAAAAATCTCTCACGCTCTCTTTAAGCCCTGAGGAAACAAGGGACGATGGATTAGCCGTTGGACTTGTCGCCGTTTTCACGGCTAAAGATTTTCGGGGTCTACGCGCGTGGCTAATCGGATTTGCCTAATCTCGCCCCGCTCGTGCGGATTACTTTTTTCTCTGTCTCTCTCTCTCGCTCTTTCGTCTCCTGTGGAATTAAAGATTTCACGCGTACTCGCGCCGCTGGCCAATTTGAGAGTAGCTTGAACAGGGAATTTCACTTTCGAGGTTTGAAGAGTTCATATAAAATTTGGTCGAGTGGTTGATATTGTTGTTATTTATGTGTAGGTAATAAGGTGGTGTTACTGTACGTAAGATACCGCGGTATATTATAATAACAGTAAGGTACATTGTAATCTATAGTACTACTCGGCAGTCCGGTTCTAGTATAATAATTCAGCACTACATTAGTTAGCTTTCATGATTCATGGCCAAGTATAAATCTGAAGAATACATATTAAATAACTCATAGCTCGTTAATATACTTTATAATATATTAAGTATATAAAGATCGTATTCTAGGACTCTATAAATTAATTTATATCATAATCCGATTAAAATCATATCTCCATCGTCGTTGTCCATATATCTTTCATACTGTCTTTAAATACACGTATAGAAAAATGTTTTACAGATGTCCTATGTATTCACTCCAATTTCATAATCAACTTATCCATGTGATTTTAAAATCTTTATTATACACTTACGTTTTCCACCACCCACCCAATATATTTTTCGTCATTTCATCACACCGTATCTCCCTTAACCCGAATATACATCCGTACCAGTAGCAGCAACAGCAGCAGCACCGTAATTAAACAATTCTAGGATAAGACTATACAGCACCGGTTACCTCAACTCGCAAGACAAAGACGATCATTGTCCCTCGTGTATATATGCATCTACCTCGTCGTCGTCTGGGTATAATGAAAATCCGTGATGACAGCATCAGCGTCGATTTTATAGCGACTCGTGTAATTTCCCTGCACACCGGGAGAGCTCACCCCCCCTGGATTAATTAATCCGACGGTAATGGGATCGGTGTGACAACAACATTCGTTAGTTTCGTTACAAGTATATATACAGCTGTATACCTTTGTTTGGACGTATACGAATAGTTTTCGATTTGCCTTTTTATTATATACAATATATAGAACCTCGTTATAACGGTTAATTATTCAGCTCGCGTTAACTACGTTCATTTTTACTCGAACCCCACGTTATCGTTCGTTCCTTCCAACAACCATGGAAAGACATACATACATATATTCAATTCCCTATAGCTATACATATATAATACATATCAAAACAAAACTTCCACTTATGTATATAATATATCCACCACCATCACGCTGCTTACTTATTTAGACGAGGAAATTTCGTTCGTATCACGCACGACTCACGTCGCGTGCCACTTGTGCTTTTCATCCTCGCTTTCTTGTATTAGGGAAAAATAATAACGCGTGCGTACCGGACACCAACTTGTCTATATATCGACTAAACAATTTTTCTTTTTTGTATATATGTATAGCTCGAATTTCCTAGAACATCAACCTTCTTCGCTACACTCTGAATAAAAGAATACAACTATGATTATTAACCTCTCTCCACGTGTGTCCTACTTCGCGGCCATTATCAATCTCTCGACGTATCCGCATTAATTATACACTTAAACGTTTTTTTAAACCCCCACAACTACCATCACTACTCTCTTATCATACCGCGGATTTTCAAACTTCTCTATATACGTATTATCCTGCGAACCGCACCACAACGCTAATGGACTAATCAACATCGATCCGTGTGCACGCGAGAACGCTCACGCAATCACCAGGCAAAGGGATAGTATGCACTATAGTATAGCCGTCGGGCCGAATTTCCCTGTGCTCGCTCGGCCCATCATCATCATCATCATCATGCGTGGCGCCGTCGTCGTTTAACGGCCGGCTTACCCTACGATTATCGTTCGTATGTATGTATGTATGTATGTGTGGGTATAGCTATAGATGGTACAGTCAGAGGAATTAACCTGGCATTGTACCCTACGTGTGGTTGTTATTGTGAATTTTCACTTTTGAATGTATATAAAAATAAAACTTCGTGAAAATGTTACATATATGTACATCTAGCAGCTGTAGGTAAAAGTACCCTCCGGGGACAGACCGCGAGTTTGCGCGCCGGGTGGACGAATAACGATGATCCACACGGGTTCTCGCGGGTATATACCGCGTGTACTTCTCTCGGTACGTTGATCTTGCTGAGTGTGGTAGTGGAAGTGTTAGTCTTTGTAGGGTGGTGAATTCAGTCGATGATAAATAAGTAACGACCGACCCTTTCTTATTATTCATTACGGTATATTTATAAATTCTTTTTGCCGTACGGTGTAGAATTATTATTCAATACCGCATTTGAAATTGGAACCGAACTTTTATACCGTATAGTAAAATTAGCTCTTTATCCGCGGTGATAATTTGAAATTGAAAACTCGCCAGCAGCAGCAGCAAATCGTATATAATCAGCTTCGCGTGCGACTCGTTATCTCGGTTTGTCGTATTTTCTCTCCGGACCAAAGCCGCGTTGACAACAGTTATACTCTCGCAGCTGTCGTTATGTAAATAATTGATTAATGAAACGCTCCCGCGGTTGCAGTTTTTAATGCGAAAAAATCTATAAAGACCGCGATATAAGTACGTCGTATTTTATCGACGATGATATTAACGCTGTATAATGAAGGTCGATATGCTGAGAATTTGTTTTTTTCTCTATGCTGAATGTATTCGAACCTAAAAATACCCAAAAACCCGTCTTCATAAACCGCAGCCACCCTACATAGACGACACGCGGTCTGTCTGATTAATCCAAGCGCCTGTAGCGTTGCAAATGACTCGTCCTCCCCTTCCCTTCGCAGGATCCAAGAGCTTTATTCCTCGTTTGTTATTGCCGCTCTCCTCCTCTTATATGCGCTTGCTCAGCAGCGACGTTGAATTTTAATACGCCCTATGGTGCTATATATCTCACGCCTAATGCGAAGCCAAGAAAGGGGATCGAACGGATTCTTGCTGCTGCTGCGGCTGTTATGTGTATTTGTGTCCTTGAGCTTTTCAGGAGAGAAAGTTCAGGTATAAGGGTGAGTCTTTTGGGAGCTAGCTGCAGGTATTTAAAAGTTAATTTTCGCTTTGCTAAGAGTTTCCCTTTATATTTTCGTTGTTAGAGAGTATAAGCTTTGAGCTTGCGCGAAGTTGGAAAAATAGCTGAGGGGGAAACTTGGAAGATTTCGCACATATTTAGAATGCACTGTTGTGTAATTGTATGGTAGTTGAAGAAAAGTTCGCTATATAACAGTTACGTCGGTTCTACCAAATATTAAAGAACTGGTAGGAATTCTGTGTGTGTATATATTATATGGGTTCTCAAAACTTTTCATATATACATATATATAAACACATAGCGTTACACAAGCGTTTAAAAATAAAATAATCGAAAAAACTCTTTTATACCTCGCGTAGCAGGGATTCTTTATAATGTACGATCCACACCCACCCGGAAATCCCAGCATATATATATATATATATATATATATATACAGAAACAGACCAACCAATCATATATTTTCGGCATGCGGAATCATTATTTCATCGCACAAAAGGCAAGCAAACGTGGTGTGTGTGTGTGTGCGCACACGCAAAAATGCTCGCACAGCACAGCACACGTTTATACTTATTGCCACGATGATCAATGCTGACGGTGAATTAATAAAGGTTGAATTAATGTCAAGGTAAGCGAGCGAGCGAGCGAGTGAGTGAGTGCCAGGCGAGAGCCGACGACGTCGACTATAAAAAGACGGTGTACACGCGGTTCTCTCTCTCTCTTTCTCTGTGCTATCGCGTTGAAAAATTTATCGCGTGACTGCAATGGAATATTGTGTATTTTCGAACTTTCGTGGTAGGCGAAAAGAGTAAGGAGAGAGAGAGAGAGAGGGAGGTTTTAATCCGATTGGTTTCGGCTTCGTGAAGAACACACGAGCGAGGCCTCGCGCAAGATATCAATCACGCAGTTGTAAGGAAGAGGGAGGAGAGAGGAAAAGGCTAATTTTAAGGCTGAATTTGACTGGCGAGTGTGATCAATGAGCTGTCGGGGGGAATTTTTGGTTGTTATATAATGTGGTTGGAATTGGAGGAAAATTTTGGAAAAGCTATATATGTAAAGGTGGTATGGGAAATGACGATACCTATAATCATATATTTTGTACTTAATGGTGGATGAAGAGGGCGAATCTATATTAAAAGTATATCAGTTCTTTATTTCAATATTCTTGATGAAGAGTAAAACTCAAATTCCCCCTATAAATTACTTACCGGAGGCTCCAAAATAAAATGAAGAAAAAAACACGCTTTCATTTACAATCCCTCCTCTCTGTATACGTAAATCCTCCCATGTTACCCTTTCAACTTTATTACCCTTTACTTCTCCGATAGCATTGTACAACAGAACAACAACAACAATCCTCGTTAAAAAAAACTAACATAACACGACGCTTTTGTTTCGTTAAGGTACGGCGACATGGTGCCGGAGACAATAGCCGGTAAGATCGTCGGTGGTGTCTGCTCGCTGAGCGGTGTCCTCGTGATCGCCCTGCCTGTGCCCGTCATCGTCAGCAACTTCAGTCGCATCTACCATCAGAACCAACGGGCTGACAAGAGGAAGGCGCAGAGGGTGAGTGTTATATATATTTTACTTTTATATTTCTTTTTTTTTATCTAATATAGGGTTCAGTTTTTAATGAGGTTGGAATGGAAGTAGGAGCTGTGTGTGTATATTCGCGATGTTGGTTTAAGTGTATATAAAGATGTGGAATTTAATAAGAATGAATGATTAGGGCAATGAATGATAGAGTGTAACAGTGGGGAAGTAGTGCTAGTCGGGTCTAGTCAGACGAAGGGTTTCAACCGAGTGTGTATAGTAACATGTTCAACTTTTTTCTTTTTTATTTAATATCTTTAATTATATAGACGATAGTATACATTTAATAGATTGTATTATTATATTTTTATCGGTTCATTATAGGTATACATGGTTATTGAAAGAAACGAGTAAATTTTCGTTAAGAGCAGCAATGTATACACTACACCTTACGTTAATGTCATAGTATTTTTGGCAATACATTTTTCTAATGCGATAAAGCTACTCACAAATGTGTTCTCATGTTTACTCGCGTGCTTTCTTATTTTCAATAAGTAAAGGTTTCTCCTTGTATCTCTCCCAACAAACTCACGCGTACATCGCACAGTACACTCACCTCATCTAAAAATTTTTCCACATACAAAAAATACTTTTCCCTATAGATATAAATTCGCGCGATTCTCCGTCGCAATTAAAATTTCCATCTCTCGATCAATAACCTCCCTACCGGAGAGAAAGCAGCCACTCTACCGAAGGAGAGAAAAAAAAATGCCGTTCGTGGTTCACCACCACCTCGCCGTAATTAATCAAACGCTTCTGCACCAGGGCATCGAACGCGCGAATTAGCACATCGCGCGGAATGAAAGAAGGAGAGGAAAAAAAAACAGCATCGAGCCTATATAGAATGCTCTATAGGCTTGCACTTCGCTTGATTAGTGCGCCGTTGCGTCTGGTTCATTGAAATCGTGGGAGAATTCTGTATGATTTACGTGGTTACGTCGCGAATGGAGAATTTTTATTATAGGTGTAGGTTTTAGCAAGAAAGTTTAGTTCTCAGTAAACATTTTTCACATCCTATTATTACCATTCGCGTCGCGTCGTATAAGCAGAAACGAGGATGATGCTTAATCTACAATCTGTCTCAGTCCGCGTTGTTCTTCTATCTCTAGCTTTTTGTCTCGTTATAACGTATACTATACGCAATGATATGTATAATACACGTCGAGAGTCAATTACTGTACGCGTGTAAGAAACACCTGGAGGGTAGATATCGTAGTGTATAGGAGATATACACGGGAACCAACGAAGCCTCTTTTTCTCACACAGCCTCTCACATGCCACTGCCACGGAGATAACGTTTTTACGAGGTCGACGGTTTTATTTGAGCGCTAGCGTAGGTACGCGCAGGGCCGTATAACGAAGTGTACGCGATATAAATAATTCGATAAGCTGAGCGCACGCGCGCGCGCGAGTGTGGGAGGAAAAAAGCATAGCCCAGCTTTACGATTCCGCATTGCGCGAACGTTGGATGGATGGAACAATGGGTGACGAGCGCGTATAGCGTTTAATTCGATTGCGAGGTGATGTTTTTTTTTCTGCGCTTTTTTTTTGTTCTATCTTGGGTAATTGAAAGAACGGTTGTGTTTGTGAGGTTGGTGGGGGGGGGGGGGGGGGTGGAAGGGAAAGGATGTATTATGGGTGAAGTGAAGAAACGTGCAGGAGTTATTACTAACGATGTTTGATGAGTTGCTAAAAACTGCAGCTGAAATCACATAGTTAGTAACGAACGGATTTTGCACTTTGAATTTTCTTTTTTATTTTAAAAATCAATACAGTCACTTTTTCTCCTTTATTTTTATGTCACTTCGGTTTCTTTTTAAACATCTATATTTACAAAAGAGGATATCCACTCAGACCTCGTTAGTTAATATTTCATCCGCCGTTATATATACTAAAAATAAAAGAAAAAGCAATTTTTTTAAAAATTCTTGTATAATCCGTTCTTTTTCACAGCTCCTCTTCATACTCCCACCACTACTAAACAATTTTTAATTAAAAAATCCTATCACCCCTCCCGCTCCAGCGCTATATACCCACTCTGTCCAAGAAAAAAGAACCTCGATATTGAATTCACCAATACCCCACAAATCTCCGCAACTCTCCCCCTATACACAACTCGCTTAAATTCCACCACTACCACCACTACCTACCCCCTAAAAAACACAACACACAAAATCGAACCGTGCTTCCGCGATATTTGCTTGCTCCTCTCCATACAGTACCGCGATAATTTCACGCGTATATACGCTCGTTGGTATCTAATATTAATTTGCAATCTCCGTTCCCTGGGTTACACCGCCATGCTATAATTCACGTAGCCGTTTATTTTGCCGTTGCTGCTACTGCCGCCACGTCGGCTTTCTTCAGGCCAATTAATGGCCGCGTGCAAGCGCGCGATGGGTTTACGCGCGTTATTTGCTTGCTCGGCTGTAAATTCCCCCCAGTGCGCGACTTCTTTTCTCGCGATGTATATATATATATACACTGCCATGCTGCTGCCACTGCGCGCCGCGGGCTTTTAATTACTTTCGCCGATCGCGAATTTATTGCTGCTGCTGCTGCTGCTGTGGTCGTGGTGGTATATATATATACTATACGAAGGTCTCGTGGTTTTTGGCGCAGTGTATATATAACATTCTGTCTTGTCTTTTTGGTTTCGCGATCTCTCGGTAAACGAGCTTACACGCGACTTTTTACACTCAATTTGGTATATATAGGAATTGGGGGGAGGATGAGGGAATGTACATCGTTAAATTCCTTTTGACCGTTGGAGGTTCGTTATAAAAGTAGCCCATACCACCTCCTTCAAGCTTTTGAGTCTGCTGGAAAACAGTTGCGCACGCGTACGTATGAGGAATACAAAACCGTTTGTCCCTTTGTTTCTCGCGCGTCAAAGTGGATTATTATCGTCTTCAAAGAGTCTTTCCCCTCTTTCTCTCCTCTTCACCTGCACATATACGCGCGTAGCAGCATACAAAGCACCAAATCGCCGCGTAAAACAAATAACCACGAGACAGAGAAAACGTTTTTTGCTTCTATTCTCCTTTTTTCCCTCCCTCCCGCCTGAAATTAAAAATGCCGCTTGATAAAGCGCAGCCGCGTTAGACTTCGCGCCGCAGGCAATTCGACGGTCTCCTCCCTTGCCTTTGAAGACGGCCTTTTTGGATAATCCTACGTTAAAATACGCCAGCGTATAATAATAATAATAATAACAACAAGGATGCGTTAGTCGCTGGTATATGTATAATAAACGACTCTCGTCGTTTTGTCTTCGCGCCTACGTCTTTGAGGTGAGAAAAGCTTCGCTTATAAAAGCTGAGTTATCGGGTGAAGGTCAGAGGGGGGAGTGGTGGAATTCGGGTTAGTTTGCTCTTGCGTTTTTTCGGCTTCTCAATGGCACGCGAACGACTACTCGCGCGTCACTTTACTCACTGGCCTTTTCAACAACTACTGTGGAAGTATATGTGTGTATGTGAATGTGTGGCTTTGAAGAGGTAAGTTGGAATAGGGAATAGGGAATCTTGAAGTAACACTATACGCGTGTATTCGTGACGTGAATGAGTTGGTTTATAGATTGTCAGTGTCTGTATTTTTACATGGCAAATGTATCTTTACCCTTCATATTATTCCTGTTTAGCTGTAAGGAAGAATTTGAAAAATACTGAGGACTTTTCGTTTTATCTATTATTTAAAGAAAAGAGAGGCTAAATAACCGATTATCTTGTATAAACCCATTATATCCGTAAGTGATTCGATTCCGAAGTAAAAACAATAATATACCCATTGAGAGTTTAAAACGAAACGCAAATGTATCATTGACAAATCAACGAGGCTCTCGACGTCGGTACGGCTCATTACCCAAAGTAGCCCTCGAATCACTACCTCGCCAGTCTGTGGAAACTCAAAATCCGTAAAAAGCCGATCCCCTACTCTCTCCCTCCCGAAGCCACAGCGAATTACCCCCCCGACCAATACACTGTAAAACCACGCGATACACATACATATACATTCACGTGCTAAGGAGCTTTAAAGCGCCGCCGCGGCAACAAAGAGTCGCGCGGCCGCTTTGGTAGTTAAAAGCTCTCTCTTGTTCTCCCCCTCCGCTTCCGTCGCACGCGGTTTTGTCCCGGTCCCCCCCTTCTCTCCTCGTAATCGCTTTATCGATTATCGAACGCCGATTTTCATTAGTTACACGCAGGACGAGAGAGAGAGAGAGGAAAGAGGGAGGGACCGAGGAAGGAAGTTTGTGTGTTTTTTTGTGCGAACGAAAGAGGGAGTATCGATCGGTGTGCCAAACTTTTCGCCGCCAGCTTTCCGGCGTTAACGCGAACCGGAGAGATTTTTTGCGATGGTTTGTCGGTTAGGTCGTTATATAGATATATATATATATATATATTAAAGTTGGAGTTGCTTTTTGATTAGGTTCTTTTTTTTCTATCTAGGGATGTATAATAATAAATATAAATGGCGTACGGCATTATGTGGATAGAAAGGGGTCAGAAAGAAAAAAAAAATGTGTGTGTGTGATTTAAAGTCATCGTTGTGGTGAAGAGCGCGGCAATTATTTACTACGCGAATGTGGAACTTATCAAACTATCGATCTCGTTAAAAAAAGTTGCTCTATAGACAGCAGCGCGACGTTGGACTAGATAACAAAAAAAAACTAAGTTAGTGCATTAACATTATGTAACACTGAAATGGATTTTTAACAATCGTGCGAAATGATATAGCCAAAAGTTTTTCAAACGTTCGGGTACACGTTCAGCATGCACCGTCTGTTTGTATATAAAATACACGCTGTAAAAGAGCAACGATTAATCAAGAACACTCGCGCGTATATGAATTTCATCTAACGAGGTTGTGCTCGGGCTGTGATTATAAATCTCGTAAAATCAGCGAACGAGCGAGCGAGACGCGCTCTTTTGAACATAGGAGAAAGAGAGAGAGAGTGGCGTTTAATTTTATCGAAACAATTAGTTTATCGCCCTAGTTAAAAGTTTCGGGGCGATTTTCTTGTTAACGTAAACCGACTTTATATCGCGACTATCTTTCTCCCTCTCTCTCCCTCTCTCCACTTATATAAGTATAATAACGAACTTTTCCTACGCGTTTCGACTCAAGTTTCGACTATAACTCCCTTCGTCGTATAAATCTGCAAGCTCTCCGTAATTACGCGACGCGACTAAACTCACTCACTCTCTCTCTCTCTCTCGGTTCCAAGTTTTCCGCACGTACATAACGGTGTTGAGTTAAAATTCGGAAAATTTTCACGCAAGTCAGGGACGTAGGTAGTGATGTAGATGTAGATATATATGTATCAAAAGGTGAAATTCGAAATTTACATGACTCGCGCCCGGCTGCTTTTGTGAATTCGATATGTAAATGTGTACGTGTAGCCGACGGGAGGGCAAAGGCTAATGAGGGAAAAAAACGTCGACGTAATCCTTCCTCTTCGTTTATGTATATTTAATTCTACTTAGTCGGGTAAAAGGGTACACATGCTGGTTTACATTCAAAGTGTCACTTGGACGATAACAGCTTTGACACGCGTAAGACATTAAAAAATAATAATATTAATAATAATTTTTCGGAAAACCGACCTTTCCGCTAGAATACCTCTATTTCCAATTTACCTCACCATCCATCCATTTTTTCCATCTCTTTTTTTTTGCCGGACGGTCATCCGCCGTATGCCCACTCGCTCGTTCATTTGCCCATTCTCTCTCTCTCTCTCTCTCTCTTTCTGTCGTGAAAATATTTCAGTGAGTGATTCATATATACGCGGAGCGACTGGCGGAAACGTCACGCGCGCGCGCGCGCAAGCGAGCGCAAAGGGCGAAAAATTGAATGTACAATTCATAAATGGGTCAAACTCTCGTTCTCTCTCTCTACCTCGCTTGTACACGCGGTCGACCTAAATCGTATCGCAAGCCTGAAGAAGCGGGTAATTTTTATGTCAATTAGTTGGCAAAAAAAAAACAGAAAGAAAGAAAGAAAGAAAGTTTTTAAAATTTTCAAAGAGAAGATCGCCTCAGCGTGATGGCATGATGTCGCGAAGCTAATTATAGCACCGGAGTTTTCGTTTAAATACGGGTTATAATGTGGTAGAGAGAGAGAGAGAGCGTCACAGCAGTATGCGGTTGGCTGTGTGTCCCTGCTGCTGCGCCGAAAAAAAAGCAATCAGGAAAACGTGGAGTGTTTGTGTATATGCGTGGTCTTAATGGCATTATTTTATGTAATTTTCATGTTAATGGAACTCGCGCTGGATGCGGCCCGTTTTATTTGTATTTCAGCGGGGTTATTATAAGTAATTAATGGCCGTGAGTATGCGCTTGGTTATATAATGTATAAATTATGAAATAAATATTAAAATATTCCTCTCGCCGTAAGTATAGATACCACCTGATATTGGTCAGACGAATTTCCCTTATTTATTCAATAAATATCGCGAATGTAATATAACGAACCGTCTAAACTTTCTTCCTTATCGCGTACATACCTGTGATTCATCGATCGTCAGTTATAATACGAATCAACAGGCGCGACGAGCCGTGCGAGAAGAAAAAGTCCATCCGTGATATAACGCCGAAGATATTCAACGTGTTAATGAAGCTCACACGCGTAGCTGGCCATAAGCCAAAGCAAGCGCGAGAAAACGTGGACCAGGAGGTATAAGTAAGTCGCGGGGGAAGTAAATAAACGAGAGAGTGAGACGATAGGTGATGTGGGTGACGTATGTCGGGATCGTTGACTTGGGTGTGGGAAATATGGGTGAGGTTCGTGGTTGTGATGAGGGTGTAGAAGGGTGGGGGTTAAGGGTTGCTCGTGTTTTTTGAGTCCAAAAGTATATAGAAAAAAAAATAAATTAATTTTAGCTCTGTCACAGTGGTGAGAATGAGAACGTGCAGATATACTCTTGATAAAATTAAAATTTCTGATTCTGAAGTGGCAAATGTCACGTTCCCTTTTGCAACTTCATGCCGGAGCTTTTTGAGTTTAATGAGTTATTTTTGAAGTAACGCTTTTATTTTATTCAACACTTTGATGTAATAATGCTAAAAATATTCATAACTTGGCTTTTACAAATTATCAAACGATATTATCGCTGGCTTCGTCCATACTTTTCTATACTACGACCCGACCGGGTTAAAAATGTATTCATCTTCATTCACCAATCACAGAGATCCTCAATATCCACACAATCTCCTAGAAATAATTCGTCTCCTATTTATTAAAAAAAAATCATCTGCTACCAAAATCCTAAAAAAAAGGCCGGACACCTCCTTCCTATATCCCACCGCTAAAACAACAACAACAACAACAACTTCCTACCGCGTCCCCAAAAAAACCCAGGACCGAGAGGTAAAAAAAAACGAGAGCAGGGTTGAAGCACGACCGAGCGTGTGAAAAAAAAGTAGAAGAAGAATAAGTAAAAAAAGGGGGCCATGCAAGCTAGGCTCGCGTTTGCGCGCGAGGGTAGAGACAGTAGAACTATTGGCTCATGCGCTGTATCCACTCGAGCGGAGACACACGCTCTGCAATTACCCTCGGCTCGTTAATACACCTCGCGCTTCCCCGCGCTTTATTAAGGTCTACTGCGAGTGAGTGAGTGAGTGAGTGAGTGAGAGAGAGAGAGTAGAATAGAATGGATGAGACGAGCGAGAGAGCGCGGAGCACGTGAATGGACGATTGTTCGCGAATGCACCAACCCACCCGCGCGCCTCGAATTTCCAGACGACGAGGCGCGTGTAATGCACCGCGTGGCTGGGGTTGGCGCGAGGTGTGGAAGAGAGAGAGAGAGAGAGGGGATGGGATTTTGAGACTGAACGACGCGATGCTTACTGTCAGTTTCACATGGGGAGTGTTTGTGTTGCGCACAGTGGTGTAGGAGATACTCACCTGAAAAACAATGACATTATATTTGTGCTATTATAAGGAACGGAAAATTGTAAGAATTTGGTAAAAAAATGTTTCTACAACGTGATATTATTTAAATAGTAGTTTTTAATAAAGCATAGTCTATTTAACCATTTTACTTTAGTTTTTTTATGCTTGTAATTTGTTGAACTTTTGATGGATTGCAAATTTATAATCCATTTTCCATAACTCAACCTAAAAGTATTTTGCTCAAAATATTGCTTACGTAAAATGTATAGTAATTTGAACATCATTGAAGTAAACGAATTTATTACATTATCGTCAGTTTCTGGATAATTAGTTATAGGATTATAGAAACCATTAATAGTCTTGTTATGTATTGCTAATATATCATTTAAAAAATAATTAAAAAGCCAATCTACAAATGAAAATTAAACTTTCCAAATCAAATCAATCAAGCAACTTTTATACATTACTCACAGAAAGTCACACGACTCTTAATCTCTCGGTAAAAGGATTCACTATACTATCCGATTCTCAATCGACGCGAATTTTATTACACGAGATAAAGCTCCAAAGCTCAGGAACCTCTCGGTCGCTTTACCAAAAAAGAGAAAGAAAGAAAGAAAAAAAAAGAACACAATCGAAGATCCACTCACGAGCAATCTGCTTCTCAAGCAGAACACATACCAGCACCTTCGTCCAATTAAACCGGAGACGTTGTTACCCTGCAGGGACGATTGAAAAATGTTCGGAGAAAGAAGAGCTGAGGCATCTCCGGGGAAATGGGTTAAGTCGTGATATCAAAGGCCTTTGTGGCCAGTTGTTCAATTAAAACTAGACGACTATATATATATATACATAGGGAGAGGATACGATTCTCTTACTCCCTCTCTCTCACTCTCTACCCTCCTGGGTTATGATTAAGTTTTAATTGCGCGCCTGGGTAATCGAACGCCGATCTGAAGACCCCAACCGCTTTGTCTTGGTGGGGTAAGTAATTAAGGATAGGAATGGGGAAAGCAGAAGATCTTGTTATTGAGGAGATGCGGTTGGTTTTGTACGAATTGGATTTTATGGAGGAAATTTTCCTACTTCTACGGTTTATTGGTCAATTCGATTGGATTAGATTATATAACTGGTTACCAATATGGTTCCTTCGCCTCCATTATATAACATACTCATCTCCTTGTGCATCTACTTATCTGCAGTGGGTGCTTTAATTATAACAACATATAACAGCAATTCACCTGACACTTTAAAAGCATATACTGCACGCGCGTGTATAATATGATATCTCCATACAATTCGCGTTAATTTCATTCCCCTCGTGTATATATATATATATATTCGAGAATAGGGAGAATATAAATGGAAAAACAACGTGTACGTGCAGTCGTCGGCTGGCTCTCTCTCTCTCGCATTGAAATAACAATGATAAATTTCTCACTAGCGTGTGAAGAACTTGCATTATTCTTCGTACCTATTTTACAAGTTTATATCTATATACCTATACATATATATATATACATATCTCGGGTTTCTTGTCGTCTTCTAATTTGAATATATATATGTGTGTATATGTGTGTGTGGACCTCTCCTCGAGTTTGCATGCATATAGAATATTCGCGCGTCCGGGTAGTGGTATATATCTAGTTTATGCAGGGAGTAATCCGGTGGCTTCGCGCTCGAGAGCAAGTACCGCGCACAGTAGTTGTTGTTTACGCGCGCACGCGCGAATTCGTTTAACGAAATATTTACCGAACGGGGGTAAGACGCTATTACCAACGTTGAAAGGTTAAGGTTTCGTCATCTGTGAATACATATATTTGTGAATTCGTTGGTAACGTGGTTTGATAAAGCTTTTTTCTTTGTTATCATATTTTTATGGTTTGTAAAGAAATGGTTCAATTATTAAATGGGTTGAATATGATAGGTAAAAGGGGGTTTATTTTATTTTTTTTTCGTTATATATACAATCTGCATATCGTTATAACGCGCATACGTTTGCATCTATTTCCGGCTCTTCAAATTCAATTAATACTCTATTCAATTGAATTCACATCTGTATATAGTTAAAAATAAAAGGTTTAACGCAAAGTAAACCAACAGCATTATTAAAACCTCATCATTCACTAGTAAACCTCAACCCTATATGTTTTTCTACATTTCCAACGTATACAATTACCCAGAACCTTTCTAAAATCTTTTTCTTTATCCGTCAGAAGAAAAAAATCACATACCATTTCATTGAGATACATCATAGTACACCTACACACTGCTCTCGCCATTCCATTTGCCCTCGTAAAATCGACGAGGAACGCGTAAACCAGAAACGAGTGAGCGAGACAGAAAGAGATAGGTTCGAAAACTGAAAAGCCACCTTCATCGCGTGCTAAATAACCGCGTCGTCACTCTCGGGCTCTCATTGAATTTCACGCGTGCGCCCTCGTCGTCGTTATTCGCGACGCGTGTGTATGTGAGTTTGTCCTCTTTCGTGCGGGAGGCTCAGGACCGTGCGGTTTCTCACTCTTTTTTTTTTGCTTTGCAAAGCTGCGGTTTAATGAATGTCGGGTGTGGGAGAAAAGCGATTTTTTTTCTGCGTATCGCTAAATATCGCTGAGTTTGGTCTAAGTTAATAGAGAAAATATATCTGATAAAACGGGTTAAATAAAAGAAAAAAACGATAACTTTGGTTAAACTTCAAACATCAGCATGAGCTACAAACTTTCTTCTTCAGTCCGGTTTCAGCAGGATCGAGCGTAACGTATGCACTGCGTCAGCGATCAACGTAGTTCGCGATTTTACGAGTGCGATACACCCGCGCATATTATTGCACGCTGACTTTAACGTCTCGACAGGGCAGAGATAATCCAGTGCAGCGCACCGATAGCTTTTTATTTACGGCTCATCGTCGTTCCCCTCTCCCATGCCTTCGATGTTTATTTCGGCTGTGCGATCAGTTTATTGTCGAATTGCGCGCAGATTGATTCGCCGAGATGGCTTGATTTACGAGTATATATACGCGTAGCTCGGTACAGGCGAATCGTAATGAGATGCTGGATGGATATTTTAGGAGTTATATATAGAGTTTACATGCTTTTAAAAATTATAAATACAGTAAAAGATTAAACTTCGTACTATCTCTTACTTTATATATATATATAGCTTTTCATCAAATTCAAGCTGTCCTTTCATTTAATCTGCCTCGAACTATGCACCAGCTCACGAGTAAACTGGTGCGTAAAAGAATTAAAAATTAAAATTCCATCCCCCCCCCCCCCCCCCCCGAAACCCAGGACGATCGAAGCACACCGCGTGACGTCGAAAGCGCGCGCGCGCAGCGAGCGGTAAAACATTTGGTCTCGAAATCCGAGCATCGAGGCGTCGGCCCGTGTATATAGATATATATATATACCATCCATCGATCGATCGAGCGAAGCGATGACGTTAAACGCAAATTACCGTCAATCGCGCGACGGGACTACTATACTCTCTCTCTCTCTCTCTCTGAACTCGCGCTGAAACTCCCGTCGCTTCTTTCGCCCTCGTGTCCGTCGTGGCACGTGGTGACCTACAATCCGGCTCATACTGGAAAAGTGATGAGAACTTTTTTTTTTGGAGAGTTTCTGGATTGCTGTGGGTTTTGGATGCTCGTTTTTTTTATAAGTAACTAACAAATTACTATAGTTAAACATTGTTACGGTGTACAATTAATCAAAGAAATAATTATATACACGCAGTTTCAATCAGGTCATGTACCCGAACCCCAATTGAATTAAAAAAAAGTCTTACCCTCTTTTCAAAAACTCACGCGATCCCAGCGTCGAACTGTATATAATATACCCCGCAGATCCTCTCCTCGTCAAAGAAATTCAGCGCCGTCGCCCCGGAACTCCATTACCCCAGCCTCCCTTCTCTTCGTATACACAGTAACCCGCCGCGCGCGTGCGAGATATAGGCAGCAGTGGGCGGAGCTCTTATATATATATATATGTATATATATATATACTATAGAGAGGAAGGGAGGGAGGCAAGCGACCCTTCGACACTAAATGCAGATTTAGTGTCAATCGGGGTGTCCGTTCCGCGCGCGATATTGGCTAATGCAATTTCACCCGGCGGTCTCTATACGTTTTATCCAACCTGTGCTTATATATATACGCGTGCGTATAGTTTATATTGGGAATCAGAAAATTGACTGACAATGAGGCTTGAAGGATTGACTAGCTGTTGTTGTGTGTTTTTTTTTACGTACGGAGAAGGTGATGAGATCGATGTACACGTATGTAGAGGTTGTAGAGTTAAATTTGAACGCGCGATGACGTATGATGAATTTGTTCAAGCTCGTGGGAGATTGATGAACCGAAGTACAAGTTTAAGGATTTATTTACGTTAAACGCATTATCTTTAAATAAAAAGTACAACATTCAAGATAAATCGCATACCGCTTCGCTCACACAATCGCGAACAATTACATTTTCAGATACTACTCTCACTTTCTCTCCAGCCACGTGTCATACTTTATATCCTCGCGTGTGCCGTCGTACTTATTCTCTTTTTCGCTCTCTTCTGGCGCGTTCAGGATCGCAGCGATTTGTCAATCTTATCGCGCGCTTATATATATAAGCGATCGCGTTGAAAAATTACGTGACTTTCGTTCGATAGTCGATAAAGTATCGAGGTTTATGTTTTCTTTTCACCATTTTTTTTCTTTTTACAAATTGGAATTTTTGAGAGTTTTGTACGTAAAAGTTTGTTATATAGAAGTTCATCAAAATTTCTTACTGCAACTAAAATATTATAAGATTCTCTCAGCGATGAAGTTTTCCCCTTTCTGAATTTATATGCGAGAGTTTTGTCGACGGATTGAATTACAACTTCAGCTCTCCGCGAACCTGAAAAGCTCATATATGCACTGCAGTAACGTCTTGAAAGAAATGTTTCCGGTATGGTTATATATAGCTGTTTTTTTTTTAAAGATTTTACATCGCCGTAAAGATGCGGATATGACATTTCGCAGCAAGACACCTCCCCGTATAAAAGCATTTTTGTGTAAAGCTGTAAAATACATTTCTGTGCACATGCATTACACATTCCATCATTCGTTATTTGAAGAAAAAAAATTGTTACTTTCGTCCTACCACGTTACGATATACCAGCTGTATCTAATAAGTTTCAACCGCTAGCAGCCACGTGGCAGATTAATTTTGGCGAATAAGTTGCGCGAGTACATCCCTTTGATGTATAATCGCGTTAACGCCGCGTAAACGACTAATCCAATAGCGTCAGGTTCACACCGCGTTGCGAATTTATGAGACTTTCGAGGAGCTGGGAGTCGCGGATTTGATACCGATTGCTTTGGAATTTGGAGTTATGTCTGTGTATACTATTCGATTTTAATATTAGTTATTTCTGCCATCCGGTTTCTGTGAAACAAAAAATAAAATTGGTTTTAGAGGCTATATTATAAGAGAACCCGCAGCCATTTTCTTTATTTCTAGACCATACATTTTTTTTATTTTTCTAAACCACGATATTCCATCAACCACTGGCTACATCCGAAAACTAAGATTATAATCGTCCGATTAATATTTAGACAAACTTTATCGACGAGTCGTATAGTCCGATACTCACCAGGTACAACACCGAACCATACAATAAATTGAATTCCACGCTACATCAATTTTAGCGTACGCTACCGAGATTAAGGGCTCTCTACTCTTATCAAACTGCACGTATACCACGAAACTAAAAATAAAAAGTAACCCTCCGCGACTTTTTAAACTGTGACATTCGTATATAGCTTATATTGCCTGTTCGGGGTTGGCATCGATCAGTATAGCATAGCATAATGTAACTCTGCGGCGCTTGCGCGCGCGGTATTGTATGTCGCGCGCTTATATGCGCTACTACCGGTCGCCGCGTCCACGCGCGCGCGCGCGCGCTCACGAACGCCGTCGAATGAATAATTCAGTAGCGTCTGCGCGACATGACTCGGCTCGAGTTAAACGCTGCGATGAATTTGCGCTGCGGTAGTGCTGGTTGTGGTAATAAAAAAGAGAGAAAAAAAAACGGTTGCGGGGTATGATGTGTATGTATGTGTGTATGTTTATGTACTAGAGAGTGAAGGAAGAGAAGCGTTGAGTGGAAAAAATTTACGTGTAGTGGAAATTGAAGCTGTTGGTGGATTATCATTTACGATTGGATAGATGGAGTGTTTGCTGTTTGATATACTGAATAGATAAATGATGTGATATTTATGTTTTATTTGGTAAAATTCTCATTAGACTAGCTTGTAAAGTCGATGCTAATAGTTAGTACTACCATTCGGACTTCCAAAAACTTGGAAACTCCGTTCGGAGTATCGGATTGGAACACGATGTAATGTGAATTCTATTCCAACCCAGGACTGAGGATGGAGTTTCCAAGTTTTCCGAAGTTGGAATTGACAGCAGTGATGAAAGCCACAATAATATATTTGACGATAGCTGTCAAGAGCATAATTGCAAAATATACAGTAGTAACGTTACTATAACCATCGTTGATTGTTATTAATATTTTCATCATTAAAAACCACAAAATCCCTCAACAACGACAATAAAATATCATTTTCACCCCAGATTCATTTAACAACCTATATATATATACCCATCCCAATCCGCGCGAACCTCGCAATCAATCACCACGCGTGAGCGCGGCCGTAAAAATTAAATTTAGCATCGCGGAATAAACCAGACTCCCTCTCTCTCTCTCTCTCTCAGGCTCTCTTCGCAAACCTCGGACTTTGCTGTTTAATCGGCTCGTAAAGCCCCTGGCGATGCTAAACAAGCGCCGGACGCGCAATTTTACGATGCCGATATCTTTTATCCCCTCTCGGAAATCCGCGTCGTTTATCGAACGCGCTCTTTGGATATTTGCGCGATGCTGTGGAATATATGCTGACGATGCAGCGTTAATTGTGAGGAAGCGTATCGGGATGGTGCGACAATGGTAATAGTGATGATGATGATGATTCGATGAGTTTTTGTACCTAGATATACGCGTATATTTGGGTGGTAAGTGTGGGTGGATGTGTGTATATGATGGTAGGCTTGTGTGGTATAACGGAGTAATTTATGTGACGTATAATGCGCTTTGTGAATTACCTGGTAGGATTGGGAGATCCGACTGGATCGTTTTTATTTTATGGCTTGATGAGGTGTGTTTTGGTGATGGTAGGTATAGACAATAATGTTTGTAGGGTAAATAAGGAAAAGTTTATTTTAGCCAAATATAAATTTTAAAAAATGGAGATTGTTGTGCATACCAACAGATGTAGCAGAAAATTTCGTGAAGACATTTTTTTTGTAGTTAATGCGGGATTAAACCGTTTTCATGATATCATTTTCTCATGACATTTTTATTTAAAATTAATAACTAAGTCAACGTAATATTCACGCAATAATAGTCAAGTATAAACAATTTGTATTTACTTCCCACATTTCAATCATTGTTCACTACTCTACATCGAACCACCAATATTACCTTATTTTATCAAATCAGAAGGACGAACATCCATTCCATCATTTCTCGCAACACTGCCATCTCGAAAAATCCCTCCCAAAAAAAACGATTCACCCCCTCACATACACACAGACACATCCGCACGCAAGTAATTGAGTCAATTTGCGCGAGCGAGCGAGCGAGCGAACGCGCGCGCGCGCCACGTGACCTGCTTCGCGGGCGTGCGCTCGCTCTGCTAAGAATAGCTTTCTCTTTCTCCTCGGCAACCCCCCCGAGAGCCCCGGGGGCGCGAAAAAATAACGAGAGAGGGCAACGGCTTTGTACACGCGCCTGCGCACGAACGTGGAACTCAGTAGTAGTAGTAGTAGTAGAGCTTTTTTTTCTTTCGTGTGAGCGAGTAGAACGGAAGGGGATTGTGTTTAGCGGTGGTTAGATTTTTCGGGGAGAATTTTTTTTTTCTTCTTCCTGGGGATATATAAGGGTGGAGAAAATGTCTGAGGGTTAGGTGAAGGGACCGTTATATTCGCTTAATAATTGTTGTATTTTTTTTCTGTTTTTCTTTTTTATGACGAAGGAAAATGAAATGTTTAGTATGTGTGTGTATGTGTATAGTTGGTGAAATATATATGGTAGGTGAATTTTTTAAATTGAAAGAGAGAAACGATCTACTCTGCGAAAGTGTATTGTATGCATTCTTGTAAAGAGATTTCTTATTGTACTATGTGAATATACAATCTTCTCCTCTCGGTGAAGATAGTTGATATGCATTTTCAAAGGAAAATAATCCGATGTACATTCGTATATATATATATAAACAGGTAGATTTTGTCTTGTAGATGTATAACCGTGCCATTTTGCCAGTACGTTTTCACAATTTTTCTTGTAGAATCCAGTTTTTCGTATATTATCAGCCGAAAAAGTTTTATTTAAAAAAAAAAAATAAACAAATTGAATTTCATACAAAAAAAATGTCTTACCTTCCCAAGAGCCCTATCAAGTATCACGCGAAGATACAACGAAAATTGAATTTGCTGAAACAACTACCCTCCAATGTACTTCTCCGAAAGTACAGAAAAATGAAAAAGCTCTTCTCTCGCTCGGAAAAAGAATAGTAGTAGTAGCCCAGTAGGCCGGTGCAATCTTTTCCTCTCTCTCCCTCCTTTGTAAGCGGCCTCGCGGGTTAAAAGGCCTCTCGAGAGGTAGAGACGATCGCCGCCGCGAGGAATTATTCTTTCCCGTTTCCGCTCACCTCTCCTCTCTCTCTACCCTTCTCCCTTCTCAACGTTTTGTTTGATGTTCGCTTAAAGCGACCGCCGCTTGACTTTATTTTCCCCCTCTCCTTTGTTTTCTCCCGCCCCTTTGATTCTGCAAGCTACCTCGCTCATTTTTTTTCTTCTCTTTCTCTTTCTGACTCGGGTAAATTAAAGTAAAATTTTTCTCTTTCCGGAACTGCAATGGAAGAAAAACACACGCGCATGTGTTAGCTTCATCTTCTTCTTTTTTTTAACAACCAACCCGTGCGTATGTTTTTGTTACGGTTTTGCTTTTTTTCATTCGTTCGAGAGTTCGGAGAACGAAAACTGAAAAATACACGTACTTTTGTTATACTACCAATCGGTGCATGTTTATCCCCATTTCAATCGTGGAATTGATTCTTCGCCGAAAGCTTAATGTTTTCATCGTCTCTGAGTCACGCGTTCGCTAGGTAAAAATCCCGCCAATTGTTTTGAGAAACGGAAATAGAATCATTTCGAAAGAATATATGTATATATGTCGGATACGCGCAGTCTGCCGAGTTTAATACTCTCTCATGACTAAGCTTCGAAGAATTTTATTTTTTCTTTTCCACACCAATATAGGGTCAAACTATATATTCGCGAACGTTATATACGCGAATAATTCAGCCTCCCACCACGAATAGCACTTCTCTCTCTCTCTCGAATTCGTTAGCAACAGCATTTCCGCGAGTAATTCAACTCTTTCTCTAGCTAAAAGCGTCGTAGCGGAAGACGCGGCGGAAGTGCGTTTAAAAACAAAGGCCGAAACGGGAAAGAAAATTATGCGGAGAGCATTAAGCGCGCACCGAGGGCAAATGGATTGGACGGGCGAGTGGGAAACTCTGTTGAAATTTTCTCTCTCTCTCTCTTTTTTTTCGTAACGCGACCTTTTACTTACAGAGGATGTAATTTCGGGTGGCCGGCGAGAAAAAGTTTAACTACTATTTTCTTTTTTATAGCAATTGTATAGTACCCACTTGCGCTTATAACTATATAATAGTACGATAATTTTCACGAGTATATAATAATGCGCATAGCGCTAAGTCGGTATAATATACCGCGGAAATTCAATCAATATTATTGTCAGTTCCATATATACAAATTTACTACCGGATCTAATTCTCTGTACAATCTTGATATATTAACCTACATCGTGTACCTATACACACACACAGACAGACCAATTCACTGCACACGCGTGGAAATCGAGCATCTACATAATACCCCGTAATATCGCGATTTCAGGCGTCATATCCCGAAGGAAAAGCTACTTTTAAAAATAAGTATTATACCAAATCGCATCCTAGCAGAGAACCCTTATATATATATATAAAACCCAACCCCGGGAAACTACCGGAGCAACCCTTTAATCCTGAAAAAATCCCAGCGCTTGCAGCACCACCGTAAACCTAGCTCTCCTCTCTCTCTCTCTTGGTCATATTCCGCAGGAAATAGAGTCACTCAGTCTCTTGCTACGTCTTCCTTCTTCTTCCTTTTTTTTTTCATGGCATTATTAAAGAAGAACCGAGGTGAGGGTATCGGGGTCAGCGGGTGACCCAGGCAGTGATAAAACGTGCGCTGGATGAAATTCACTGCCTCCGGGCCGACGTATAAGCTCTCTCTCTCTCTTTCGCTGCGGATAATACGTGTCGCGATGTTAATCGAATCCCTCTCTCTCTCTTCATACTTACACCCTTGAAGGTCGAATATTCGTTGGTACTATAGAACCCGGCATCTAATCTACAACCTCCTTGTGTATACGTGTATCGTTGAATTATCACGTATGTATGTGTGTCTATATATACATACACGTGCGTGTAAGGACCCCAACGGCGACCTCGTTAATTAATCAGACGTGATTAGCCCCCTCTACTCTACGTACGAGCAGTCGAGCGACTGACCGGAAAATTGCGCGGCAAATTGGCGCTTGCGTCCAGTATGTGTATATATGTGTGGGCAAAAATCCGCGGGAATTCGCGATTCGACGGACCGTTAATACGCCCGCGTCTAATTGTATTCGCTCGAGTGCGACATACAGACACATGTGGATATATATGTGTGTGTTTGCGTGGAGGTTAATGTCGCGGAAAAATTGCGAATGACTGTGTGGTTGATTGGTTATTGCGTGCGTGTATTGATGAGGAGTGGCGAGTGATTAGCCGTTTGATATATAACGAGGTTTATGGGTTTTGAAGGTCGCGGTTTTATGAGATATGCGGTGACTGGTCGAATAATAGAGCTTTGGTATTGATGGTAGTTGAAGTTATCGTTAATGTGAGGCTAATGATTTCTGAATTTTGTTCGAAAGAAATTTTTAATTTTTAATGTCAGAGACGATGTAATTAAGAGAGCTTCTGAATTGAGCTTCATCGTTATAATATCTACTTAAAAATGCCGAAAAAATTTGAATAACAAATTGCTGATTTTATAATTCGCTTGTGAATTATTTAAGTTAATCAGTAACGATTAAAATTGAATTACACGGTAAATATATACGGTATATATATATATACACGAAAAGTTTTTCACAGTTTGGCACTGTTATGATAATTTGAAATTCAAAACTCGTATATCGACTAAGGTTGTATAAATAGAAAGTTTTAGCCGCTGCATTTCGTTGTCCGATATAAAACAATGCGGTTGCTTCGTGAAAAAAAAAAAGAAAAAAATTTAGGTCTCGTAGTTTTGCATAATGCTGATTTTCCTCCACTGTCATATATATACATATATACATCATCGTTTGCGAGTAAATAATGTAGAGTTTCTTCTATTTTAACGTGTTCGACTCATACCGCCACGAAAGATACGTTCGCGTATTTTTAACAAACTACATATTTCGCGTGCTCGAGCTAAGAGCATACCTGAAATAACTACACGTGGAATGACATATATAAATTCTCATCTCGATCCGTTTATTCAAAACAATTTTTTTTTAAAAAAAGTCTATGATGCGCTATTTTTAAAGTATCTATGAGATCGCGCGACTGAGCTTGTTTATAAACGTAAGCCATCAAAACAAAGTCTCGTTAATCACGACACTTATATTTATTCTCATCTGATCCGATTTACAAATCCGCGTATGTATATACGCACACATACACACACGATTTATCGCTAAACAGGCGCAAAATATCTCATCGCGATTCTTCTTCTTTCTTTTTTATTTTCTCATCTAGGTGCCCCTAAGAGTCGACCTATAAATTAACGCCAGCGGGGCGAAACTCGCTTTATTAATTCGCGGCTCTTAAGCATGCGGAAGAAGAGAGAGAGAGGAGGGACGCGCGAGACGAGGAAAAAAGCCCGAGATTTTCTGGCGCGATATCGGTGTGCGCGCTCTGTACTCGCTTGTCTGCATACCTAAAATGTTAAGTACACGCGGGCGCATGTGTGCGGAATGTCTTTTGCACTTGATGCGATTTCACACAGAGAAGGTTGACCTTCACCTGTATATTTGGTGTTTGAAAAGTTATAAATTTTGGCAGAAGAAGAAGGGGTTATATTTATAATAAAGTTTTTTTAAATATCTAACCATTTATATACTTCGGAATTAAAAAATACAATCAACCCAAAAATATTTTTATTAAAAAAAAAAAAAAAGAAACCAGTAAACGAGCTTGAAAACGTGCCCAAAATAAACAGTGAAAATCAATTCCGCTCTATTACTCCGAATAACCATTAGAAAATGCTTCCTCGAACCCTCAAAGCTCCCCATAACCATTTCCCTGTCACTTTAGCGACCAAACTATCCATTAAGCAATTTTTTTTCCTTCCTCCGCAAGCTTCTTCTCTCCTCCCCCCTCCCCTTCGAGGATGACAAATACCCTAAAATTTATCACAGTATATAGTCCTAACGTAAAACAAGCCTCACTCGTGGGGCACCTTTCACGTGTTCTAGCTCGTACCGCATCGTTAATCACCGACGTATATATACGTGCATTCGAAAACGACGAAAAAAGCAAAAGAAAAAATAAATAACAAGACAACGAAGGGAACAAAAGTCGCTTTACAGTATAGCTATATACGCGTGGACACTGATGTATAGCTGTGCTGTAAGCGCACACGCGCTGAATCCTAATTAACGGTCGATGGTCCCGTATACGTTTCGTACATGCACACATGTATAAGTATAGAGAAAAAGCTCTTAGATAAATTATACTCCCATAAGCGTGTGTACGTGGCAGCGTTTTCTTTTTGTTCTATCTTGAAGTCACGATGCATAAGTGAACGCGAGTCGAGTGTAATCTGAAAATGCGGCTTTTTCAGATCGGCACACACACAGCCTCTTACTTCCTTGGCACGATGCTGCGCCTGCGTGCGTCACGTTTCTCCTAGCCCCGTTGCAATAATGTTCCATCATCGCGGCAATGATGCGCGCACGCGCGAACGTCCGTTTGCTATTCTGACGTACGCGTCGAATATATATGTATATACATACTCTTTGACGAGGCCGAGTGGAATATGATTTTTACAAGATCTGCGGTCGCGTTAAGTGATTTCTTTTTTTTTGCTTCTTCTTCTCGGGGTTATAGGTATGTGGATTATTTTTTTTTGTGGATATACTTTTTTTTTAGAGTGGATATAGAGATATAATATGGATGGGTGCGTATGTGTTGATAGTGCGGTTTTATGGCGAACGATAAATATTTTAATTGGCGGTTTACTGCCGAATTCGTAGATTTAAAGCGAATTTGGTATAGGTTTCTGGCTGGCTGCCATACATTTGCGAAACTCTGCGCGTACGTATATGAGTACAATAATGCGTTATACGAAGGAAAATAATTAGTTTTCTTAGCGAATTGTGACAATTTTAATGGGCCTCGCGAGGCCGTTTCGAGGAACATTTCCGCGAGTATGTTGCAAACCATTTTCGGAGTATTCGGAAAAGTTTTTGGCACGTTATTATAATACATCTGGATGTAAATAAAAATGCAATTTTTTGTTTTTAAAACTATGACAGTACGATGTCTGACTGCGTTCCAAAAATGTTTGAAAATGTTCTAAACACGTGTCAAAACTGTCGGAAAAATGTTTTCAAACTCGAAACTAACAAAAATTTTACAAATAATATGCCACGCGACAATACATCTCACAGCTGCCTGTGAATGTTATACACTAAAATGTTTGCAAAACTATGCCAAGTATTGTTAACAAATGTATCGAGTGTCCAAAAATCGTTATTTAACTCGAGACACATTTGGCACAACTTTAACCTTTGATAAAAATTCATTACAAATTTCCGAAACCCCTATGGGATATCTTCCACCATAATCCCTTTTTTTCTAATTACCACATAGCAGCCGAGCTCTCATTACACTTTCACCAACGACAATCCATCCGCGCCAATAAACGCGCGAGTTTACAGTCCCTCTTTCTCTTGCTTGGCGCGTCATTTCCTCGGCTCCCGCGTGTAGTAGAACTAATTTTCCGGGGAGGACTGCTACGACGCCTGCGGCCTGTCCCCCTTTTGCGCACGCGCGAGTAAACAACTATACTGGCCGCAGTAGAGAGGCCTGTCTTATTATGCGACGTGGTAAATTAATTTTTTGGTAGAACGTAGAAAGGCTTGTTCTTTTGTCGGTGCGAGGAGAGAATTGAAGATCTTTTAATTTTCCAAAAATATAGAAGGAAAACATACTTCCCATGCGGATATTTATTACTATTACTTTATAAATTCGACTACACTTCGAAGATTGAACATTCGTCCTGCACTTTAAGAGATTACACAGTATACTCGATAAAGATTTTCCAATATTAGAACGCACAAGTGTCCTCAAAATCAACTTTTACGCACATTCAACTGAGATATATATATGTTAACCACTCGTACCTTGTTTACACACCATTATATAGAATTCGAAATTGTATATGGCAATATAAATACGCACTCACCGGCATAATAACTCGTCTGCGCGCTTGGAACTAAACATTTATCCAGAGTTCTCCCAGAGAGAGGGAGAAGCGCAAAAGTTTGCTTTGATTCGTAATTTAAGTTTCCTCGTCGTCGTGGTACGAATTTAGGGATTCTAAAGTCAGACCACACCAGCCGTGTTTTTAATGAAAATTATATACCCACACACACAGAGGTTCCAGGAAAACTTCATCTCTCACATCGACAGTGAAGTCCAAGGCTATACACATAATACATACACACCTACTGTTGAACTGTAAGTCGAAGGAAAAATAATTCGCGTTTTCGAAAATCCAAGATATAACTTGGCGAACGCGACGTACGTCCTCCGTATCTTGTATACGTTTGAAATGATATCTGACGTACGAGGAAAGTGCGTCAAAGTTGGAGGAAAAATTGCCCCCTACGTCGTCGTCGTCCTCTTTTCCTCTCTTTTCCGTGTCATACATCAAAGTTAAAAGTTCAGGGATTTCGAAGTACACTCGCCTACGTTATACATATATACATACCCTAAGCAAAGTGGAGAGCTCACACGTACGTATACACATCATCCGGAAATGAAATTCCGCAAGTCAGCGCCTCTGAATGAATATCCGGCATGTCAAAGCCGCGTATGTGAATTCTCACAACTGCAATCGCGTCTATATACGTACGTATATATCTTTTTTCGTACAACCATCCCTTCGAGAATCCTAATCGCCGTAAGGGCTCGTATAATAATCGCGCACGCTGCGAGTCTAATTTTCGCGAGTCGATAAACGCTCTAATGAGTCTTTGGCGCTGCTCGTAACCGCTTACGAGGACCTTAACGAGCTCAGAAGGGATGGGGGAGGACGAAGGTTTTCATTTGAATTAGCACGAATGGGCGATGAGCCATTAGCGAAAATATGGACGCCTGTTTTTATGGTACCGCGTAATCCTACCAGCAGCAGCGATGGGGTAAAAAATTTTATAGGAACACGTGTTTGCCGAGAGGTAAGCACCTCGTTTGAGGCAGGACCGAATGGCTATAGTGAGGCTTCGGATGTAAGGAGAAAGTAAATTTTCTGGTGTGTTACGTGGTGGGTGGTGAACAAATATGATGATAGCGTCAAAGTTTACGGTGATGGTAGTTTTTGAAGTGGAAAAATGGTTGTCATTCATCATTTGAAGTAGTGCTTGCAAAAATCTTTAATTTATTTGGTAACCTTCTTACAGAGTAGCTTTGAAGAAATCATTAATAAAAAATGACAAGATAAAACTTACACAAAAAATATAATAGAAACTAATTCGTTATTAATTAATTCACAAACATATCCATATACAAACCAATACAACTCTTCATTCTTCATCCCTCTCTCACTCCACGAAACCTCACTGCCTCCTGCTACAAGACACTTACAACCCACACGGGCTGCTACCACTACCCTCCACGAAAACCGCACATTTCCCACCCCTTCTCTCTCTCTCACTCCACTTTCCATCCACGTCAGACTCGCCCGCGGGGTCAATTATCCGCGAGAGAGCTAAGTCGCGCAAGCTCCGGTTGAATTTCCACACCAGCACCACTACTACTACTACCACCACTGCCAGTTGCACACGGCCTTTGGTCGAGCAGCGTACGAGTTGTTTCGAGTTTGTGCAACTGGCGCGTCGAATTTTCCAAGGGGGAAGGGAGGAGAGAGGGAGAGAGTTGAAGCAACGAGCGAGTGTGTATTTGACCGCGAGTTTGAAAATTTCAACCTAGTGAGTGGTAGAGAGAGAGAGAGGGTGAAGTGGTAGCTGAAAAAGCGGGCTCGTTACCGGGAGACCCGAGAGCGCGCGTGTAGTTTTCGTGATGTGGCGCCCACGAGGAAAGTTGGCGCATGAGAAGTGTGCTCAGGGTGCTGTAGTAGTAGACGAAAGGATTGTGGTTGTTTGTTATTTTCGGGGACGCGTCGGTATATTTTTCTATGTGTAGTTGTCGTTGTAATGAATAGAGTAAAGGTGATTTGTTTTATTGTCTAATAAAACTTTTATAACTGTATGTACAAATACAAAATTTGAACCTAGATGTGGTCAATCGCAGTTATCAGAAACTAATTTAACCTCTAGTACAAACCATTCGCAGCCGATTAACATGCACGACTGGTTCTCCACGCTATAAAAAGTCCGTCCAAAAGTTGTTCCGTCTTAATTACTTCCCGCGCCAGACTTCAATTCAAATCCCCGTGCGTGACTCGCTTGGGGAAAGAAGGGCGCGACGGATTCAACGACTGCAAGTTGCAACGGCTTAATTGCCGTACGGGCCAGTAGGGAAAATCCGTCGTTATACACGCGACGACGACGAGCCATTCAGCGAAAAAAAATTTTTTTTTCCCTACCAACGAAAATTCAGCTTTCAAAGCTACGATGCGACCTCTCACTTTTTTTTTTACCAACGTCGCTGCAGTTAGATTTTTCAGAGCTCGCGCTTTTGTCGACGGACGTTCGTGGCGATGTCAGCGTTAGTTGTGTCTTTTGTGTTCACGTAGGTTTGATTTTACGTGCACAGGAAGAGAAGAAGCATTTTTCTCGGGGTGTGTATTTTATCGTTGAGGTAGGCGTGAAAGTTTAACGCTGGGAATTGTTAGAAGAGAGAGAGGGTGGAAGTTATATACGTGAGCGCGAGCAATGCGTTAACTCTCCAAGTATACGCGTAATTAAATTGAAATGCAAATGGAAGGGGAGGAGGATTATAGGATTGTGTTTATCCCGACGGCACATTGATATTCATGGAATCCGTACTTGATACAAATGCAATATACAGTTGAAGCAAGCGTCCGCGCGCACAGCGCAAAACATAATCAATGGAAGTCTCGATTGCGTGTACATTTTTGAGATTTGAGTGTTGATCCATTCAATGCTCCACGTGCTTCATCGTTGAATTCCCCGATTATAGGATGTGGAACATTTTTATGGTGGGTAATCGAAGGATTATGTTGATAATTGATTCGTGCGAATGTTCATTTTTACTAAAGTAAATGATGAGTGCTAAAATTGTCCATGACTAATTTGAATGTTTCTACTTTAGCTAGTTTACCATTATAAATGATAAAATAATTGTAGTCCGAGGGAAACCTAACATACATAAACTTAGAAAGAGAGAGAGAGAAACAGCACAAAGTTAACCATAATATATTGAATGAAAAGTTTGCTAAACTTATCTTACGACTTACCACGAACCATAACCAAAACCTCAAACTCCCATCACACTCGTAACTCCGTACTTCATCCGCACAACAACAACCGTACCGACAACAACAGCAACAACATCATCATCAGAAGCAACCCCTTCCGTCATGTTATCAACAATAACACAACCATACCATGTACTACTGATCCTCGGATGCAAATTCGAGCTTCAGCAGTGTGGTAGCTTTTAAAGCCATTAGTCGCGACCTGCACAAGGGGACACACGTCGTCGTTGTCTCTGATGAAATTCGCGCGCTGCGTGATTGGCCCCGACGATAATTGCGGTCCGGAATAATCGGAACAGACGCGCGCGTACTGTGGTAATTATACCTACGCGCGACCTGACCTCCGCAAGGAATCCGCGAGGATTGCACTGCCAGTAGGAGAGGATATATACTCCAGAGAGAGAGAGTGGAGTTGGGAGGACAGATGACGACTGCCCGGAATGTCGTTGACCTAGTCGCGATAGAAGCGACGTGAGAAATGGGCTTGGCTGGGGTATTGATTTTTCGGTTGGGGGGTTAATAATCCAGAGGTTAATACGTATATTGCACTAGTTAAATGTTATTGTGTGATTTGAAGAATAAAAGAGAGAGAGGTTTGGGGATCTTTTAGGATGATAAAATGTCTAAGCAAAAAAAAAGTAACCAGACTTTACTCAGTGTCTTTCCTTTTTATATACGTGCACGCTACCCGATCATTTCTCGAGTATATATACTCGTTGAACTGCCACTTGATCTCTCCGATATTCCCCTTTTCTCTCGTCGGGTGGGTGAAAAAAAAAACTGTAGCAAAAACTCGCGCTCATCCATTAGCTCAGCGCGAATCGTAGCGAACTTTTTTTTTCGCGAGACGGAATAATACACATTAAAAAGGCTTCAGTATATTTTTCCCGTCCACCCCATTAGATAAACACACGCGTGCTAGTCATTCTCTCTCTCTTATTCCTCTGCTTTCAGCTCCGAGTGCATTTAGCTTATTGAATTTTAAATACCGGCTCACGTTTCGCGTGCGTCCTGACACGCGAGATCTGCGCCTTTTTTGTGACGGCAACAATGAGCGTCTGGGGGAAAGGTGTACTATTCTACTCTTTTCTCTTGACTTGAGATCGGATGAAATTGCCCGTGGAGTGTATGTGTGTGTGTGTGTGGACATGTTTGTGATTAGGAAAGTAGACGGTTAAATAGGATGATTGGGGAGATTGTGTTCTTGTTTAATTTTATATTGTTTATATATTTATTCATATTATTTGTAGCTTTTATATAATAGAATGATGAGCTATGTATAAACTGAGCAAAATTTAATCTTTAAAATAAAACTGACAAATATTTGTGTCTAATCAATGATTTAACTATTTAACCTATATAGTACCCCCTTATCTGTTATTCTAATAATCTTAGATAAGAGAATGAATTCTCATTTAATGAGTTTCACTACCAAGAAATTAAAAAGTGGAATAAAAGTCGTTAAGCTGCGATTGAAATATTTAATAAGTTTTTAAGCTATCAATAAAACGGAATATTTTATAATAGAATTATCAGATAATATGTGAAGTATTTAGCCTAAATATTTTTAAGTTAGATAATAACGGATGATATTTATTATTTTATACGTAAAATACAATATTTGCCATGTTACATTTCTAAAAAATTGACCATACTCCATATCTTTTTGCTTACAGAAAGCCAGACTGGCGCGAATAAGGATCGCGAAGGCGTCGAGTGGCGCGGCGTTCGTAAGCAAGAAGAAGGCTGCGGAGGCTCGTCTAGCCGCTCAGGAAAGTGGCCTGGAGCTCGACGAGAACTACAAACAGGAGGATATCTTCGAGTTGCAGCATCATCATTTGTTGCGATGCCTCGAGAAGACAACGGTAAGTTTATAAGCACCACGTGCTCACTCTATCTCTGTCTTTCTTTTTTCTTTCACTTTCATTTACAAACTGTGGTGCTGGGACGTTAATATTAATTCAGTTGCGTAACGTTTATATTAAAGAATTAAGGGAAAGGGAGATTTTGCAAAAGGTATTTGGAGAAATTGTAGCAGCAGTGGTACACGGCGTCTCATTAAGTATCTCCACGATAATTAAGCGCGTCCCACTTACCCGACACTATTCCACGTTATACTTGGCTGCTTATACGTACACGAGTGTGTGTTAGCATGATTTATATACAATGCGAATGTAGCTACGGGTATTAGCGAAACATTTTGTTACCCAAAAGACCCACTTAGAGAGCTGCGACTATACCTACCTACGTAACATTTCACGAGCTATAACCAGCTTCTCTTCTTACATCCAACTTTTCCAATCACAGGACGATTACCCTTACTCTGCCGAACCGATAACCTTCTCTATACTACTTTGCAACCTCGACGCGTCCAAAACAAACTCCTTATTAAACGGAAATCCGATACTCTCTACATGACCCTTTTTGAGAGTTCCACGCGCTCCTCATTACAGACTCTCGATCGACGTGGATTCACCGGCCTGGATAATGGGAACATTATTATATTAGTTCCTTGCGCACGAGCACAAGGTTCTCTCTCGCTCTCTCTCTCTATCCTCCATTGTCGTCGACAGGAGCCGATGCGCGTCGACCCAGCTTTTACGAGATCGTAAAGTCAGGCTCGCGCGCGCTCCTGTGCTGTTACTGCTGGAATTGGGCGGTACTCGAAGTGGATGTTTCGGAGTGGAGGCGGAATGGGTTTAATACTCCGAGTGAAATACTGGTGCTTGAGGTTGTTTTTGAAGTTGAAGGAAGAGTTCAATTTCTTAGTTTTTGGTTGTGACAGTGCTGAAGTATTGTAAAGAAGAAGTTACTTGAAAACCATATTTTTCTTAGTTATTTGGACAGTAGTTAGTTGGATATTAATGTATCTTTGGATAGTACTAAATTCTGATAAAAATTTATGAATCCCACAAAAGTTACGTAGATGAGAAGCATTATATTCCCTTAAATAATGGTTATTACCCTCACACCATTCCACGTAATATTCTTAAAACAATCAACCTCATAATCATACCCAATTGTAAAACCGGCAGAGAACCTCACAAAAGGGCTCACTCGCTCTCTCTGGGGCGTTGCAGTCGATGACCCAAAAATCCTCTGAAGTCTCTTCACCCTAATAGAGTTGCATCTCGTTACGAGAAGGCGGCGCTGCCTACTCCCTCTTTTCCTCCTCGACCCGTCGAGGATTCCGCTGACGCGAGCTCGTCACTCTCGGGCGGTAGAGTCGAGCCGCGGGTAATTGCAAAAACTTTTCGCATCGCGAAGTAAGTTTTCTTCGCGTGTTAGCCAGGACTCTGGGCGCCATTTATCACCTTGGCAGAGCTTTTCTTTCGCTCGCGCCTTTCTTTCGGTGGAATTTCCGGGTCTCATTGTCGTTAGCGGGAAATGTGTATGTATGGGATGGGCGGGGAACGTTGATGATAGGTAGAAGAGAAGAGTGGTTAATCGGTTGGGATGAAATACTTTTACGCTAATGCTCTGATGTAACATTGCCAGTTTTGTGAAAAAAAAGTATGAGGAATTTTAGTAATATGTAAGGCTAGAGTGGAATGGTAAATTCGAGAGATTTTGATTGATTAACTATGTTAACAGTAATTTTTCTCTTTGATTTCAGTTGATGTGGAACAATAAGAAAAATTGTTCATATCTTTTTATTCGGTGTAAATGTGTCTATATCTTATAATAATGATTTAAATGTTTTCGAAAATTGAAGGTCAAGTAAAATCATTCTATCTTTCCATATCTACTTCAAAAGCTCGGGGACATGTTATTCCGCTGAAAATTTACATCGGTTACAGTTTTTGTTTACAAAAATGGTAATCTTCGTTGTAGATTTTTAAAGCAGTTTTTGGAATGAAGTCTAGAAAAAGAGATTGTAAGTTTATCCGTATAAAAAAAATCTTCTAAAGCCGTGGCGTAGGATCAAATTTAGTCTAAGTGCACGCTATTTGCATGCTTATTTCATATTTTGAAAAGAAAAGCCTTGCAAAGAGTATCAGATAACTTTCCAAAAAAATTATTCACTATTCGTATAACGTCAAGGCTACTTTCATAAGATTTTTTTTACTTGATAAGATGAGAATTTCATCCCTTCATTTACACGTATTCCTGTGAATTTAAATTCACGTTTCTTTAAGCTCTTTTACCAGGTTTCACTATTTTAAAAATCCCTTTACTCATCTTTTACCTTACTACATTTTCCATTACAAAATTTGAGACACCAACAAAAACCAAACCCTTACTCCACCAATGAAAAACATCCACCAACAAACTCTATACCATCCTGCCTCACCACTACCAAAAAAAAAACACCCTGCATTCCAGCATCTTCAACCTCGCTTCTAAATCCTCTTCCTCACCCTCGACCATCATCCCCCATGTCTCTCTATCTCTCTCTCTCTCTCTCTCTCTCTCTCCTGCGTCTGCGGCGCGACGCGTGTGTATACACCGCGTGTGTTTGCCCTCCGCGTATACCGCACACATACGCGGGCGCGTCTAAATTTAGCCTCCACGGAGGCTTCTGGAGGACGCGTGCGCAGGTGAGCTGAACTGAGCGAGCAAGCGCGTGTATGTTGCCTCGGTGGTATTTGCTCGGCGGGCACGTTTGTACACCGCTACGCTGTTTACCTGACATACGCGCAAGCGCAAGAGACACAGAGAGAGGAAAAGAGACGGAGAGATTTCTTTCTTTCGATGGTGGAATGATGGTATAGGTGGTTGATCTTGCAGGTGTACGGTTGTTTCAAAGGACAGGGTTGTTGTTTAGAGAAATGGAAAAGTTCTAATGTATATAGTTTTTAAGTATTTTTAGTAACTAAGACGAAAATATTCTTGTAAACAGATATTCATCCTACATTATTTTCCTATAACCAACGTCACGTGCACGTGTCAGAGTCATTTGTATGTGGCACTGTTTGCCAGGGTTAACGTACATATTCATCAGTACCGAGCGATCAGCCTACAACAAAAGTCTCTTTCGAATTATTATTATGATTATACAGCATTGAGCATGCTACTGTCGAAAATTCACTGGAGAATTACCGTTTCAACAGCTGTAACACTCGCAACTTTTCGAGAGCTGGCGGTATAATTCGCGATCGAATATCCGATACTTCTCGCGCTCTCTTTGTTCCGGCACTTCACACGTGGAGCGGGAAAATTCTCACACGCCCAGACGTGAATATTAAAGTTCTCATCTCTTCATTCAGTCCTTAATCACTCTTCGTCTACCCTTCGTATGCGAAAAATAAAGCTAAATCCGGCTTCGTACGTTGCAGACATCAGCTAGACGCTTGGTATATACGTGTCAGCGAAAAAAGACATTTTTCCACACCATAGTAGAGCGACGTTTCGTTAATAATTCGAGTAGAGGAGTAGTAGTGTGACGTCAGCGCGGACGTTGACAGTGTATAGGTCGTGGAAATTTCAATAGCCACGTGGTGCACTTATTTATTTGTGAGGATAGATGTCAGCGGATGGGCGTAGAAAGTACGTGAAAGTTTTAGTATCGCGGAGTATTGGAGGGGATTTCGTAGTTGATGCTCCCTGGTGTGTGGATTTTAGGAGTATTTGTGTAATAAAGTCAAGTATAAAGTCGAATATAGTGCTGAGTATTTTGATGGTATACGATATACTTTTCTTTTTTCTTGGAGAAGTTACAGCTGAACTTTAGAAGATTATCTGAGAGAGAGAAAAAAGTAAATTTCCCTTTAAGCTATTGAATTATTTACCCTCATTGGTTCGGCGACGGATTAATTATTCCGCTTAACAGAGCAGTAGCATTCGAGTCAATTAAAATTCCAAATGAGACCGCCGTTCATTAGAGGAGGACGATGTTATTTCAACGTTTCGGGGTATGCACACATATACATACATGCCTACGCACACACACACACACAGACCGAGCTCTTTCCATTTCCGTCGCGTGTGTATCGACTTTTTCGCTAATGAAACTTGTTAGGTTATCAGTCGACGAACGGTTACGAAGATAAAGTGGGTGAAACCTTTTTTGGATTGTGAGGAAAATGTGTGATTTTCTGTCTATTTTTAGTAAAGTATATAATATATCGTCGTACAAATAGTAACAATATAAAGTAGTGTAGCCAGATATTAGTCAGACCAATCTATCGTTCCACCTACATCGAACCATTTCCTACCTCTCACTAGTAAAATTAAAAACTGCTCAGCCGAAAACCACCTTCACATTTCCTCTAAATCAACACTGTAGGAAGATTTCCTACCCAACATATCTTCGTTCCTATACCAACCACCTTCCGAAAAATTCATTTTCCCGGAAGACTATCTCTCTCGTACAAGCCTATATATACACTCCTCGTCGTCCCTCCCACAGCTAAAATCGATTTCTCTCTCTCTCCTCACTCTCACGCGCACGCACACAATCGCTTTCTCTCTCTCTCTCCGGTTGTGTGTCTCTCGCGCTATCACAGGAAGCCGGCGGCCCGCCTATCTGGGTTAAGTGTGTCGAACGCGCTGGAGACGTCGGCGGGAGATAGCACACGCGAACGTTGAACAATGAGATCGCCCTGTGAGCGCGCGTATACCGCGCGCCAAAGTTGCCACGTTGAAGTATATAGTGGAGTGTGAGGAGAGAGAGAGAGAGAGAGAGAGGAGAGGGATGCGGAGAGCTGATTTTTGAAGCTTTTGATGACTGGAGGAGGAAAAGGAGAGGGAGGAGGAGTATGTAGGGCTTGGGTCGATGGGCTGTCGATGCCCGCTGTTACGACACACGTGTGCGATGGGGGAGTGGGTGAGCGTTGAAGGGAAGAGATGAGTCTGAGGCGGATGATTTTTGTAGCAATTTGGAGAAATATTGGACGGTTGGAGAGGAAATTTCGAGTTTCTATCTATCGGTAGGGAGGTTGTAAAAATGTTGATTAAGAGATGTCGAGATCAAGAGTATAAATCACTATCAGGTGAAAGGTAATGTTTTCTTCTTTGTAATTCCAATTTGCTCATATAAAATTACTTATCATCGATACTCTAAAAAATACTTCTCTTCTAAAAATACACGACCATAAAATAACTTTCACACCCACCACCACCAATAACTCTCAACCAAATCCTCATCAAACCTTTGCGCAATTCCCAATCGTCCTGAAAAAAAGGCTCGGCAACCACCGAAAAGGCCTACATCTCCACAAAAGGTCTATACCCATTCGCAAGTGTGCGAGAGATAGGCCGCAAAAACAGCAGCTCACTCGCTTGCGCGCGCGAGAGAGAGAGAGAGAGAGATCGGAATCGCTCGAAGCCTTGCTTTGTCCTGAACTTCGACCCGATACGCGCTTTTTCGCGGCGCGTTTATATATATACAACAGTCTTTGTCCTTCTCTCTCACGCGAGGCGTGGCTCTTTGTTCTCTACAATTTTTCGCCTCTTTTTATCACCACGCAGTATTGTTCATCCACGCTCATGTGTGTGTGTGTGGTGAGAGAGAAAGAACTGATTAATAAAAACGCATCGCTACGCGTTTGTGTACTCTTATATATATGGGATATTTCAGGTGAAATAAGCAGCTCAAAATTTTAAAAATGCTCAAAATTGGTAGACACTTAGTTTTTTATGGCAAAAACATGTTCCTGAATTTTTAGAGCAATTATTTCAATAATTACAAAAGTTATTGCACACCAAAAATTGTTATTTTTTGCCATTTTTGGTGAAAACTCAACTTTTGCCATTTTTTTACTCAAAATCCTGAAACTTTTTGTATAGTACAGCTATAAAATATAATCATAAAAACTATTCGTTGCATTAATAATATCAAACTATTTCAGGTAGCACGTATAACACATTGCAAGAACTTGTCTACAAATTTTGAGCAATTTTAAAATTTTGAACTGCTCATTTCACCTAAACCTTCCCATTTATATATATATATATATATACAGAACCAAGTATCACATACATACAGATACATGAACCGAGTGTTTAATATATCCGAAAAACGTCGCGATAAATAACGCTGCTTTCACGTATATACATATACGCGAATTCCATTTATGCATCTCCATAACTCGCGAGGAAAAGCTCGCCCACCCTCCGAAGACGCAGAGTAGTAGTATTATATATATATAGAGGAGTATCGTCCGTATACGGTCGGACGCGAAAATCTAATTTCTCCCGTTTTCCCGTCCCCTCGTGTACTCTCAACTTGGTCGAAACTGGATATATATATCCGCTGGCGTATTATTAAATTTGTGAATGTACGGTATCGAGATACACATATATATACATTGAAAGTAGGTTTTAACCCGTACGCGTCATCTGATGATGAAACGTCGCTTTTTTTGATAGACGACAACCGCGGGTTGTTTTTCGATTCTTACTGCAGAGGTAAATAAGTTGTCGAGTATAGCGTATATGGCCTTCGGGGGTTGTACGTCGTAAATGAAAAATCTATCTCGCTTTTTCCATTCTACACCAGATTCTGCGCGTCTCGTAAGATGTATAACGCGCGGACCTGATTGCGCGCGTCTGTTATAATACGATAAAGCGAGAATTAATTCGGTTTCTTTCGTATATATCCCGGATATACGCGAAAACGCGTGCGGTAATTTCTTTAAAAAGCACTAAGCGTAATATACGAACGACGTTTCGTATATTACGCTTATTCGTTCTTTGAAAAACGTCATGCAATAAGCGAAAAATAAAAAACACTACTTTTCCTTCTCCGAAAAACCATCCAATTTCGCCCAATTCTTATTCCCCATTCCGGCATGTAATCCAGTAAGAATGAAATACGAAGTACGCGTATATGTATATATATGTGTGTACCTATACTGCGAATGCTACGGAACCGAGGAAAGAAAAGACTCGGCGGCGCGCGAGGAATTTTCACCGAGTATACAGCGGACTGACATTCCTGATAAATGCATAAAATAGCAGCTGCTATACCCGCTGTTGCTATACTGAGTTTACAGCGATGCTTATAGCGAAAAATCCCAATGCGAAAAGTTGTCTATTACGAATTGATTTCTCTCGATGTTTTATGACAATTTCGACGATTGATTTATGCGCAGTAGTCTGTCTGCGGTGGCGGTGGTACAATGTGGAGTGACGATATAAGGCGTGTTAATTTTCGAGAATGTCACAATGCTGTGCTCCTGAAAATATGTGTAACGTTGAATTATTAAATTTTCGAGAACCACGGTGTAAAAAAGATTTATGATAATATTAAATGTGATTTACGGAATATAATAACTGTGACAGGCTGTTTCATAGTCCCATTTTTTCTCCCCCCACAACATTTTTATATATTTTTCTCACGGCTATACGACATATTATCGTATACCAAACTAAACAATTTTACATTCTTAAAAAGAAGAAAAAAGAAAAGAATTCAATCGGTGCATTCCTTCCACTCGACCAACCTATCCATAAAAAGTATAACCTCGTACGTACCATATACACACACATACACAGACACATACCATCGCGTATACATTTCGCGTTTTATCAGCACCTCAGTCACTCTCTTATACCAAGGCTATTTACGAGGCGACGGCGCGCGCGCGCGTAGCTGTCAATTTATGCACGGGTGTTGGGAAGCGCACCGCACGGGACGAGGCAAAAATTTATGCGAGCGGATATGACTATTTATGGCGCGCTTAGGACGCCCCGCGAGTCATTACCGGCCGTAAATTTTCAGACGGCAACGACGACGACGACGGGGCTGTTTATGCGAGAGAGAGGGCGCGGAAATTCGTCGATCCGGGGTGAGAGAGGGTATGGATGGAACGTCGAAGGTATAAGAGAGGGGAATAAAGTGTGAGGTTGATGAAGTTTTGAGGTTGGTAATATGGTATCGAAGTGTAAGTGGTTATAAATGATATGAACGTGAATTGTGGAATATAGTGGTAGTATATTATTTCAAGGTTGGACAAACGTGTTTAACCCCTTGTACCGTTAAATCAACTCTGGATTTACGAAAATTTCTTCCATTAATTCTAACCTACTCTGCGAAACCTCACTGCCGCAACGGTGAGGTTACGAAAAATCGATAAATTTTGGTCACCCATCCCCTATATATATATATATACACCGAAGTCACCTTGACAGCCGCAAGCGAAAACTGCAGTAGTCCAGTCGTAACAGCAGCAGTAGCAGTAGCAGCTGCACTCACATCCACCCACCCACACACACACACACATACAGTTAATCCGAATTCACTTTTGGCCTAGTTAAAGGCCTAGAGCAGCCGACGGCGAGCAGCCGGTTAAATTGGCAAAATGGGTTTTCGCTAATTGAAAGGCTCGTACTAGTCTCTCTCACTCACTCTCTCACTGGTTCAAACGATTTCGCGCTGCCTCGGAATTCCTACGCTGTTTATACAATATAATTACTACGTGGACGCTTTGCTGCGTGTATTTGTCGAACTCTGTTCTAACGAGGGAGTGAGCGTGACATATACACAGGTACACGCAGGTATACATTTCTTTGCGGCTTTGTAACCGTCGAGATTGCTGCTGGATTTGCATAGCTTTCTTTTTTTGAGTGTCGTTGGGTTCAACTCGTTCTTTCTTGGTCGACGATCGATTGGAACTTGTCAGTGAATTGTGAAGTGTAGGCTGATGGGTTACGGTTAAATGTTTAATTTATATTTTTGAAATTTCGAGTGTAGATGGTCTTTATTTATTAGGTATGTAACTAAGTAGGAAAACCTGTACATAAGGTTTTTGTTTGTATTCCAGTCAACTCACCAACCTTATACACGTTCCTCTACCATATACCTATAAAATATTTCACTACCATTACTATTCCACCTCCAATCCATCAAACCTACATCCAATACCACAAACCACCCCCAAAAAAATTCCCTCCCTCAAAAACCATGTTCTAATTCCCTCTCGCATTTCCGCAGCCTCTCTTTCTCTCTCTTCACTCACTCTTCACCACCACACTCACAGTCTGAAACCGGAACCTGCAGCGCGATGATCCCCTGCGCGCGTGTCTCGCGCTTTCCAAGCACGTTTCTGGGTTAACAATTTGTCAGGCTCGTGCGTGCCGATACCTACGTGACAGCAGCAGTAGCAGCAGGAGCAACCCGCGAGATTTTTCGTTGGTACCGCGTGAATTATAGCAAGGTATACGTATACCATACCAGTGGTGGTCGAACGTTCCGAGGGAATTGATTTGGTTAATAATGCAGGTGTATGTGTATATCTATGTATGTGTGTAGAACCGATAGCCCGCATTGCGGTTACCCTTCGTTCATCCTCAAACAACCAGTATCTTATATATTCTTTCTTTCTCTCACGTACCTATATGTATATATATCCTTCCTACATCCCACCGCGCGTATCTTTATACACACCTGCGAGTAGGTATACGTATATATGCATACGCTTCGATACCTCGCGCATCCTCTATGCTTAAACAAGCGTGTATGTATATATGTACGTATATACGCTTTCTCACGAGTAAGAGAGATAACCGCGCGAGAAAACCAGATCCGCAGAGTTGCTACTACTGCTGCTGCCTTTCACTCGGTTGCGCGCCCCATTTCCACTCTCTCGCGCATTCGCGCTACTTTTTCTGCGGGATGGAAAATTTCGTTTGCGCAAGAGAGCGAGAGAGGAGTGGTGGAAGAGAGGAGGTTTCCGTTGGGATGCGAGAGGGGAAATCGTTAGGGGTAGCTCGCGCAGCTGCTGCTACTGCTGTAGAGATGTATGTGTGTTTGAGTAGAGAGGGGGAGAGAAAGGATGTGGAGTGAGGATGGAGATGGTATCGGACTACCGTTTGTTATATAATTCGAGAATTTTTCATTAAGAGAATGTGCGATGTGGTATTGTATATTGAAAAAGTAAAAATAAAAGAAGAAGAAGCTGATTTATATATTGTGTCCCAACACCACACTGTTGGCTTAATTAAGTTAATTAAAGTATGTGTATATTTTTACTTTTATATAATATAGCAGAGATGCGCGCGTGAAATGATGTGTATTTTATACCTTATAGTGTGTATTATTGTGTGCATATTATATTACTTTTATTCTAATTAATTAATTAATCTAGATGTAAAATGTTTTTACAGGTATCATCATCATTCATTATATATATTTATATACGTAATACGCAAATAGTCTTAACACTTTGACCCTTTACAACAATTACCCTTATAAGCTGTATACACACCACAGATACCAATAATTTGCCATTACTATGAAGCAACACATACTTAGCTCTAATTCATTCCGAGTAAAATATATATATACGCAGGCGAATGCCGCGAAGGAAAGCGCGCGCGTTAGAGCGAGCATTTCATCTGCTGTTTACGCCGGAGTGAGCTCAGTCAATCTATGAGTAAATGTTTACTCGAGCACTATACGAGTGACTATTGACCTACATATCGCGGGAGGAGTGAGCAAAAAAAAAAAAGGAAAAAGAAACCCCCGAGCTCTATACTCGCATATCCATATCAGACTTCTACACTCGGCTCAATTTTTATAATACACCGATAAATATTACACTCAGATGAGTTTTGTACTACTATACTGCTATGTAAGGAGGCAAACTTATTCGCGCTCTATCTCGTATACCTTTGTTTCTACAAATAACCTATACGCACAGTTGTAAAGAGGGTGAGAACGAGAGAGACAGAGACTCGCGTATGTAAAATTCAGCAGGATTCGCTTGGAATTGAACCACTGAAAATTTTATACGCACATCACGCGTGTCTCCCCCCTAAAAAAACGAAAGTTTTTCGTACGCAAAAGTTGTAGGCACGGTTGAATAATCCACAACGTTTTGTAAAGTATAATACGCACGTCGCCGACGACGACGCTGTTAAAATTGCACGATGGGGAAGACTGCGTCGGTTATCGATACGATTAGTCAACCTATATATATATATATGTACACACGCGTAGAGTCACTTAAACTTTCACTATGATAAGTCGCTCCGTTAAATATTGAACGCGACGTCGCGCGATAAATTTCGCGGGGCGAAAAATACCGTCGTCTTAGTCCGCTCGCGCGCGCGAGAGCCTCGTCATCGTTCGCTCGACGTCTTGACCTGGATTAAATTATTTCAACGCGCCCCTGCGGCGTGCACATGTGACTATACGTGTGTGTGTGTGTACCTATATACAAACGCGCGCCCTTAATCCCAGAAGTTCGCCTCTGAGTTTTAGTATTCAGTCAGCGTTTCACTTTATAGTTGTATTGTGACGTCGCACAAGCGTGTGTGTGTAAGTTACTAGACGAGGCGACGTTGCGGATGCATAAATCCACGTTGGTTAAAACTATTTTCAGAAATGTACAAGCGAGAGAGAGAGAGAGAGAGAGTAAGACGCACGGGTAGAGTCGGGTAGTCTAGGATGGCGTTTAAAAAGAAATTCCACACGTATACGCGCGTGGTCGTGGAAATTTTTTCGTATTTTATTGTAATGTGAGAGAATTTTGCTGCTGCTCGTAAATGAAGAATGATATCTCCTCGCGCGCTCGAGCTGCGGAAATGCATATTTCAAGTTAGTCGTTTATATTTATATCTGTTTGTTTCGCTGTGCTCTATAAATCAAACCAGTTGAATTATTATAATACAATACAATTGACCGAAGTTAACGCCTATACAGACAATTTAATGTACCATTCATTATGTCCGCTTGACTCGTATTATTATTGTAAATTATGTATTTCCAAAATTAACATAAATTTCCAATTATTAGCTTCGTTTAACGATAAACTACGTAAAAAGCTTTTGCTTGTTCTTAGAATTTAATATACCATTCTGACGCGAAAATCTCTGAGAATCGAGTACATTGTTTATTTACGTTAAAATCCAGATTTCCCTTTGAAAACGTATTCATTTTTAACTGGCAATGGATATTAATAGCATTTTTATTTGTCAAAGAACCAGTCGAAGTAAAAGATCGTGCCGTAGCTATTTCGCGTGTAACCTGAAACCTTCATACTTTCGCTAATTAGATTTTCAAATTAAGATTAATTATTCATGAGAAATACTTATAAATAATGTAGAACAGAGTAAAATGCGATAAATAACTGTGCTACAGATACGAAGACGTATAAAATTTAATATAGCGTATAATGTAATGGTTTACATTAAAATTCCACTTAAGCAACGTTCATCGCTTATATACATTCACACATATAAATCACAAGGTTATGTCCACAAAGTGTTAAGACTATTGGCCCACAATGTTGAGAGCCGGTCACCCAGAGCTAAACTCGCCCGTCTCACGCTTAGCGCATCTTGCCACTGTTTCAGGACCGCGAGTTCGTGGAGATGGAGGTGCCGTTCAATGGCGCGCCCAAACGTCCGGGCTCGCCCTCACCATTGACCTCGCCAGCTCACAGCACGGCCTCGCGGGGCGGCCTCCTGCAGTCGTGCTGCGGCCGCTGCTATCCCCAGCGCTATCAGGTACGCGGTCGACGGATCCTGACCTCGACGACCTCGATAAGTGAGGCCGGTGTTACGCCCTCGTCGGCCGGCCACGGGGCCCATCGAGCATTACTACAACCCGGTGGTAGCTCGAGGGCTGCTTCGGCAGCGGCCGGCTCATCGAGCGGCGACGACGACCCGGCTCAGGTGCCGAACGTCGCGTTCAGCGTGCCCGGGGAGAGTGAGTCGGCGCGCCGACAGGCTCGTCAAGCATCGTCGGCGCCCGGCTCCTCCAGCCCGTACAATGAGACGCGCGTTTGAACTGTCTTCTCTTTGTGTGGCGATCCACGATAGTTTTTATTGTTGTTACCTGTGTCTCTCCAACCTATACCTGAACCTAACCCACACCCCACTGCCCCTATCAATATAATCCTGTTCCGATGGATCCTTGGTCTGTAAGAGAGTCTGTTGGGGTGATATGCTGGGAGCAGACGGCTGTACCTGAACTCTCCAGGTACATACCTGGTGATTTCAGGTAGAATGTATAGCACTGATCAGGTAACGACGTTAGTGATCAGGTGTGAGCGTGCTTTGTACCTGGCGTGATCGCAGAAACCCGGAGACCTAACATTTTGACCTAACACGATAATAATGATGGCCTCTTTGAATTAACGCTTGTACCTGGTTGCTATCGCTACTAACGCTTACTAACTAATTTGACATATCCTTTTTGATCTCATTCCATTAAAAAACCTGGTCAGCTATGGTCTTGCGATACCCCCCCAACAGGACGTCAAAACTTGCTGATCGCGTGTTACGACTACTCTAAACGGCTGTTAAAACGAATAATAGTTTATTTTTCGTGGCACAAATGAACGCGACAGAAATCGCGTTTTTCGTAATTACGATTCTTAAATCTACTCGAATATATAAGCACAAATCGATCCAAGTGACGGTGTTCATTATCACATTATATAAAACGATTTTGCGCGATAAATTCGCAACGAACTGTGACTTATTGCCAAAAAGCCATAGACGCAGGTTCCTCAAATCACAAAACACACATACGCACACAGAAACACGCAAACACAAGAATAAGAAAAAGGGGACACGGGTGTATAGCGCGATTGATTTTGTATTTGTAGGAGTACGGATAATGCGCGCAGAATATAATACGGGCATGGTTCAATTAAAATTTCGAATAATCGCAATGATCGGAGAATTCTCGTTTGAAATATCCTGTTTGCGGAACGCGTGCACGCGCGTGTCATGTATTATTAATATTTATACATATATACTTATTTACATATAATAATTTTGAAAATTACCTCGGACCAAAGTTGCGCTCTCGTGTACAAATTAATCGATGGCCCCTACCCCATTAATTTTTGATAATCAATAATCTACAATCAAAACACACGCTCTGTAAATACGGAGAAAGAGAGACGAACACGTTTGTTTAATTTGCCGATCGATCGACTGAATTAACGTTGAAATTTAATTCGCGAGTGTGCGCGCGCATGGTACGCGCATGGCCAAAGAATAGATGGACGGATAAAAAAAAATTCGACGAAAAAAAAAAGAATAATAATCATTGCACAAAAACCGCGTCGAGGTGTTATTGTTCTTCTTTTATTATTAATATTTCTTTGTTTTGTAATCCCAACTCGTCGACGTACGTTCTAAATAATTCAATTATTATAATCTCGTGTGTTTCTCAGTGCGTCTCGCGGCCACGTTATATATATATTACGCGCGTGGGGAGCATATAGACTCTCGTAAAGCTTCTTCTCTCACGGAACAGAGCAAACAAAACGGAAGAGGTTTGTCGTGGCCATTAATCGATTACTTAATTAATTAATTAATTGCGCGCCTGTAAAATCAAGGGGCTCGTGTGTATGTGTGAGTAGGGCACCTTGCGACTGAACCGAATTTCAAAGACCCGCCAGACGCTATACATATATATACAAAATATAACACAAAAGTATACCTCTATATATATATATGTGTGTGTACATAAATGCCGAGACAATTATTTATAAATACTATAAATACAAAAGCAGGTGAAAGAGTATAGAGCGACGACCGGTGTATACATATATATATTATAAATAAATGAGGGGAAAGATTACACCCGCACTCGTGGCTGTCGAACGAGTACACATATACACATTTATCCATCCACATACACACACACAGATATACACGAACACATAGGACACACTATACTAGGCTGTAGGTCTTCTATAGAAGGGATTATAACGCGCAGGGGGGGGAGGCCGAAATCGCGACCATCGTCATTACGATTATTAGTATTAGAGCTCCGTGCCGTGCGAATTCATATATATATATATATATACGATCGTGGTCGGGTATAATATAACGCACACACGTGTGTCATATCGTCGGAGCGCGAGGGATTATAATGAGAGTTCCGCGCTGTGAAATTAACCTCGTCTCGCCTTAAAAGAAAAAAAGAATAACGAAAAAAAAGAAGATGAAATTTTATCGTGAGCGGTGGTATTCTCTCTTATACACGCGTAACAACCTATATACAGATACTTTCCGGAACTCGAGGCGAAGAGTTTAATCGATATACATATTATATATATATATACATATAAATATACTTGTATAACGAATAAGCTTGTTCAGGCAATAAAATCTCGTACCTTCTTCTATTATAGCGTTATCAATCGCCAAAATCGTTCAAATTTACCTATTATACACACCTTTGTATATTCTATACATATATATATATACTACGGTCTCTTCGTTTCTTTTTTTTTTATCTACTTTCTATATATATATATATTTTCTTTTTTTCGACTTTACGTCTTTTAACCGTGTGTAAATACGACCTCGCGTATATATATAATACATGTCCGTATATGTATGCGTATGTATAACGGATTCGACGGGTATTCGTTCGACACTCGTACGTTATATCTCTGAGTTTAATCTTAAGGTATGTGACTTTTACTGTGATTCGCGACTGATATTTTTTTATTTTGTAGGAAACGAAAAAAAAATAAACCATCGTTGTACTGGTTCACGTGATCTTGGAATTTTTACACATATATGTATGTATATGCGCAAATGATTATCATCGACGGTGGCGAGTAAAATTTTTAGTATATCTATATAACATCCCTCTTGTCTAAATTCTTCTCTCTTTCTACTTTAAAAATACCTGTGCACACCTTTATATGTAATCGAACAAATTCTATCGTGTGGTAAAAGTAAAAGAGAGGGAGAGGGGGAAGGTAATACTTCAGCGCCTAAGTAAAAATTTCGTTCGCATTCCAGCTACATAAAAACATTTTACAAAAGCTGGTATAAATTCAAGCGTAGGGGGGGAGGCAGCGAACATAAACCTTTTCATCCGAATGGCTTTTTATTGCGACTCCTGGCCCCGCTGCTACACGGCTTTCGCATTTTTCAAGCGGGGAGAGTGGGAGGTCAACGGTTCGCGCGACAATTGAATAATGCGCGGAAGGGAGAGAGAGAGTCGATCGGCCGAGCGAGTCGTAAATCAGGCTCTTTTGCGTGTTTACTCGACTCACCCCTCTTTGGGCGATGGGTGGGGAAAATTTTTCGATTTTCGCCGTGCTACGGGGACGAATTGGATATACTTTTTCGCATCTTTCAGGTTATAAATATACGTGCGTGGATTAAATTCTTTTTTTTAGGTCAGGGATCCAAGGGACATGCGAATTGCCAACAGTTTTAAGTTATATATATGTAGAGAGAGAGAGAGGAAACAGGGAATTAAGCACACTCGTTATAGGCAACTTTCGCATCGGTGACCAGTTAAACTGATGGCCTTTCTCTCTCTCTCTCGTTCGCTTTATATTCACGGAGCCTTTCGCAAGACTTTAATTAAAGGAACGCGGTATTTCCGGGCCGGGCTTAGCGTACGGCGTAAAACCGATATTGATTTTGTATTTTCATAATAAGTTTTTCATTATCGTAATCTCGAGGGGACGAGAGAGAGAGAGAGAGAGAGAAAGGTATATGGAACTTTGTCGGCGTCGTTATTAAAAGTCCATTGATAAACTTCTTCTTTAATGGTTGAGAGAAAGATAAAGAGAGAGAGAGAGAGGAAAAAGGTTTACGCGTTTCAAAGCTTTGAGGGTCGGCCTTCGTGATAGTTGGACGAGTCAAAGGCAAGTCGATTTTCTATTTATATTGGCGACGAAAATTTCGGCCTGTACGAGAATCCCCGCTACATATATGTGTACATTTAACGAAATCGTTTGACAATCGTGGATACACTCACAAAGTTTATTCATATACACACACACACGTGTATAATCAGAACTATATTTATACCCAGGTGTTACGATCTATATATGTATATTCGTTGAGCAAATTCTATATTACGACGACGGTAACAAAAAAAATAGTTCGTATATATATTAATGTATATCGATCCTGCAATAATCTTTATAAATCGTAAGTTGATTCTATTTTTGTAACCGTGTTGATATCTTACGGAGGGGGGACGATGACAAGAGCAGTATTAGTTCAATTTTATATATATATGTAACGAAAATTCCAAGATCACGATGAGACATATTCGGTAAGTTAATTAAATATACGTAAGTGCGTATATGTGTAAATGATTTCCGTGACATTCGTTCAGTTTGACTCCTTAAATTTCTTGCGGCGACGAATTCGAGAAATTTACAGAGCAAAAGTCGATATAGATTAATATATGTGAAAAGTGCGGAGTTATACGCGATCGACGCGCACAAAAACAAGAAAAAAAAGGTATTTTGTATATCTTCTCGGTCTCGGGTCGTTATATTATGGGTGAAAATTGCGCGAGAGAGAAACAAAGAGAGAGAGGATATAAATCGTAGATATGAATTATATACACGTATAAGAGAAGTGAATCCCAACCTGCCCCTCGTCTTCCATTTTTAGATACTCGCGCAGTTATATATACATAATTATATAAATACTACATAGTTATATCTAAATATACATACACACGTACACACACATACATTTCCTACCTTCGTGCGGTGATCTCTTATATAGCCCTTTTCATTTTTTTTCCCACTTCTTAACTATATAACTACGACGTTAATAAAAATGCGGAAAATCGAGAAAATGCTTATACAAAAAAAAGATGGTGCCGGAAAAATGAAAGAAAGCGAGAGAGAAATAAGGAGAGAAAAAATTAATTCCCGATCACTCGTACGACTACCTTTCTACAATCTTTTTCTTCTTCTACTTTTCCTTACCTCTTATATATATAGATATACTTCTCCTATCGTTACGTACTTTATCATATTTTCCACGCAATACGCGCGTCTCTTGTACCAGGGTGGGAGAAAGATAAAAGAGAATCCAACGATTCGCATCATCTCTTTTATCTCGGCAACGTTATGTGTATATATATATTGTGTATGAATTATACATATATACACATATATAAATGACATATATATATATATACATTATGTCTGAGAATGCGAATTTTTCTTTTTTCACGCTCGTTCGGCACCTGCGTCGTCGGTCCGCCAATCAAACGCTTAGATTGTTATGTACACACCGAGGATATATATAAATATATATTTATATCCGCGAAAGGCGCATCGAGATAGACTCGAACTTTGAGTACACGCCCGAGAAAGTCAAAATAAATTTTATATATATTCGATGACAGGGAACAAAGAAAGTATAATATACACCCACACACATACACATAAATACACAAAAATATACGGAAACATATGCGCACATAGACACGTATATATACACATACTGACACATATATATGATATATGAGACCTGTTGTGTATTGTATATATAATATATATATACATATATATACATACAATGTGTAAACACAAAGAAGGGTTATATTGTATATATAAACGGTTAGACCGCGGTAATAACGAGTGTTCGATGCGCCTTTCGTCGTGATAACGAAAAGAAACAAAGAAAACTTTCGCGGACAGGCGAGAGTTGAGAATTATTATTATTATACTCTTCGCCGTCGAGATGAGCATCGACGCACAACTCGCGGGAATAACAGCCAACAAAACAAAAAAAAAAGTAAAAGTAAAATAAAGTTAATAAAAGACATCTCGAAGTAAACACCAAAAAAAAGGCCGCAGTAGCACATATGTAATGTATAATGTATTTAAAAGAATATTGTAGATTGAGACCCAGAGTCGTGCGTCGAGATACATAATGATAGATTAATTAAAAAAAAAGAAGAAGCAGAATAAGACTCGGGTGAAATTATTATATTAACGTTATTTAAAGAAAAGAAAAAAAAATAAGAGAGAGAGAGATAATGAAAAGGGTAATATAGATATGGAGAATGAAGAATTTAATATTATTATATAGCTCAGTCAGGGAATAAATAAATAAATAAATAAATAAATACGCGCGCGACATTCTTGTAAATAGATGCATTATACCTACACACAAAGGGGAGAAATAGAGGATCGATCGAGTTGACGATAGTCACCGAGACGACGACGTGAATTTTTCTCCTACGGGGGATTTTAGAATTTTAAGCGCGACCGTTGTAGGCTATAATTTTTACGATATATAAAAAAAAATAATAAGAGAGAATAAAAGATGACAAAGAATTAAAGAGTATAAAAGTGAAGTATATAAACGAAAAAGCGTCGGACTCGCACTTTCTCGATACACCTCGGAGCTTATGATTTAGGGATGAACGAGGGGGGAGTAAAATAAAAAAAAATATGAGAAATGGGAACGAGACCATTTGTCGATTATCGATTTTGTACATTTCGATGGGCGTATAAGAGCGTATAGCGAAGAATTAAAAAAAAAATAAGAGAGAGAATAATACTACCAAAAAAAAAAGAAAAAAAAAGAAAACAAACGAAGTTAGACTTTTAATGTGTCGATTTTACATTTCGTCTTCGGTCATATTCGCTATAAACGAATTTTCGCTTGACGCTACTATGGACTACTTGGGAAATATATTTCGATAAAATAAAGTATAAGAATTACTTAACGTCTCGATGCCTATAACGATCAAGACTTCATTCAATAAAAAAAAACAAACTCTTTAAAGCAGACATATCGATAATCGCGTTAGATTTTACAATCGAATCTTTTTGTGTATAAATGAGGAAATAAAAAAAACTGATGAGATTATTTCAGCAGCGTCGAAGCCATCACAAAAAAACACAATCACTTCGATCGCGTCGAGAGTTTGATTCTATCGATGGAATCGACGATCTACGAAAAAATTTCTATATTAAAAAGATAAATGAGCCAAAAAAAAAAAATACCGTAACCATAGGTTCTCCCCGACTTTCGCATTTCAGCGCTTGCATATAAGCAGCAACAAATCCAATAAAGAGAGAAATGAACATTTTAAATAAGCTCGCATAAAGACAGCGTTTTAACAATACCAGTGGCAAAATAGCGATTACAGCAAAATAATAAAACAAAAAAAAAATAAAGAATTATAAGGAAAAAAAAAAAATAATTGCCTATTCCAGCGCGTGTACCGCCGTTTCTATATAGCTTAATAACAGAGAGTATAACGTCGAGGAAAGAATGAAAAGAAAAGAAATACATTCCACGTATATACATTGATAATGGATTGTTGTAGATGTGCGTGTTTTGCGGTGAGAAAGAGAATATACAATTATTTTGCGCGGCCTACGAGATTCTAAACAAAGTATAATAGCGGTTATATATATGAGAAAGCGCAGTATAGAGAGCAAAGTTCACGACGTTATATGTATATATACATATATATGTGTAATACTGCAGTCTGCATGGCTTGTGACGCAGTATAAACGATATATATGTATATATGTAGCCAAACGGAATTTCGATAAGCGTGCTTTCGAAATTTCGTCGGTTATATAGAGGATTAGAAGTCGCGCGGCGTGGAGAATGAGTGAGTGAAAGAGCGAGAGTGAGAGGGAGAGAGAAAGCTTGAGCTTTTTTTGGCAAGGAGAAAAAGCGCCAATCCGCTCTTGACTGCTGGTACGTAATTGAACGCTCGGAGAATCGAGAGAAGTAGAGAGAGAGAGAGAAAAGTAAGAGGAAAATCCTCTCCTCTCTCTCTCTCTCTCTCGATTATCCGAGATAGCGATATGAGAAAATAAAAAAAAAAAGAAACAGCTCCGCTTGGCGAGTTACGCTGCCTTCTTTTTTTTTCATCAATCCACCACCACGCGGTGCAGAAAATTTATCAATATTCCAAATTTTTTAATTAAAAATGTCCAACTAAATTGGTGAAAAAAAAGATCTCGCGTATTGCTTTTCATCAAAAGAAAGAGAGGAACAACGAGCGAGTAATTATTTTAAAACAAACGAGTTACACGGTGCCACAGTCCGTCATTATCATCCTCTTGCGGAACAAAGAAGGAATGGACGAGGGACAGAGAAAAAAAAGGCATCGTAACACAGCTAGACGGTAAATTTTCCTCCGAGCGTCGCGCGCAGCGCACTATATACATATATACAATGTCGAGAGTGAAAGAAAGAGAAAAAAAAATAATGGAACAGAACCGAAGACGAAGTCGCATCCTTGCACAGTTATCGATTGTTCTGTCCGCGCAGTAGTAGCATTAGTAGTAGTACTGACTCTCGGCTGCGATTATTGCCCCGTTACGTTATAGGCGTACGTTCGCCGGAGATGATATCCCTATAGAGAAAGACGATGGCGACTGCGAGAGAAAGAGAGAGAGAAAGAGGTAGTTTTACAGATAGGATTGCATCGCTGGTCACGATATCTATATATAGAATGGGACGAGAGAAAGTAACGAGGACCTCGTAACCACGCGGGGTAGAGGTTGGAATTTTTCCGCAGGAACGAGGTTATTATAAAGGCTTTGCGAGAGAGGAGATATATATCGGCCTTCTTAATGGTTTGTAGTAAAAATTCTACGCAGGATATCAGGAACAACCTAACGCTGCCGGGCGCGAGCAGAAATTATAAAGCACGCGGACGTGGCTATGGAGACAAAAAAAAATTAGTGAAGTATAATTTTACGGGGTTCTTGAAAATTACACGAAACTCTTTTTAAAAAGTAAAAAGAATGTTTTTAAAATATATTTTCAAATCTGACATCGCCTTGTATAACAACCTTTGCCTCCTTTGAACTACAAACCTATTCCAACTCACCTCTTTACCAACCACGTTGCACACCAGCGTTAATTAATATCTAATTGCAATTCGAAAGGCCAGTAAGAATTCCTGGTTAATTAAAATCCCGCGTTCCTATAAGACGTCACCTATATATATATATATATAGTAGTAGTTGCACTCGCTCGTGTACCCGTTAATAAAGGCGTTGAATTAAACGCCTCGCTCGTTTGTGGCGCGCGCGCGCGTCTCTCATTTTATTAACGTCGCGGCGAGACATTGTCCCAAGCCGTGTGACGTATTGCGCGAAATATCGCCAGCGACAGAGGCGATGTACAATACAATGCGCGGTTATATATATATATATATTCGAGCGTTTGATTAAAGAAGAAAACGAGATTACCGGTTGGCTTTAGCTTTTTTTGCACATCGTGTATATACGCGAACCGCGGCTTCGTTAGTCGAGGGGAGGGAGGATAGAATGGAGAGATCGACAAGTCAACCGTGAAGAAAAAAGGCTATAGTAAAATTTCCCTCTCGTCGATTCGCTTTTCATTTCTCCCGGGGTATAGAGAGAGAGAGAAATTCTCCGCTCGATTCTCAATTACTGCGGGCGCAAGCGCAATCGTCCTTTATCTATCTCTCGCTCATCCGCTCCTTCCGGAAGGATGAAAAGTAATAGTCCGCGAAGAAGGAGGAGGATGAGAGTGAAGCTTTATCGAGCTGTTAACGGTTATTGTTGCAACGGGTATATATATATAGCGGTAATTAATGAGGTACTTCGGGACGATGATTGCTCGGAACTGCGCGTGTTGTGTATATCGCGGGGATGGTATAAAGTTTCGGAGGACGAGGTTACGTTTTTAAAGTTACCAGATGCGTGGGTTGACCATGTTGAAAATTTCGGTATGCTATTATTAAACTTTTTGTTGTATTGGTTAAATTTGAAGAATAAAATAATTTAACCTTGTTGCTAATGTAATTGCGCAGTAGAAATGAATGATTATGGTCAGACGTGCCATTTTTACAAACCGAAATTCTTTTTCAATGAATTATCCATCGTTGTAACGTCATTGCCCATCATAATTCATATAAAAGTATAATGTTCAAAGCTCGCTCTAGATATCTAATGGATTTTCAATATCGCCGTGCTCTCTCAATTCTACCATACATATATATATATCCTTCCTAAAAAAAAAAAATTTTAACACGAATATTCCGAAAACATTAACGCGCCATTGAAATGCAAATGAAATTGATTCCACTTTCCATCGCTCTCGTATACCCCTCCCCACATATATATATACTATATATAGTCGGTAATATTATTACGCGTCGACTCTCGTCCCTCAAACGAGACTTTTCCGCCGCGTCCTTTGTACCCCGGCCGAAATTGCTACTCGAGCGATGCAATTTTTCCTCGACTCTAAAAAAAGGATAAAAAAAAGAAGGATGAAAATACCTCACCCAGCGTTCAGGAAATTCTCATCAAATCGAAGTCGACCGACCGTTAGACTTAAAGATTACTTTACCTATCGAAGTAGACGACGAGAGAGAGAAAAAAGAAAAGAAAATTTGCGAGAGCACGTCGTTCATTATACTAGTTCGGAAGAAGGTAAAACTGCGCCTTTCTCTTTCTCAATATGTGTGTGTATATGTGTGCACATGAACGTCGTCGTATCCAATTCTCTCTCTTTTTCCGCTTCCTATATATACATACATCGTCAACGTCTTTCTCGCGCGCTTCGTGATTTCATGAATCATTCAGCCCTCATCCCCCACCCTTAACCCCCCCCCATCCGCCTCATCTACCCTTACAGGATTACGTATGTATTAGACTGGTCTTTATTTTCGCTTTTCCGGTATTTCGATCGTACACGATGGCTTCGAATCCGATTGATATATAAGTAAATAAAATATTGATAATGGCAACGCCGACGTAGTAGTGGAAGTACTACTAGTACTTTATTTGATCTCCTTCGAGACACCGTCTTGGTTATTATCGATATCAAAAGGTTCCAGATAAAATAAAAAAAATACTACGGAAAAGCGAAGGTTCGGATCGTTTAATACAAAGTGTCGTCAATTGTCCATCATACGTCGAAACTATCATTCGATAAGTTCCTTGGTCTTTCGCGTAAGCATTAACAACATAAAGCGTAATAACGAGCGTTAATATAGGCCGCAATTCGTATAAATATATATGCAGACACGTACAATACATTTGCTCGCATGCAAAACTGCGGTTACCTCCTTTCGATCCATCTCTCAACCCCCCCTCTTCTCAACTCCCCGCCCCAACTGTATCGTGTACATATATATCTCTATTCTATATGATCGTGACATGCGTTTCTATATAGCTTTGCACGTCTACCGTGTGAGTATATATATATATTTAAGTGGTGTCTGGTGACTGTATACGTATATCTCTGTGGACGTGTACCTGTGTGTGTGTATCTACGCGTTTCTTTTTTATTTTTGTTATACTACTTCGATTCTGTGGAACTTTTAGCAATGCATGCGTGTGGTGACGTCGATTAGGATAAAAAAAAGTAAATATAATTACGGCCGGGATATTTTTCTATGTGATGTGAAAGTATAACATGTTGTGGGATTGAAAAAATTGCGTGTGTATATATAAACGGGGAAAAAGGCAACGGTTGTGTATTTGTTTTTACGGTCATACGAATTTTCAATAACTTTTTTTTCGTTAGAAATTCTAGTACGTTGCTGCTTTTTTTATGTTCTCTGACATGTGTCTCGTAAAAATATCGGTATATTTCACGCTGTTTTCCGTGGCGATAGAAATATATGTATACATATAGAAGGTTTCATCGGTGATGGAGTAAAGCGTATTTTATATAGCCAAAAATATGCTTACCACGCGTCAGACCGTGATAAAAAGAATTCGGTCACGTAATCGCGAAATCGTTACCTTTCCTTTTTTCTTTCAACGAACGGAAAGAAAATTTCAGCTTCGATTCGTTATAAAAGCGGTTATTTTAATCTCAAGTTGGATTGAACTTTTAAATAAAAATGAACTTTCACATCATTTTAAAACAGACTAAAAAGAGAAAAAAAAATCTTTTTTTTTTTTTGTTAACTATAATTGACGATTAATTGTACTAGAGTAGCATTGTTCTTTATTTCATTGAAATGATTGGACTAAATTTGTTTTGTATGTCGAATTATTCAATGTTCAAGTTATACGCATATATACATATACCAATGTAAATCTGTTAATCTGTGGTTGAACAACTCAAAGTGGATTTGGCCTTAACTTTATTCATCATTCACACAGAGCATATTACAGAAAACCGCTTAAAACTCGCTGAATTTATCACTCGGCCAAGTCAGCGGCGAGAATTGCTTTATCGATCTAACGTAATACTTATATACATATTGTACGCTTAAAATATTCACTCGAAGCAGTTAAATAACCAAAGGTTCAGAAAAGCTTTCCATATTACTATTCGAGAATATTAACAATTCACAGCGGCCCCTATATACTTGCCTCGTTTCGCTATCCACTGACACACGGAAATTAACGCCACTTTTAAAGCCAGATCCACTGCGTTCTATATAATATATATAAATCTCACCGAACTTAAAACCGACAAAAATCGCTTTAAAAAATTATTGATCATATATATATCATCTCTCTCTAACATACATATATAATATATATATATTTCAGTCATGCATATATTCAAAAAAATTTCAGTAAAAAAACCCACACATGTACACGTCCAAGACGATACCGCGCGTAACTTTTCCCCCCAACAACACCTCAACTCTATAGGGATATATAATAATTAAAAATTATAATTCGCATATATAAACCATATATACCACACCACGTAAATTGCTCTCTTCCACCAAAAAGCAAAACAAAAACAAAAAAAGACAAATATAACGTTATATATATATATAACACGAGTTGCTTTCTCATGCGCACGCGCTGATCTCTGTTACTACTTGCCCTCCCCCTACTTCTATCGTGTCGTCGCAGACGCAGCCGAAGGAAGAGCGTAGCAGCGCTGTAGTGACAACGGCGCAGCAGCAGCCGGGGCTGCCACTCAGGACGAGAAGCCAGGCAAGAGATAGAAACACACGAAAATCGAATCTTGAGTGTCCGCCCAACCCCCCCCCCCCCTCTTTTGACCTCGCCATCCCCCCCCCCCCTACCCTTCAGTATATGATAACGAGCAGTAGAGGTCTGAAAGCTCTGGAGAGAGAGAGAGAGAGGAGAGGAAAAACCTTCCCGTTCTTGGAATTGTTAATTCCCTTCCGAGTGTTTTCCCGTCTTTTTCTTCCGTTATATATACATATAGACACGTTTCGTTTCTTTATTTTCCTCATCGCTGTGCTGTTTGTATAAATATTTCACTAGCAGTATTTCTTCAATTTTTTTTGTTTTGTTTTTCGTCTTTCTTTCTTAACATGTAAATAATAATAATAATAAGAGATTTTTGTCTCTATATATGTATATCTCTGTGTTTGGTGATTCGTGAATTTTATAGTGATATATATATATATATATATCCGAACAAATATTTTGTACGGTGTTCTTTCTGTGATTATATAGTGTAGTATAAATGTTTCACCTTATACAATATCGTGTTCACTTTGTTAATTTATTCTGTACCTCTTTTTTGTAATTAAAAATAACAACAACTTTTTAATTATATTATCGATCCCAGAGCTTTCAGACCATATCAGCTATATATATTTGAAAGTAAAATTCGTAATTATATTAATGTGCCGTATTAATCCCCCCCCGTTCCTTTATAAATAATAACAACGTAAATGTAATCGTATACAGTGTTGTAAGTGTGAGGTCCTTATATACATGTTCCCATTTATATATTTATATGATTATCGCTAAATACGTATATAAACACACTGTAAATACATGAGAGTACAAATATGTAATATCGATATAACATTGTTGTTCCCCCTATCCCCAATAGCAGTTGGTATTGTTATTATATATTATCCGTATATATATATAACTGGCTTATATCATTAAGAACACAATATTACATATATCTATATTTCACTCAAGTAAAAGTAATAATAATAATAATACACTTACCAAAACTCTGAAAAAAAAGTAAGGTAAAAATATCCGCGACGATTTTCTTTAACGGTTTATAAACCTGCTGATGCAATGGTGCTGTAATTTTCTTATATCGAAAAAAAAACAAGTTGTCCGATCTCCAATCTCGGCTAAATATGATACGAGTAAATGTATACTTATAAGCAAATTTCGTGATAACCCAATTAAAATTAAAAAAGAGAAACAATGAAAAAGGTGTAAATAAAGTCGAGGCTTTTTCGTATTAACCAAAACGAACAAAAAAGAGAAAAAAAAACGTGCCAAACACTCGAATAAAATAATAATAAAAAAATGAGAAAAATCATCGCGCAACGACGTTACAACTTGAATTATCCACGGACGACTGACACGAACCACACCCGAGTATAACCGAACGCTTAAAAAATTACTATCTCAAACCAAAAAACGACCAAAAAAGTAGTGCGACGACTAGAACAACAACAACAACAGCAAGAACGGGGACAGTGAGAGAAACGAGAACGACGCGAGATCGAAAAAGCGTTCAATTTCCGGCCGTCCGATTGCCGGGCCAATCGAATCACGAGCATCTCCACATGCACATATCCCCTACGTTTCTCTCTCTCTCTCCCTCGTTTTCTACCTATCTATCTCTCTCCCTCTCCGCATAACCAACCCAATTCATTCGTCCCGCAACATCGTGCATTGTTGATCGCATCGGTATACGCGGCGCATATTTTACGCGTCGATTAATGATTAACCATGGGTGAAAAATTATGGAGATCTCGTGCTCTTATATGTCTCTCCAAACGAGGTTTGCTAAAGTTATTCACACACGCAACGTACTTGATTTATTCAACTGGACCGATTACGTATTTCGCCTTCTAATTCGCCACGGCGCGTGATATTTCATTCATGATCGGCCGGTGTGAGTTGAATATTGCGGGTGTAAAATACCGGATAAGTTCGGGTTTTTTTTTGTGTCACCTGTGGAATAACGTATATATAGTTTTGTTTCGTTTTTTTATCTTTCACCGCGCGTATATGAATGGATTTGAGATTTTGTAGCTTCGCACGATAAGATCCATTTAAGTAACCGTATATACGTAAATATTCATCAATTCGCAGATACGTCGAAAGGCAGATCTTCGTTACAACGGTGACCTTAAGTTGAAAAAAAAAGGTACGCGCGTGTACCCTAAACCGGTCGATTCCTTATTTCCGTAACCAGACCGAGCGACCTTTATCGCATTCTCTCTCATTCCCTCTGGGCCAAGATAAAAGCAAACCGGCGGCGGTTGTGTGCAGTCGATATCGAGAGACGCAGAGACATACGTACGTACGTGCGCGTACAAACAAAAACGCGTATACACGTACATAGAGAAAGAGAGAAAGAGAGAAATGTACGCGCACGGTTCTATTCTCGGGGCGCTAGACAATTGGAGCGTGAAGTTTCGCCCGTTAAATTAGGTAACTGCCAATAAGGCGAAGAGCAAAAGAGGGGGAGAGAGAGAGAGAGTCGATCGACCGGCCAGATAGAAAACGACACTTGCAGAGGGACTGAGAGAATGAAAGATGGATAGGTCGAGGAATAGCTGTGAAAAGAGAGAGAGAGAGAGAGAGAGAGAGAGAGAGAAAGGGGAACGGTGGATGGGGACCTGCCAGTGGTTTAGGAAGGATAGGGTTGGGATGATTCGGGTTTACGGTTTTTCCGACGAAAGTATTGTTATATACACCGATGAAAGAGCGTCGCCATTGCTCTTTCTTCTTCCTTCTTTTTTTTTTATATATATAATACTATACCGAGCGAAACGAAATATAAAAGAAAGTCTCTTTAAACAAAAAAGAAGAAAAAAAAGCTTTACTTGACAGACTGTACATAAGACATATAATGTTTGCCAAAAATTATAACAAAACGAACGAACGAACGAACCAACGGTTCGGACGCGACTGTTACTGTTTACTGCTTTGTTATAGTCATACACTATATATATATATTTACTGAACGAGAGATAGAAAGTATCTTTCACGCCATATATAGATAGTTAATATAGTTAAATAGATAGATAGATATATACATAGTTAGCTAAAATATAGCTTTAAATGTCAATAGTTCACGTGTGTACACACGCCACTTTAGTGAATATATATATATATATCGCGTCGATGATATATATATATACGCTATTGTTTCCTTTGGTATATTACTGTAGCAACTATATATAATTGAGAACCACGTAACTCACGTAATATATATGTCACATCAGTGTGATCGCAATGATTAATTTGGTATATTAGTATATTTATACTAGAATCATTAGCAAATTTAAAAAAAAAAAATTAAAACGCAATAACTAATCCAGTAGCCAAAGTTTTTTTGAACCAGTGGGCCAGTATTTATTATACATATATTACTCTTTAGACCGCTTCATCGTTATACTTACTATACTAACATCATCGCTCATTATAAAAAAAAAATAAAGCAAAGGGTCAGACAGGCTCGCTCTCTCAGGTCCTGACGACGATGTATTTGTACATAATATTCATTTGTAAAGTCTCTTTGGTGTATCTATATATAGAGTTTTTAATGCGCCTATTATATAACGATAAACAACTATAATATAATAATATGATATTGTAATCGAGCGGAGGATCTGAAAAGCGCCAGTCTCGCCGTTCGTATAAATACGACACGTAAATAGTATAAAATATAAATATATCTCACACGTATACATTATATATATATATCTCACGGTATATTATCAGTAGCCGTAGTTTTTAATCCCGTACGCGCGTTGACAGAAACACCGATTTATCATCATCTTGAATCACTGATTATTTACAACAGTTGTATAAGATTAAAATTTTCTGTCAGCGCGATGGTACGGCCATAAATACATAAATATATATATTTAGATCGCGCAGTAGTGTGTCAACCGTATTATTTTACACACCATCATTACCAACAACAACAACAACAACATCAACATCAACAGCAACAGCAGTAAAAAAAAAAAGAGAAACAACAACGCCGGGCGCGCGATTTTACCACCGCGGCATTAGAGCGTATTTTTATATTATCAGCTTGCCGCGCTTACATATACCCATACACACATACACACACCACCAATTGTTCACACCATATATATCTATATAGCTATATACATACGTACACAACACACACACACGTTCTTTCATAATACACTACTTGTGACGAAATTGTAGTAGAGCGTGTGCCTCTTTTGTGGTTGTGGATTTTTCAGCAGGCGTACAGTCAGTACATCCCGGCGACGAGGGCCCAGAGCTCGGCCGCCGCCGGCGGGGCTACGTCGACGGGGCCCGGCGGCCAGCCCAGCGGTGGCCAGGGGGGCGCCGGCGGCACGGACGACACCTACCTCGTCGAGGCCTCGTTCTGAGCGCGTTAAAAAAAAAGCCAAAAAAACGAAAAATAATAATAAAAAAACAATTAAATCACAAAACAATAAAAGATATACACGCAGAATATACGAAAGAAAAGAAAAAAACCAAAAACTACTATAGAGACCGATTGATATTTTACGACGCCCGCAAGGTCGAGACGAGATACATCTATATATATGTATAAATATATATATAGAGCCGTTTTTTTGTCTCTCGCTCTCCACGTCCGTCCGAATTGTTAATGTCATTAAGAGAGGGAGAGGCCAGAGATAATGAGAGTGAGAGAAAGAGAGAGCAGCATATACACGCGCGTCTTGATGGTCTGAAAGCAAAACTTCCTCTTCTTCTTCTTCTTCTCTCTCTCGCGCACGTATATATATATACATAAACACAACACATTATATACATGGACTCTGTGCACGCATATTAGTCCCTCGAGTATGAGGATATATTCGTATGAGGGAGAGAGAGATAGAGAGAGAGAGAGAAAGGAAGGAAGGAAGGTAGTCTTAGAGGCTATATAGTTAAACCGACGAGAAAGGGAGGAGCACAGAATTCGATACAAAACTCTTGCACACACAACCACCCGTAGCTGAGAGAAAGAAAGATCATGCCCCCCTTTTGCAGCTGAACGATATAGAGAATAGAGAATAAAATGACAGACGCACACGTGACCGAAAAAACAACAACAACAACACATACCGAGAGAGACGCGCGACTTGTATCGTTAATATACGATTATATTTACAGCCTTCGGCCCGGCCGATATACGGCCGGTACGAGCGAGGCGCGCTCTTGTATAAAAAAAGAAATTAGTACGCAGGTACACACGTACATAAAAGTGTACCTGTATATCGTCGTCCCGCAGAGCGCGTGACTTTGAAAAAAAATTTTTAGAATACCGAAAATTTTAAAAAATCTATACATATATATATACATACATATATAATAATAACGAGAAAAGAAAAAATAAATAAAAAGACGAGTGCAAAAACCGAAGCCTAAAATATAAAGAAAAAGCAACAGTCAAAATCAATCAAAATTCTTCTATTTCCCCATGATCCGTGCCGACAACTTCAACGGGCCTCGACGCGCCAACATCTCCATTGATCATCTGCGCATCATCGAATCTACTACAACACCTGCCAACACATCTTGGACATCAACAACAACTACAACGACGACCACGACAACAACAACAACAACGCCAATGACGACTTTGACCCGAACTATAATGTCATCAACGCGTATATAACACATATACATTAATATACACTCTGGGATGAACTAAAACCAAAACAATAATAATAATAAAAAAAAACAATAAACGAATGTGAAAACTGCTGTGTCATGTGATGGGACGAATTGGATAATAACGAACTGTACGCGAATGAAACATACGTACGCGACTCAACGCTGGATATATTCGGGACACTATATTGGATATCATCATCGTCATCGTCATCATCATTTATGTGGAATCTATTGATATCGATATGAAAAAAAATACCAAAAATTTGGATTTGAACGAAAAATAACAAACAAAACAAACAACGTCGAGAGAATAGAGCTTATCATATCAGCTAACGGCAACGGAGAACAAGGATAGAGTGGTGCTCGTATACAGCGATCGTATTGAAGTGAGGACAAAGGTAAAGATGTTGTTAGCGAAGGATGGTAACGCTATGATAATTACGATGTGTTTTTATCGTGTATATGAACCACACACAGCAACATGTAATGATCTCAAAAAACCTATATATATCTCCGTTTAAATAATATATATATATAAAACGCACGTCCGTTGCCAGCCACACCACCGTCAAAGCCGAATGAACGTTATTAATTTTTCAGCATTGATCGTACTATATATTATACATATCTCGATATATAGATCGATATGAAAGCACCCACCGCTTTATATTATCTGAATCTCTCTATATATATTTATATACAACGTTCTTTCTAAGTGTGCGGAAGGATATATCTCTTAGCTATCGATGTTTTTACCAAAAAAAAAAAAAAATGATCGCCACAACACACACAACCTTATATATCTAGCAAGACTTCTTAGATGGAGATTCTTTAGAGAAAGAAAGAGAGGGAGAGAACGAGAGATTGAGAGAGAAAGAGAGATAAACGTGAGAAAAAGAGAGAATACCTATAGCAAGGTGTATCTCTCGATTCCACGTTGTTTCGCACATACATATAATGTGTATGTGTGTGTGTGTGCGAAAGAGTGAGAAAGAGAGAGAAAGCGAGAGAGAGAGAGAGCAAACGAGAATCATCCTGACAGCAATATAATGATAATACAAAAGTTGCTTCGCCTGGCTTCTTCCTTACGTTGTCGTTGTGCAAGCGTTATATATATATACTTAGCCCTTCAGAAACAGAAGAGACGTGACAATAACTGTGGATCTATATAGCTCAACTTTGATTTATTTTGCTCTGTAACTCTACTTCTTCTTAGGTCTCTATATATTTTCTTTTCTTTTCATTATTTACTCATTTCTGATTATTTTTTGTTTTTCAAAGCCTGCGCATATATATTTTTTTTTTTGTTTTTTGGTTTGCCTTTGCACCTGTAACCGCGACGACGCGGCCAAACAAAACGCGCGAATGCTTTGACGTTGTTGCTGCATCGCTTTTATTTTAACATTCTTATTATATATTTATATATACGTATTATGAAAAACTTTCTATTCTCACTGTAACAATTGACTATGTATAAGTGGTAACCATCATTAAGTCAACGCTTATTAGGATAGGAGTTACTCTCACTTGTTATCTGCCAAAGGTGAAGGATCGATCTACGTGTAATAGAACGACGTCTCTGACAATCTTGAGAAACAGAATTAAAGACAGTATTAGTGATCATGACCAATATGTGGAATGATAAAAAAAAAGATAAAAGATAAACATTATTGTGATACTATCAATAACAATAAAAAAAAAACGAATGTTCAACCTTTTTTATATAAGTATTTTCAATTTTTTATTATAGCTATAGTAGAGTATATTATTAGATTTAAAATTATTACTATTATTATTACTATATATGTAAAATTACTCTTTATATAATATTATCATAGTTCATAGATGTTGACGTAGTTTTTTTTATAATATCTAATACTTTTTACCTATCGAGAATGTTTACATTTATACTTATATCTTAACTCTTAAGTATCTGTCTTAATTGTTGTTGTTATCTGTGTCAAGTGTCTCTCCTTCCCCCCACTTACTGGAGTATATACTAATCTCCCGATAAATGGCCGTAGCTGTACCGCTTTTTATACTCATTGTGTCTTGCTTTTATAAAAAGAAATAACATTGCGAAGCGAAGATTAATATGATCGATGTGTCTCGCATGTGGCTTGTACAACAGTAGTCAGCTTCGATATATATATATATACCCAACCCCCTACCCCTTCAAACCCCAACCAATTAATTATTACAAATAATTAGTATATTTATAAATATATTTTTACGTCTTTTTTCCATAATTGTCCAACTTCTTTATTTGTCGTCGCGAAGGTAAGCAGGACCATCAAAGACGAGCTCGAGGGTAAGGATCACGCGTGGCTCATTCTATAACTATATTGAAGGATCATTTGGATCGAAGCAACAATCATATATTTAAATTATACAATGATAATTTTTGGATGGTCCTCGCGTCTCGTCATTGAACGATCCTGCCTCTTTTCGTGAATGACTTTTTTTAAAGTCGACGTTTCTTATTATACTACTAAATTCTTTTTTTTAGAGGGAGAGCATGATGAGTGGACGAGTGAATGCGAGATGCGCGAATGATTTATCTAAGTAAAAGAGTAGAAAGAAGCTTAGAATAGTTAGTATACTGAGCGAATCTGTGAGTGATTGCGGTTAAGAAGATCTCCGTTGAAAAGGTTATTTAGTTTTGATTAAAATCGAGCCAATCCTTTTAAAAGTTTAACATTTCTTTTCAAATCAATAAACGAAAATAGAATTCTATTTGCAATGTTTCTGGAACAATTTTAATTAATCAAAGAAATCAGTATTAGTATAATTATTTGAAAACATCTAATTTAAAACTAGAAAGATTCAGATAAAGCTAGATTTGTTACTGCTAAGGATCAATTAATAATTTTAATTCATTATTAAAGTTTCTCATGAGATTGCTATTTAGGTTCATCAAGAATCTTTCTAGGTTTGTCTAGGTACATTAAGACCCGACAAGGCAAAACTAGAAAGTTTTGATGCAAATAATAATTCCAGATTAATTTCTAAATTCAAAGTAACACACTTTTTTCAAAAGTCTCTTATGGAATTTATAAACCTTTTCACGGAGCCGCGTGTCAGTCAATGCGCGCGTGTGTATAAAAAAAGTAGATATAATTAGGGATGGTAAGGATGATGATGGGATGATGATGATATATGAGATGAGCACGCAACGCCGACGACGGATTGAACCGGAACTGAAAAATGCTTCGCAATGCCACTTGTTCCAGGACCTAAAGAAGCGCGGTTCCCACACCTGCGATATGCAGGCCCTCAGGCCACTTCCGGTCCCCACCACCACCACCGCCACCACCACGTCTGCCATGAGTACTTCTGGTGGTCCGTCACTGCAAATCGTCTCGGAGACTGCCTGAGTCGAAATCAGTGACGACACGGTACTACCACCACCACCACCACCACTACAACCACCAACACCACTACCACCACAATCATCACAAATCCGCTATTGATTCACCTACAACAACTACAACAACAACAATAAAAAACTACAACAACAATAAACTACTACAACTACTACCGAAAAAAAAAATAATAAGATAAAAGATATAAATGAAAATAAAAACCACCGTCCTCCTCTACTCGCTCGAAATACGAACAGAAAAATTATGTGAGAGTCACATACACACACAAACACAGAGAGTCCGTGTCTGGCCTTGTTCTTAAACGGTGAGCCCATTTTTATCCACCTTCTTTCTACTTCTTCTAAGAATCGTGGGCTGTCTTCGCATCCTATACCCCCCGCTCTCCATCTTCAACATCCTCGAGTATTGCCACTCGATATTATTATTATTATTATAAATATACTTTTGTCTGAGCCAATGAGAGACACGATAAGTCGAAGCGCTTTGGGGACAAAGTTTTTGACAATGAGAGATAGATGTGTGACGGAGTAAGTACGATACAACGATCGTATCAGAATTCTTATGATAGCCTGCCTGTTTAAGTGTCGATTGTAAGAATTGTGATTGATCGTTCTGTTATTATTTCTATTGTTGAATTTGCTCCCCCCTTTTGTTCCAGTAACTCCAGTGAATCTTGTCAACTTTTTTTTAAAATTTTTTTTTTAATCAATATCAAATAAAAGCAATGTACTTCCTAAGGTGACACGAGTCAGCTGACTTATTGTATACCGTAAAAGAAAAAACAAACGTATTAAAAATGTTATGGAAATAAACCTGCCTCTGACTATGAGTAAGATGCATATTTCATGCTTGCCAAATTTTGCAAATTGTTAAGGAATGTTTATTATATCTTGAATCTACTACTTTTTTTTCTCCTCCAACCACATAGCATGGTTTTATTTTTTCTCAATGAACAATATATATATATCATGATAAATGCAAAAAAAAAAGAAAACCAACAGCAACAAATCTGCACCCTTTGCATTATTTATCTAATTAAGTCTTGTCTTATTATATCATTAAGTATATTTATACATATACATTGCTTGTACCTCAGGAAGTCACACTTTTTGTTCTCAAGCTCTTCTACTTTCGTTTCTCTATCCACGCAATTGTAATATCATATAAACATATATATAAACAAACCTCGAGAAATCGTTTTCTTCTCTTTCGACAACTGCGCATAAACCTTATATCTCTCACTCTGTGACCACCCCCCAAAAAAGGGGCAAGAGAGAATAAGAAAAAGAAGAAAAAAACAGGATGCGAAGACAACTCTCGTTTAGTTTGTAGAATCTATAAAGCCACACACGAGCGACTTGCGCCGGAAAAGAGGAGTTCCGAGAGTTATACGTTACTAAAGGCCCAGCAGCTATATACTTATATAAATATACCTATATGGAGAAAAGAGATAAGGGAGGGAAAAAGAGAAAGATCTTTGCCGTTAACTACGGCTAAAGCCTATACTGTTTCAAGGCCCGGCCTCGGAGCTCCTTTTATCGGCTCGGATCGATTCGAGGGCGGCGCGTTCGCCACGCACGCACGCTCGCTTGCCTTTTCATCCCCCCACTTCTATACTCCCAAGTGAGTAAGAGAAGGAGAGAGAGAGAGAGAGAGGGGTTGAAGAAGACACAGCAACGTGCGCGCGCGCGCGTGCGTGCCCGGGGATAGATAGAGCTTATATATACATACATACATACATACATATATGTGGCTGGAACGAGCTTTTACCCGCGGAGGGTATTCCAGGAATCTGACGATAGTCGTCGTCGTTTATGTATATAAGGATATATGTATACGTATAGAGGAAGCTTTTCTATATATATATACATATCTACTTCTTCCTACTATTGTATACACGTACGTATATATAACGTATTGTATACCCGCTGAGGGTAACGCGGCTGAACGATTACCGTGCGCGCATGAGGCCTCGGTCATCGATTTCCACTTGATATAAGTAGACGTATAGCTGTATATATATATATATATAGGCAGCTGAGTATTTGCTCGAGCAAATTGAATTCCGCTAATTAATTTTCCTCTTTGATCTTTCGCCGCGCTCGTGGAATTCCCCTGTGTCGCTGTTCTTTCGCGTAATGGACATAGCTATGTGACATCGGTTGTTCTATATATACCTTTATTTTATTTTTCGCGTACGCGGTCGTGTTCTATATATCTTATGTGCCAAACGAAGGAATTAGTCTGTAGCGTTAATTATCAGTAGTATATATATATATATAGAATGTGCGTATCTCGATGTAACGTCTTCACGGTCGGTAAATCGTATATATACTGCACCCTCGCGACGCACACTTCACGGACCATCGACACTAAGTGACCTATCGTTTTCGGTTGCTCTGATGTCTCGCGGGGACGCTTCTATCTCTCTTGCTTCCGTTTGACCCCTTTGTTTGTCAAGGGGAAAAAGGCAGCAGTAGCAGTAGTACAGCTCTTGAGATCGTTCTAGGTGTATTAACGGGTTTCTTCTGATTGCGGTTCTTCTATTGTTTCGAGTGAGTTGAGGTTTTTTTCCAGTTGCTTTGTACTTACCTGTCAATCATTTTAGGGTATAGAATGAAAGCTCGTTCCAGGTTAATATATACATATATATATGTAGTGGGAGGGTGGGGGTGTAGGGACGACAACGTGATTTTCTCTTATCTGTATTTACAGCTGCGATGACGTTGCGCACAGGCACAGTGACAACAACAACAACAACAACAACAACAACACACGTAGATACGAGCGAATCAGAGGTATCGAGTGCCAAGAATATAGTTTAGAGAAAAATTTTTGCCGGCGTACGGATAAACGACGACTACACACGTCTGTATTGCTCGCAGGACGTCGTCGTCACCGTCATTATTTTTGCTGCTGCCGTCGGGTTGCCGCTGTCGTCGTCGTTGGGAAGGACAGACGGATACGACGGTGATATATATACATACATATATTGATAGATATATATGTATATAGTCGATGGATGGACGATGGACGATGATTTCGACGACGAAGAAGAAGAAGATGATGATGATGTTGAAGACGAAGAAGAAGAAGTAGAAGAAGACGAAAAAATGAAGAAGGAGGAGGGGAGAAGAGAAAAGAAAACTTGTTGACGATCGGAGATTCGAAGCGTAGAGCTATATTGTAATACGACGGCGTCTCCGTTAACATATTGTGGAATAAGAGATCTATATATTATAAATATTATAAATAATTAAAAATGAGAATACAATTCGCCTTGTAATATATTAATGATTAATTAAGAGAGAGAAAGAGAGATGCGAAGCAACACAGAGAAAGAGAGACACTTTTTTCCTCAGAACTTTAGGCTAGTCACTTTTTTGGAATTGTCCGCGCGCGGCGAGCATCGTGTTCTATTTCTTTTTATTAATGTATAAATAAATAAAAGAAATAATAATAATAATAATGAATTAATAAGTAAACAGAAAAAAAAACAAACAAACGAGGATAATTATTATACCAAAGAGTTACAGAGATAACAAAAAAAAAAATAATGTGTAATAGTGTGTTGTACGTAGGACGCAGATTACGAACTGCGGAAAGAGAGACATTGAGAGAGAAAGAGAGAGAGATAGAGATGTATTAAGAGCGAGCCTGTTATTGTAAAATAGTGGCCTTTCGCGGTCTTTCGCAGCAGATCGCCGAACAGGAAAACAGAGGGAGGGGCAGCGAGAATGAGAGAGAGAGAGAGAGAGAGAGAGAGAGAAAGAAAGAACGGAAATCGAAGATCGGCAGATTACCGCGCGTCTTTTTATCGGAAATTCTCACGACCAGCAGAAAAGAACGTGCGTCGTATCAAAGATACCATCATCTCTATACTCGAACCGGAACCTACCGATCTTCGATAACTCCTATAACAATAGAAACAAAACAGAAATAAATAAATAAAAAAAAAAACCAAACAAAAAATCTACGAGAATGCTATTATTATAAAAACAAAAACTTCACTTTTCGCTAGTATCTCGCCGCCTCGCAGGGAAAAGAGAGAGAGAGAGACATGCAAAAACAAAAAAAGATCGAGATAACGTATCGAGAATATATATATAAACGAATACGCAGATATCGCGTGCACAGCAGCAGCGGGCGAGCGAGCGAGCGAGCGAAAGTACCTCTGTAAATTAAGTAAGAAGATGCCCTCGTTCTTTCAAACTTCGCGCGCTGTGCCGCGCTGCGCCGCGCGAAGTTGCACTACCTAAGTGTGTCAAGTCGGGAAAGGGTCGTTATGCATGTGCACATTACGTCTTGTATATATATATATATATACATTCTTTTCTTTTTTATTTCAACCTTTTTCCGTTTATTCTTTCATTTGCTCTCTTCTTTTTTATTTTATTTTTCTTTCTTTTCTTCGTTGTCTATTTGGTTTTCTTTTTTTTTTATATAGTAAGGCGTGTTCTTTGAACGAAGGTTATGTTGAATACGATTTTTTTTTCGGAAATTGAGCAGAAGCCATGCGTAATGTGCACATCTATAACGTAATATACATAATATACATAGAATATAAAAGTGTGTGAAAAATAAATAAATAAATTATGACTAAAAACGGTGCATTGAGAGGTAGATGGGAATATATTCTGTAAATAAAATGAAATTTTGGCGCGAGTCGTTAAAAAATAATAAAAGACGAAATCGTTTGAGAGGCGTGTATAGAGAATAGAACAGAAAGAAGGATTAATTATTAAAGATCGATTTTACTTACATTTATAATTATAATTCATGGCTAATCGCGTCTTTATTGGAATTACACATCCACGATTGTATTGTATGCCTCTTGTATTTTTTTCTTTTTTTTTCATAACAGTATAAACAGATAAGCTCTCGTGTGTGTCTCTTTTTACATCGTCTACAATACAAACGAACGATTTTTCTTCTTTTCCGCGCGAACGACGGCTATACTTTCGATAGAGAGCCGATGAGAATACCTTTTATTTCCTCTCTATTTTACGATTCAGACATATATACACACATACATTTACACATACGCATATCCACTTACACACACAGACATACATACATAAATACAAAAGCTACGCGAGCGATTCTCTCGAAGGCGCGAGGCGAGTCAAAGAGCCATGCCGGCGTAATTCCAATAAGGTCGGCGCAAAGAGGATCATACGAAAGAGGAATTCCTCCTGAGAGTTTGTATTTCGCGACGAGAGAAAGAATCGAAAGGACGGAGAAGAGAGAGAGAGAGAGAGGCAGAAAGAGAGAAAGAATCAATTCTAAATTGTTCCGGGTGAAGAGCGAGTCGAAAAGGAAAGAAAGGGAAGATACAATTAAGAAGAAGGAGAGAGAGAGAGAAAGTTTCGTCGTTAACTTCCTCTTTCTCTCTTCGGTTTTCTTTTTTTTTGTGAGGCCGAAAGTTCGTCGTTCTATCTCCCTCTCTTCGTCCGTTCACGCGCGTATATAATACATTAGAGAGTTTCGCTAATCAGCTTGCTTCTTCTCGCGATTAATTTTCGTCTCTCAACGAGCGAGCGCCCACCGCGCGCAAACGAATTTTTGCCCGTTCGGCGATCTCGTGTCTTACTCGAGTTACACAATGGATGAGAGAGAGAGAAAGGTGTAATTATACGGACAAGCGTTATTACGGCTAGTTCAAAGAAATAAAAGAAAGAGAGAGAGAGAGTAAAGTAAAGATGAAAAAAAAAATTAACGTTATTAATTATTACTTATTAAAGAACTCGTTTCCTCTTCCACATTCCTACGTAAGGTGTAAAGTAACAAGAAAAAAAAAATAAAGAGTATAATTAATAAATGAATTATATATGAAGTAAAAAAAAAATATGACGATGACGATAAAGAAGAATAACGTGTACTGTGTCGTCGTCGATTTTTTAAACAGAGAGTTACAGATTAAGAGAGAATAAAAAAAAATTTACCTATTTAAGTGTCGTTTTACGCTCGGCGAGAATAATCGACGATGTTCAATTAGACGTAAACAAAATAAAATAAAAAAATAAAACGAGTGCGAGAATAGTATGTGAGAGATAGAGGTAAAAGAAAAAAGCGTGCGAATGCGTGACGTATACGTGTGGCAAAAGACACAACAATTTTTTCCTTCATCGTGTATAGCGAATCCGATCGACGGGGCGAATTAAAGGAAGAGAGTGGGAGAAAGAGAGAATGAGATGTATGCTGATAAAAAAAAGCAGCGACGCAAACGACATGATTAATAAGTAAACAGTTTGAGAGAGAGAAGAAAAAGTATAGAGAGAAGACGCTAATTAATAACTTCTAAGTCCAAAATCATTGACTAGGAATTCAGAGTAAACCAAAAAAAAAAATCTAATACCAAGAGAGTACATAAAAAAATAAGTATGTTTAAAAAAAGTATACAAAAGAAAAAAAATGAGAAAAAAAATATAAACAATATGAATCATCGGTGTCGTGATTGTAGTTCTGTACGTTCAAAACTTATCGCGAATTGTAACCGGGCAGAGAGCCAATCAGTAGTAACAGTCGGAACCCGTGAGACGTAGAGACAACAGATATATGGGAATAAGAACAAAAGTGACGAATCTATATAGAAATACCAGTGGGAAAGATGAAGAGAGAGACAGAGGGGAGTGGGATTTAAAAAAATCGAGTCTTTCAATTTTACTACCGTAAACTGCCAATTTTTTCGAAGCAAGATTAAAATATGTACTTTAACGTGTGTGTAATAAGCAAAACAAAACAAAACAAGGATACCAAACCAAACGAGGGAGAACAAAAATAAAAAAAAATAATAATAATAAAAATAAAAAAGTAAAGATAAAAACGTAACGTGTAAGCCGGTATGGAACAAGCAACAAACAAAAAAAGAAATAAACAAACCGACGCAGTGGGAGAAATCAATTTTTCGCCGTTGCGATGTAGCAGACATTCTCGCGTTGTTCTGTCTCTCGCAAGAGTTTCCCCCTCGCGAAGCACATACACACACATGCTTATACATATACATACAAAAACAAACACACATACGTACATACTTACACTTATATAGACGAGAGTCTGGCGAAGTCGTGAGTATAATACACACACATATCGTTTCGTCGTTATAGGAGCGGGCCAAAGTTTGATTTTCACTTTTCTCCGAAGTCGCTCGAAAATGGCGATTCTACGAGTGTTTACTATATATACATATATAATATACATACTATTGCTTAGAGAGATATAGAAGATTTATGGAAGAATAAACAAAAAAAAATCAATTCAAGACTTTATGGAAATCCGTAACGAGGTATATAAACAATTCAGAAAAAAGAAACATAACTTGTGCTATTCGCGCGTTGAGCTTGGCGTGATCAAATTGACGCGCATATTTTGGCTTTTTGAAAAGACAAGCTTTGAAGCATATTCTGGGTGTATTCGTAATAGAAGTAATGATGTTTCAATGCGTTGCAAAGCAAGACATTTGGGTTATGTAACATTCGATTACATATCAAAATTATCACTTGGTTTGCGATGATTAAACGATTTAAACCATGAAATTAAGAGCAGACTTTACGTTAATATTTTCTTTTTCATAAAAACTTATCAACTGAAAATAATAAAAAAACTGATTCGTGTGAAAAATTAAATTTTTAAACATGCAATATCACAGTGTACTGCAACGTGTTATTACGTTGTTATTCTTATTACGAACGCATCCTTAAACAAAAAATAAAACACATGAACATAAGGGGAGGGACAGACGATGACGCCAGACTCCGACAAAGTTCGTCCGCCGCCGTCGCCGTCGCTGTCGCCGCGACGTCGTTTTTTTTTGTTGTATGAGAAGAGCGGAATAAAGAGCAGAAGAAAAAGGAGCAGTAGAAAAATAACGGGGATAACGTATATATAGGAGAAAAATAAGGACACTAACCGTCCAGGCGCGTCACGAACCGACAGACACACATATACTCACATACACACATACACTTTATCCTTCTTTCTTTCTTTTTTTTTGTATTGCAGAGAGGCGTGCGCGTATACAGGCGTTGAAAAAAAACACAGACATATAGATATATATATGTATATATACCTATGGAGGCGCTTGCGCACGAGCACACAACTCGGCATTATATATATAACGTTAATTAATTACAGTGTATTCTCGAGCATTTGAGGTAACCGTGGATGTTTATTTATTTACGAGGATATTATTATTGCTCATCAAATGAGGTTCTGTTACTGCAAATGTCTTCTGAACGTAAAAAAGAAACGCTATAATAATAGTATAATATATATATAAATAATTATATATATATATTGCGTACGATATATAATTATTACCGTAGTTGTATAAAAATGTTTTTAAAGCATTGGAATGAATTATCAAGAGCATCTCGCTATGGCAAAAATGTTTTTTATATAAAAAAAAAAAATACTTATTGTTACAACGAAAACCGGCTATGGAATCATTGAAATTTGGAGCAGTATTTCATTGTGCAAGCATTATATCTTCGGTGCTATATATAATGTATCGCTTAACTACTTTTACGTCTGACGGTTGAGAACCACAACATAAAAATAAATAATAATAATAAAAGAAAAAAACGAGGAAATCGGAAGGAGAGCACTTGAGTAGACGAAAAAAAAAATCATTTTTGATATCGCAGTTTGTTACTTCGATTCACTGCTTTAATGATAAATTTTATAAATTTACTATATTATATAAATATATATTGCAAGCGATGAAGAAAGAAAGGGTTCACAAACATATATACAATTTACACATCCACGACAAAAAGCTTATATATACATATATATAGATAAAGGTAAACAAAATTATACGAAGAGCGAAAGAGAGTAAATAACGCGAGCTAAATACACAATAGGACCAAAATCACCACACCACCAGCTGATCGCAACAAGTGAAAGGATGATTAAACAAAAGACGAGTGGGGGATACCTAAAAATAAAAAACGGCAACAAAATGCTCATACACGCACGAGTGAAATAATGAAGAAAGAAAGAAAAAACTAAAATAAATTAATAATTGTTCAAAATAATGATAAAGGAAATAAAAAATTATAATGTTGAAGATGCTCGCAAAGCTGAGGGCGCTTGCATTATATTTGAGTCGCGTTTCTTATAAAGTAAACCATTAATATATTTAAGTAAATGCAGCAGAGAAAAAAGGCGTATATACGCGGCTGGAAACTTTTAGTCGAAATATTTCGAAGAAACACACGTTGATACGCGATCACATACAATGAATACATTTGCAAACTCCTATATATACATACACGTATACCTACGCACTGACACACATATGAATACGCATCAAATTAATATACACAAAAATCGCGTCGGAGATTAGCCAAGAGATATTGTCGTAGAAAATCTGTAAATAAACAAAGCAACAAAACCGAAACAAACGAATAAACAACAACCGACTATATACAAGTGAACCGGAATGAGTTGATTACGGTATATATTTGCGTTCCTCATTGTTTCCAGATGGACCATTTGATTTTTCAGCGCTTCATTACTGCAGGATATTTTCGTTGACAATAATCAACGTGTTACATATATATTTATATATAAAAGACAACGTATGTGTACGAACTGTTTATCTTTTCTGCTTTTTTTTTCTAATAAACATATACTCACGTGCAATTAAGCTGTACACACACATATACATACATACACACACACACACACACATCCGTGCATACACATAATTGAAGAGAAAGAGATACATTAGCAATTATTACCAGAGAAATAATAAACTGATGTATTAATGAAGCAGCGTTTTGTGTAGATTAGCAAAGAACGAGGATTGCGATAGGGGGGAGGGGGAGCGAGATAGAGATGAGGTTAACCGAGTGACAGATGAACCTACAAAATATTATTATATAATAATAAAACGCGTACAGATCCACACAGAATTTAGCGAGTATATAAAAATACAATAAACGAGTATAAAAGATTGAATCGTGAACGAGGACAAAGAAAAAAAAAACGAGAGCGAGAACGAGAGCGATCGAGAGTAATTTAAGAGAAACAAAATAAAAATAAAAATAAAAAAATCTTATCGTGAAACAAAGATTATGACCGCACATACGTCGGTGCGCCAGTAGCCTTAGAGCAGAAAAAGTGCAGAACAGAAATCCTCTATAAAAGAATAAACAAGAATCCGTAACTTTAATGAAAAGAAAAAAGAAAGAAATCGTGCGAACGCGTGAGAATGGAATGTTATAGTAACGCGTGATAGTGACGTCGTATATAATAAATTTAAAAAAATCCAGTTCGCGCCGTGAATGTACGAAAAAAGAAACCCAACCCAAAATAATAATACACACATACGTGAAATTTTCGCAGTCGGCTCGTCGCCACGGTTCAGGACCAAAAAAACCACACACAGAGGAAATAATCTATATTTTCGTGATGAGAGAGAGAGAGCGAGCGAGAAAACGTATAAGAGACGATGTTGTACGCGCGCGCGTGTGAGTGAGTGAGAGAGAGAGAGAGAGAGAGATGGATAGAGAGGCCGTGCGCGGGCCATATCGACGCGAAAGTTCACACATCCCCCCCTTATATATATATAGACGGACGAACGCGCGATGACGATGAATTGTCCTGGAGTTACTACTATACATACGTATGTATATATACATAAACGATACGTTGGACCTCAGGACCCAAGGTCCTCGAATTCTTAGGAAAATTATCATGATTTGCAGTAAAAGTTCTAACTGTGAATTCTGATATAAATTACAACGATTCGTATATGAATTTTTCTAAGAATTCTTGGTGTTTAACAACGACACTCTTTATACCGAAGTTATTCAACACAACTACGGTTGCTAAATACAGACAGAACGATACGTGACTATACAAATTTATTTTTCGTAGGTTGATAAGTATATATATATATGTATAAATACTATGAGACGCGACGTAACGTGACGTATATATAAATATATAAATAGTATAATAAAGACAGATGAGACACTACGTATACTAATAATAATACCCCGAAAAAAAAACTCGAATCAATCGCGCGTTCGAACGGCACGCGTATATACCCGGCGCGAACGATTAAAGTTTCGTAATTTCTCTTCCCCCCTTCCCCCAACTTTCAGCGAGGCCACCCCCCGAAATTCCCGTGTTTTCCCCCCCTCTATCCTTTAACGATTGCGTGTAGTAGGCTCATGAGGATTTTTTTTTCGCTGGCGAACGGAAAACGCGACGAACGGTGGCAAATATATATATATATACATATATACATACATAAAATCGCATCCAGAGATGATCGATGCTCGAGAGAAGGATTGAATTTTGACAACACGCGAAAGAAAGAAAGAAAGAGAGAGAGAGATAACTGTGCAGAATTCTACGATGTATTCGGTGTACGAAGACGGTATGAGTGAGAGAGAGACCGAAAAGATGTATATCTAGCGCGTAGGAAAACAAAAAAAGAAAAAAGAAAAGACAGTCGTCGGCACTTAAAAGTAGTTTGAAGAAGTATCGAACCTCACACACGAGCAAAAAAAAAATTACGAATCAAGTTTAAACAAACAAAAAAGTATATAAAAAAGTGCACACCGCGCGACGCGAGCGCCGTTGCGTCGAGCCTTGTTTGATACCGCGCGTGAATTATTATTATTATTATTATAATTGCGGCGATGAGGATCGACGTGACGCTCGCGAGTATATATATATACATAAATATATATAGAGAAAGAGTGAGTGAGAGTGAGAATGAATGAGAGAGAAGGACTACGTCGTCCAGAGCGGTTTGGTAATTGTATCGGCGAATCAGCGGATTATGATAGCAAGGCCCACGTGTGTGCCATGTGGAACAAGAAGGAGAAAGAAAGAAACGATAAGGAGGAGGAGATCTCAAAGATGCTCTTTTTATTCGAGTATGATAACTGTATGTATTACATTGTAAATGCGAATCGAGGTTGGAGCAAGAGAATGAGAGAAAAAAGAAGAAGAAAGTTTATTTAAAAGTCGATCGTGGATCGATCATTGCTGGGCGCTGATATGGAGAGTGAGCATATATAGCCGCACTTGAAAGAGAATGAGAGAGAGAGCGTGAGAGAGAGAAAGAGGCGAAAGATGAGAACGACGAGAAAGAGATTAAAGCGTGCGATTGTGAAAAGCGGATATTCATTTGGATTTATCGGCGAAAATAAAAAAAAAATACAAAGTGAAAAAAAGCAGCGGCGAAAAAACAAAAAAAAGTATATTTATTATTAATACATATATGAACCGATGAGATGAATATATGAATGAAATAATGACAAAATAAAGTACTGTCTTTATTCACGTTTCCCTGTGCATTTTCCATCGCCTTACTTTTTATCCTATATCCCGAAGTTTCTTTGATGCAGTAGTTCTAGTGCAATTACGATATAACTCAAAGGTAAGATTCGTTTTTAATTTCTTTTGTAGAGAGAATCGTGAAAATATTATGGTACATTGCGACCAATGTTTCTGCAGCTTCTATTTTATATTTCTTTAATATTGACTCTCGTTATTATCCAATTTCATTTTCGTAATTGAACTTATCAAGAAATATTAATGAATATACAATTATCGTTGTTATTATTATTTTGATACCTGAAATCTACATTATGACACATATTTTGTGAGGTAAGTGCCGATGATTAAATTGAATATATACTAATATGTCGTTATACAAAGTTTATTGCTTTTTTTTTGCTCAATCAATCGATTCACATTTTTTTTTAAATTTATTTTTATATATAAATTTATATAATAGTTCTTACGTTTTTAAATGTACATATTAGAAAGCAAGTTATAAATACAATTATATAGATGCTAAATATGCTTTTACTTTTTAACGAAGGATCAATTATTTCTCATTTCGAGTAGTACGTAAATTAAATTTCGTTCTTTGATAATATATATAGGTCAACAACAAAATGTTTCAAAATGTTGCGCTTTATAAATTACAATGTATATATATATATATAATTCTATATGATGAATATAATGGAAACCATAAAATGTTGTAACATATCCCGGTAATTATTTGGCTTTGTTCTCTAAGTTCAAACAGAGTTATATAACAATTCTCATTCGTCGTATCTAATTTACTTTTGGTAGAAGTATTATTGAGTGTGTGATCAACGTTTCATTTGAACGTGATGAAAAAAAAGTATAATATAATTAGTATACATCTTATTTGCTTGTTTAATAACAAAAAACAATATAACAACGCACTTTGCTATATCTTAAACGTAGACTTATGATAGATACGTAATCATCGTCTCATCTATTAAATCATTTCTTAAACCAAAATTAATTATTCATCCAGTTATTAGAAAAAAAACAACCACAACCGGCGTTTTCCTGCGTTTCGTCTAACGAAACACCCACCGATCAACATAACCGTTATATACCTTGTATGACTTTTTTTTTTTGTTTTACGAAATACATTATCGACGTGAGAAGATACCCGTACGTCGTATATGCTCTATATAATAATATATACTTTATGTATAGTCGTATATGTACACCGTGAAAAAGTTCGAGTTCCCGTAGACGTCGTACGATGGCGAGTTCACAGGAAGGTGCTCCAGTAGACGATGTTGAGGATGATGAAGGCGAACGGGAAGAGAAAACGTGATACCTTGTCGATGTAAATGGCGGTGGCACGGCCCTCGCAACATGTGTCGTATTGTACGGTGGCAGGTCGTACCGGGCTACGGCTCCGTTCCGAGTCCGGTCGCATTGGAGTCTGATTCGATGAGGTTAACGAGAAAGAGGAGAATTATTAATAGAATGGTTTGAGATATATATATATATATATATATATATATATATATATACTTGAGGTTTGGTTTATGGTAATAATTGTTTTGGTGGATTTAAAGATAACAAATGCTAAGTCTAGTTTTGTGAAACTTTATAGTGGCTAAGTACAAAATTTCCGATGATTTTTCATAATTATAGTGAAATTATTGAAATATATCTATAGGTCAGTTTACATAACATAATCTAAAATAAAAGCATATCTTAAAATTCTATTGTTTAAAATTAAAATTCGTGGAAAGGAGAACCTCAACGTATAGTTTAGATAAGTATCAATAGAAAACGTATAAAATTCTTAAAAACATAAAGAATTCATACACTTTGAACATTTACATATGAATTGATTCGTCCATAAGAAAAGAAATATTTGAAACGTCATTTTTTCTGAATTTTTACTACTGAATGTATCATGAAATATTGATTTTTCTACTTATTTTTATAAACTTTCCATTTACTGCACACGAATAATATTTTATCAAATTTCATATTTTGACGTATATTTTAAACGAAAGAGTATTGATTTTATATATTTGCCTAAGTTTTCTTATTTCTTAAACATTCGTTGGAGGTCTTCTTTACACTTAATTGGTCAACTATGCATTGATAACGTCTTAATAACTAAATCAGGTGAGTTTGATGTAGCGTGAAATTTTATTTACATCTTAACCAGTCGAATATTTGCTGAAACTTTAAGTTAAAGGTTTTTACATTCTTACAAATATATTATTGAAAAAAATACACAGAAAGAAAAACATGATTACGCTGTTATATTAAATACGTTCTTTCGAAGTTTGAAAAACCAATAGAGCCAACCACCAATGCCAACCAATAATGGCACTATTCTCATTTTTTATATGAATTGATTCCAACAAACTAACATTCCCAATTGTTCAGTATAAACAATAAATTTATCCCTTGAGAAACTAAAATCCGAATACTACGTTAACATTGGCCACTACACATCCACCGCAAATCCCTAAGACCTCGACTTATACATCAAAGGGTTAACCGACGACTCCCTCACGTCTCCCAAATCAAATCTTTCATCTGTCCACCATCCGTACCTTTCTCCAATGAGAGAGAGGGAGAGAGAGATAGAGAACCACGCAAACCTCGTGAGGCATGCAACCGTAAATGGAATTCAGCAGTGGCAGTTCGCCAGCTCTCCACTGCTGTCTCTCTCTCTGCATACATATACATACGCATACCTTGAACTCATCGATGGCCTCTCGGAGATCCTCGTCGGAGTATCCCTTCATGGCCTTTGTGGCGACCGGGCCCATGTAATTGTTCACAACGGCGAATTCCATGAGCGAGAGGAAGACGAACACGCTGCACGACGACATCCATACGTCGATGGCCTTGACGTAGGAGACCGGCGGTAGCGATTGCTGCGACTGCGTGTTTTGCGTTGCTGTGATGAATATCGAAGAGAGGTTTTAGGTTTTGTAGATGATTTATCGATTGGTTTTTAGATTAAAAATTAATGATTTGATTAATGAAATAAAAAGTTTATTTTTCTTTTTCTTCAATTTTGGTTCAATTAAAGTGAAATGATGAGATAATAATTACTTTTAAACATTTTTAGTAACTCAAGTATATTTTATTTTTTTTTTCATTATTGAATCTATTGGTTATCTGTAGCAAACCAAAAAATCTATAATTACAATAGTTACTGTAAGATTAAAGGCTGACGGATAAATAAGAGTATTAAGTGTATGAAAATGTGGGTAAGTACGTCATATTTCATATAACCATTATCAAGTGCAATGACAGTTTCAATATCGAAAGTAAATTTAAACGTAAATCATAACTATTAAATAGTACGTTAGGTAAATCTAAAGTGGAAGAGAATTGAATTTCTTAGAAGCCTAATGAGACCGAACATTATACGTCATCGTTCGTTGACTTGCGTGAGGCGAACGATTCAATGATCGCATTATTATAATCCACGTGAATTGATTAAAGTAACTAACTAATATTTCATACCGACTATCAACGAACTTTATCAAAATATTATAAATCAACGTAACGCACAACGATTTAATTTACTCCTATCTCATAAAAACCATCGTCCATATCAATATCAAGCCTCATTTCCCTAACCATCATCCACGAAGCATATACACATCATCGGCTTATCTTAAAAAATCGAGCATACCAGTCGACCTATGAAAATCAATCAGCGTATAAACTCGGCCTAAAAATGCAGCATGCTAAATGCCCGACTGGCCGAGAGGGCGCGAAAAGTCGCGGAGAGAGACGAGCAGCGGCCGTCGCTCGCACGCGCGCGTATCTGGGTTTTCGCGAATCGCGTGAGACGAGTCGGCCGAGTGAAAGAGAGAGAGAGAGAGAGTGAGAGGGAGTATATAGCAAAGAAGCCATGAAAGTGTTCGCAGAGCGCGGCCGGCAGAACCGCGGCGTCCAGAGATTTGACTCGGTTGAGAGATTGTTTACACCCGACGCGATCGGGGGAGCAGTGAGTCTCTCTCTCTCTCCCTTGCTTCTCTCTCTCTTTTTCTCCGTTTCTCCCCTCTGCTGGTTTATTCGTTTGCTGCTACCCTGCCGGAATTGCCATCGCGGATCTCGTGCAATGAATTTGCTTGTGATTCATCGTGCTGGATTAGTCTGGTGAATGTAAAAATAATGCCTGCGAACTTTCAATAAACTTTTTGGCGGACCCGCAAACTTTCCTTTTTTTAGAAAACGCACCATTCCTTAGCAATTATACGCTGGTATTCGCGTAATAATAATATAAAAACTTCATTACCTAGAGTCAGAAGAGACGTGACGCCGAGGGTGACGCGCGCAGGTATCGCTTCAGGTTTGATCCAGAACGCGATCCATGACATGACAACGATGAGGGCCGAGGGTATGTAAGTATGAAAGAGATGATAGCCAAGACGCCGGCGCAAATTGAACACGATTTGTATGCAGGTGAAGTTGCCCGTCGAGTACTCGATCGTACAATCGGTCGTGTAGTTGTTGGCTATGTCGAGTTGAGGCAACTCGATCTCCGGGTTCACGACCAGTGGGTCCGTCACATTCCAGATGAACACCAGGTCCTGCGTCGTGTGCGACACTGTGGATGATTTCATGTAGGATTAGTCTATGGTTAGACATGGTTATGAGAAGATAAAGATTCGAACTTACGACTCTCGATCATCATCGAACAGATTTGAGTATCGTGGGGATAGGACTCGAACTTCATGGCGCATGACAGCACTAGGGTTAACCTGTGATCAAAATGTATCATTATTCAATTAGCAATTCATAAAGACCTCATAAGACTTACTTAGACATGTAGAGCAGAGTTTTATCGTGGTAAAGCCAGAGGTAGTGGTTCGGTATCGACATCTCGTGGAACGTGACCTTCTTCGCGTTCTTGAAGAAACAGTCGGGCCTCCAAATGTTGTGCAGCCAGTCGACGTCGAGGATCCGGTATTCCTCTGACATGTTCTCCGGCAGCCTTAGCCGCGAATCCCGCCAGCTTTGCGCGAGAAATATATCCGCCACGTAGGTCTATCAAGAGTATGCCACATTTTGTTTTTCATAAATTCAACGTGTTTGATTATGATAGTAGCTAATGGTACGTACCATGGACTCTTCATTGATGGAGTCAATACTGAGTACTGTGACGTGGAAGTAGACGATGGTCGGCTGGCCCAAATACTTGGGCGCCCTGTGCTTGTCATAGTTCTTTGGGTTTATCGGCAGAATATCCCTTATGGAGAGCGCGACTTCCTTTCTGCCGTAGTCCTCGCTGTCCATTTCTCTGTAACGAATTATCGTACATTTCCTCCTTGCCGGACCCTCGTAAGTTTCTCCGTTTGGTATGTTATGTACGTAAGTTTAAGTGTGTATGTTTAATGCTTTGTTAAGGGATTCCGAGACGAAGGAAAAAGTTATTTCTATCAAGGTTTTGTTAGACATTTATATTAATGCGTAAGACGACGATGCGAAAGAGAGAGAGAGGGTACGGCAAGGTAAAAAAGATGATGAATCCGCAAAACGTTGCGCGATAACGCGGAGAGAGTCGATACCAAGACGACATCGTCAAGAATAAGTACGATTTCTAATGAAAGTGAAGCTGACGTAGTGCACGTCGCAAGTCATTACGCAATAAATTCATTTTCACGGTCTCCGCGTTATGAAAAAATTAGGAAAGACGATTTATAGCTGCTCTCGCTCTCGCGGATTGTGTAATGGGTTATATGTAAGAAATTCATCGCAATGTATCTATTATAGATTACTTAGCACATTTTCTTTTTTGTCATAATTTTAATTTTAATAATTATAGGTATACAATTGTTCATTTCTTCTTCAAAAATGCTTTTCCAATAATAATCTGAATCTTCGGTTAAATAATCAAGTATGAGAATCCGACGATACGCGGTATCCTGAAAATTGCTGGTCAAGAATCAACTGAGAGTACGAGAGATATAGAGAAAGAAAGAGATAGACAACGAGAGAGATAGAAAAAGAGATAGATAGATAGATAGATAGATAGACAGCTCGCTCCTCTTACCGTTCTCACGAGCGCGCGAATATTAGCGATTCCGATGAAACAGCAATATCGGGAGGGGAGAAGCCATAAGAGGTCTTCGTGCTGTGCATACCCTAAAGTTCATCCGACAACGTTGTTTGCTCTCCCTTGTACTTGCCGTTAAAGTGCATTAATAATAGACCGAGGGAGAGAGAGAGAGAGAGAGAGACGAGAGAGAAAAGTGAGTGAGAGAGAGGCGAACTCTCGTTCTGATTTCTCACACTCGCGCCGGCCGAATTATAAATGAGGGGAAAGCGGACGCGGTGAAGAGGAGGCGTGAAAAGTACCATCGACGCCGGCCGGTCGATTAATTCGCGATTAAAATTTTACGTCGTTCGGTCGAGTTGTGTTGTATAGTGTATATATATGTGTTGTATACGTATGTGGAGATGGTATATATTTACAGGTTATTGATTGGGCGATGAGTCGTGATTTATGGAGACAGTATAGTTGTAATAATTGTAAGGTGATTGTATTGATACGTATATATAGACATATATTATACACATTATCTAAATGGTTATGAAAGAAGTACGCGTACATGTTGGATTCTTCTAAAGAAATGACATAATCAGCGTTATTTTCTGTTTTTCTTTTTCTTATTCTTTCAACAACAAAAAGTTTATCATAATGGATTTCACAGATAATATACGAATGAAAGCGTACGCATACTTCCACACTTGAATTCGACCTCCGAGGAAAAACCGGTACGCGTACTTCTTTTTTCTCGTGCGTGCAACATTGAATCATTGTCTGATTATTATGAAAATGATGAAGAATTTACAAAAAAAAAAAAAAAAAATAAGTGAAAGAATGAAGGTTTTAACTTACGACGTAATAATTAAGTCACATATATATAATATGACAAAAGCTGTGCAAAAATCAAACGACAAAAAACGTGGAAAAAAACGGTGCTTGCGCGGTCGAAGTATTGCATTGAACAGAGGTATGGATTATTTTGTATTACTGTACTTTATGGCAAAAAATACTATTACCAGTAAATCATGTTTTTATATAGAGAAAATTTGACGTCAACACTTTATTGCAACCTTATATCCAAAAAAAAGCAAGTAAGCAGCCAATCCATATTCCTCCGAAGCACAATAATTCATCCCGCGCTCAGGTTTAAAAAAAAAAAGAAGTCACAGACGTGCGCGCGACACACAAAAAAGACATCTATACGTATATATAGATATACGTAGAAAAAGTAAGAACACAAAAAAAAACTATATATAGAGAGAAAGAGATAGAGAGCAGGCGGTGCGTTACACAAAAAAAAAACACCTTTTACCTTGCGATCTTCGGAAAAAAGCGGTATCCGCGTTTTCTCGCCGAAAGTCGAATTGTACGTGAGCTTAGGCTATTGACCTTAAAGTGCCAACCCTCGACCTCCGTGGAGAGGACGGCCTCGCACACTTTGTCGCTGAGAGAGAGAGTAGTGTGTATATCGCAACGAGACAGACACCACACACGGGATTTGCAAAAAGGTCAAAGGTCAATTGTCGTTGGTGTACTCCTCTTTTTTGTTTTTTTTTACTTATCTTTTTCTTTTTATCGAATGTCTCGGTGAGGGGTTGATAGATCGCGAATGATTGATGGGGGATGTGTAGATCTCAAAATTAAAAAAAAAACTATAACTTTAATTCAAAATAACTATATATATATATATATGGGCAGTTCTCAGGTGAATCGAGAGGTCAAAATTTTTTTTTCTTTTAAAATCACCTAAAT
>JAWWEQ010000001.1:1561870-1638296 GCA_035583055.1 Torymus tubicola
TATATATATGAAGGTGCGCGTGACGTTACAGCGTCAGATTTTAAAATGCAATAGAACGCGTGCTCCATTTCCATTCCCGGCTTTCCATTTATTTTTGCCCGCTCGCTCGCCCGGCTTTTATTTATCCTTTCAGCTCTTATCATTCCTATATCCTGCTTGTAGAGCTTTTCGCGCGGCCTGGATAATTCCTTTTTTTTTAACCTCCAGGTCGATATATGTATATATACGTATTTCGATTGCGTGATAATTTTAGCATAACGGATGGTTGAGAAATTAGATGATTATTGAATCGTAACATTTAAAAAGAAAGTATAGTCGCTTTGATTGTCACGTTTATTATACGAATTATTGAATGAAATTGAAATTGCTATATGTCTGGAGTGAAAATGATGTGTATGGATATATATCGAGTAGTAAAATGTCATCATAATGAGCAGTTGAATTGTTCGTTGCGGAGAAGAAATATTTGTAGCCTCTATTATTGAAATTGATATCCTATACTTTTTAAAACTGAACGTTTGCTCTATTCAATTATACGTTATATTATATTACATTGTACCTAAGAAAATCCAATATTCATTTGCGACTATGAATTCTATTCAGTTTCTCGACATTAAAATAAATTTATCTATTATTAAATTATACCGGATGTAATATTGAATTTCTACTCACTTAACCAGATTACCATCTTTTCTCACATCTCAAATTTTCCCAAGCTTCACATACACCACGTGTATTCCTATTTCCAACCCCTCGACTACAAATTCTTCTATTTAAGAAGAAAACCTCGAAAATCACATTAACCGCCGAATTTCCAGAACCCATTTAAAAACGGTCGTAGAGCCCCAGAGGAAAGTGCAAAATCTAACTCAAGAAGGCAGAACTCTCGCGCCATACGTTTGTGCTTCCCTCGCACCTCCAAGAACCCGAGAATATAACCGACTTACAGATATTCGCGTGCATTAACGGTAGAACGGGCTGGCTGCTCTCTCTCTCTCTCTCTCTCTCATGGCGACCGATAACGAGCGCCGATTCTACTCTCGCTTCCTCGTATATACGTTGCAACCCCTTCTCTCTCTCTCCTTCTCTTCCCCTTGAGGATAATGGAAATATTAGCTGTCCCCGTGCCCCTCGTTTTTCACCTCTCACAGTCCCCGTGGTGTCCTTTAAGCCCCCGCGATTACGTTAATTGCACCTACTCGCGTGAGAGAGAGAGAGAGAGAGAGCGAGAGAGCAAGCGCAGTAGGGAATCCGCTCGTTCTTTTGGCCGTTCTATACGGCCCGGGGATTTCAAGACGTTTATTCTTTCTCTCGAGATTATCGTTTCTCTCACGCTCGAGCGAGCGAGCGCAGCTAGTGCGCAGAGCTATCTCGGGCTCTCCTCTATTATTTCCTCGACTTTTTCATTATTAAGCTTTATTTTTTCGCAATTCTTTTTGTTCGGTATATAGCGCGCTACTTGTATTTATGCAATCAGCGACGACGCCTCGGAATATCTTTAATCTTTCATTAAGTGATATCAAAAGGTGCGAGTGAAAGAACGAGCGAAGAAATTGTTTTCATTCGATTTAAAGAAGCTGAGGAGGTATAATTTGGATAGGTTTTATTTCATTTTTTTCTTTTTTTTTCGTTTATTTTATGCTAGACTGGCGTCGTTGAATTAACTGATGGCGATGTTCGCCCGACGTTTGTGCGCAATCAGCAGAGCAAATACTTGAGAGTTGGAAGATAATTGCATTAGAATGATCGTTGATTACAGCATTCTTGAGTGTGACAATGTAATTATTTCGGTATGTATGACATTTATTTTGCCTAATTATTCATAAAAGATTATTTTGAGATTATATTAACGTTATTGTGGTCGCAATAAATATAACAGTGTCTTCAATTAAATTCACAATTAAGATAAAACAATTGTTTTGCAATAAATATTCTGATGCTGTTAAAGCAAATGTGTTTATTATTTTTACTAATATCAAGGAACAAAAAAGAAAAAAATTATTTTTCAGTTATATTATAGTCAAATATGATTCATTACTTGGCACGTGTCTACCTTCACGCGGATATACACAGACACACACAGCAGCAGCTGCACGCAAAAGGAAACGGAATGCATTCGCCGACAATAAGTGGCGCACGCGCGGTGTGGAAATTTACATTTTCGGCGGGCGCGCGTTCTGGCTATACCAAGAGGGAGAGAGAGAGAGAGAGACACGACGAGCACACGCACGCGCGCAGTGATTTAAATCGTCTCGGGAAAAATAGTCGGAGAGAGAGAGAAAGAGAGAGTCGAGGCAAATAGAGGAGACAATGGAATTAGAAAAACGATAATGCGAGGCGATAAGGGAGTAAATGAAAGCGTAGTCGGACGCTCGTGCACGAATAAAAGCGGCCGAAAGAGAGAGCGAGAGCGAGAGAGATAAAGGAAATAATTAGGAGCGGAGAGGTGGCGGTGGTAGAGGCCGGCAAAAGGACGATACAAAAAGCTGGAAGGCGAAGGGCTAAAAGCACCGGATACAGGGGAGAAAGCGAGAAGGAGGATTATTGGCCGCTGAGAAGGAGAAGTATTGAGAGAAGAAAATTCCAACTTGACTGCTACAGCAGTTGTAGATACAGTTACGACATACCATAGTTGTTTGTTTGTTTTTCTTTTTTAAAAAGGTATGAAGGTTATTGACATTAACGTCGAATTCTTCGCGCGTATATAGTTTGCTCGATGGAAACGCTATTATACGCTCGTAAACACAGGGGCGGAGGTATAGGCGGAAAGACGGTTAAACACGCGTGATGCGTGTATATACGCGCATGTTCGCGGATATGTAAAGAGAAACAGAGAGAGAGAGAGAGAGTAGATCTACAATGCGGTTTGGTATAGGAGAGAGAGGAGCGGAGAGGTGTAGAGCTATATATACGTCGGCGAAGCGAGAGAGAGAGAGAGAGTGCGAATTGATTGCATCCGAATCGGGCGCGAGTAATTATCCTCGGTTATCCTTTAATCCGCCGATTACCCGCCGATGCCTCGAGTGATTGATTTTGGAGAATGGAACTCTTCTGTTCTCTCTCACTCTCTCTCTCTCTCTCTTGCACTCGGGCGCTCTGTATATGTCTGTCTATTCATCCTCGCTTTTTTATTTTCGATTCGGTGCTAAAGTTTCTCGCGCGAGTGCGCGATAGCTCGCTGAATTATTTAAAGCGCGACGATAGGGGGCTAATCGAAATTGACCTGTTGGAAATTAGTCGCTCGCGGTCATTCTTTTTGACGAGTTACGGAAAAGAGAGAGAGAGCGCGAGAGAGAGATTTGACTTTTCCATGAATTTTTCAGTGGTTCGGGTTCGCGCTGTGTTGAAGAGTGAGAGAGAGAGTCTGTACCAATTTCGCCGAAAGGTGTTATCGACTTTTTCATTTGCCCGACTGCTTGCGAGGATGGGCGAGAGGTTTGGTATTGCTACGCGGAGATTCCGAATGGAGATTCATTATTTTCGACGTTAGGATGGCGGAGTATTGGATGTTGAGAGTTGTGTGTTGTTGAGGAAGAAAAAAAATTTGGTAACTATATGGTGGTAGAGCGATGGAAATGAATTATTTTTAGCAGAATTTCGAAATTATAGAAACGCGGGTTTATTTCAAAATTATTTGCAAACCGTAGTTGATTGTGATTGTCGATCTATTGTTATTATCAGTAGATATATTGCATTGTTTGATTAAATAATACAAATGAAATATTGTAAATAAAAATGCGAAATACGAGAATTCCCGTAAGCGTATAATATAAATACATTTGAACAATCAGTTGTAGTATTAATTAAAAAAGTTGTATAATACTTAATTGAATATAAAAGGTAATACACGATTTTATATTTAACTTTAGTAAAGTAACGTAATTATATTTCGTTTATCATGTTTTCTACATTCATTGGCATATTTTTCAGTATTATTACGGAAATCTCATTTTCACTGATAATTGTTGAACTTATAAAAGTGTACATATCAAATTATGAGCCAAAAAAGTACAAGTTGTATTATTGGAGGATATCGAATTACCTTCTTCATTCTAACTAATAATAGTGTACGCTTTTCTAGAAACATCTTTGAATAAGGGTTTCTATTTGAAAAATAATTGCATAAATCATTACAATACTTTTCAGTTTTCCTTAGATTTTAATTCGAAAAGACTCATCTTCAATTTAGTGGAATTTCATTAGGAAATATTGTAGAACGACGTGAAAAGTTTTTAAAATCTGAAATGTTAAAGCAATTGTTAATCATATTTCGCTTTAATTCGATAGAAATGTAACTACCTTCACGAAAACCCTAAACCATTGCAAATAAACAGCATTCTAGCATCAGATTAACTTCCATTCTCCCAATAAACTTGGAAACACGTCACATTCACCGAAATCGAATTGAAGGTAAACTTTAACAACTACGATCACTCAATACACACCGGCATCTCCTGAGTCCTGAACTTAGAACACAACGATCTCAATTACGGGTTCATCCGAAAGTCAAGCGAATCAGTGCAAAGCAGCTTCTCTCGTCGTCGTCGTCGTCTCCTTTGCTCTATCCTCGCGTACACCCTAACATTTCATCTCCCGAATTCTCATTCGCGCTTTGAATATTTCAAATTGATAGCGGAGTATACGTACGAGCGCGAGTATCATACACGGCAACTCCGTCGCGCGATATTCGTCGCGTCGAAATCGTCTGCGCTTTAGGGAGATTAATCGCGGTAGCTCCACGAGGGAGTGAGAGTGAGAGAGTGAGAGAGAGAGGACGAAAGTTTAATTTAATTTTGACTCCCGCGCGCGCGCGCGCAAGCGTCTCATTTCCTGCGGACCGTCCGCAGCTGCTCTCTCTCACTCTCTCTCGTATCCGCATATTATTTCCCGGCATACCGGATTTCAAACTTTAATTCGCAAATCCGAGAGAGAGACTCTGTTCCTTCCTCCGTGCAGAGAGAGAGAGAGAGAGGTGTAGTATATATGACGCAAACTTTGGATCCGATTTCGCGCGCGGCTGTTTTTCGCGCGATGTGATGTATGCCGGTGCGCGTATGTGTACTACTGCGTCGCGTTTTTCACGTCGCGGGCGGCGTTGAATAATTTTCAATTTTCCCACCCGTAGTCCCCGTGTGGCCTGATCGGATGATGGAAGTTTCAAAGCTGTTTTGGCTGCTGCACACGCTCAAGTTTCATTGGGGTTGCGGATTAGGAGCGGATAGAAAAATCCAAAATTCATGACTTTTATGTGTGCTTATATATATAGGTGTTGTTAGAAAATGGTTTTACACAATATTACGCTAAATGATTTTGCAAAGTTCTTCAAGTAATTACAAGAGTAACAATTGGCTGCTCAGCACATTCACATTGTTAACACCAGACCATCAAAGTTATAGTAAACTGGTTCTGTGTCACATATAACTAAAGCTAACGTTTGCTGTTCCTGTTGCTAAACCAATCGCTATAACAATACTTTCCTCGCACTCAACCTTCATCCTCAGCCTCCTCACACCCTTACCCATACGAATAATCCTCCAGCATCTCCCACACTTCTCGACACCTACCTTCATGATCCTCATGCGACTGATTCTTCTGTTTATGATGCACCCGATGATGATGAACATTAGGTATAGGCAGCTGCTTGAGCGCATGTAGATCCTGATGCTCTGGATCAATCAGTGGATTCTCCAGTTGCGACTCGATGAGCTCATGGGTCGTCGTATTGTCGGCGTTTGATATCACGTTAACTGAAAGCAGCAGCGGCGATCGCGGCGCATTGTCCACGACAAGCCGTATGTAAGTATTATTATGCACACGTAGTACCCTCCCATATACAAATAACGTCCAGTAAAAAAAATATTCATGTTATCATCATCATTATTCTCATTAGATATTATTACTATCAGCTGCGGCCATATGCGTACACCATCCTTTCTTTTACAAAGAGGGATAGACAGACAGAGGTGTGTTTAAGGTTCTCTTCCATCACGCGAATTGCAATCGATAGGTATGAAAGGGGGAGAGAGAGAGAGAGAGTAGACGTAGTGGGACGGCTGACCGCAGCTGACGCAATAGTAGTGTAGTGTATCCCAGTGAAAGCGCGCAGCGCAGCCGCGCCATTGGGATCGGCCGCTTCAACCTACATTTCATTATCAGTGCGCCGCTGGCCGCGCGCCCGGTATACACCCGGTACATACATATATAGATGTACATACGTACATACGTATACGTACTGCGATTCGTACATACGTACATGTGTACGTTACCACTGCGACTTGCGATATCGACGGTTCTTTCGGTTACCGACGCGTATACGCGTGCTCGTTCGCTCGCGTGGTTTCACCCTGTCTATCTCCTGTGTTGACGCTGGCTCGTAAAGGTTCTTTCTTAATGAGCGAGAGTTGATAACGCTCTCTCGTGGCCTGAGTTGTTTATAGCGGTTTAGGCGCATTGTTATGGATAAGGAAATCATAATTGTGCGGTTTGAAATGAAAATTATCGTTGGAGGGTTCGATGTAACAAGGTAATGGTACCAGAGTCTGATGATTGAAGTTTAATTTTTTCATAAAAGAATTTTGCTAGACTTTCTATTCACACACTTTTTACACGAACCTCTCCAGCTAAAAAAACTCAACCGATCCCGAATGAGCGTGGATAAATATTTCTCGCTGAAACGAAAAAAAAATATTTAAAAAATGAACCTAAAAGATCTAGGTACGACGACCACGCTCATCAGGTATACATCATCACCGGTAAATTTCGACCGGACTCGACGATCGCATAACCCGTTGCGGCCTCCGGCTACGAACCTGAATCGACGAAGCCGGCGAAGGCTTCGCGGAGAACGGCGAGCCGGTCGATGGGCAGGCGGCCTTGTCCGGCGTCACCGCCGGCCCCCCGGAACTCGTCGAGGCCCTCGAACTCCTCGTCCGGCCGCTCGTACGCCGCGCCGTGCTCGTACGTAGGCCTCGGCGCGAACTTACGGCGTACAATCATCATCGTCGTCGTCGTGGTACGGGGTAGTGCAAGTGCAGGTGGCGGTGGTGCTAGGTCCCGATCGAGGTGGTGCTGGTGGAGATTGGGCTGGTGATGGCGGTGGCGGTGCCGATGGTGCAGACGACCGTCCTCGTCATGCTGGCTTTTGTGCTCTTTGGTGATAACGCTAGAGGTGGCGGTGGTTGTGGTTTTTGTGCTCTGGGAATCACGTTCATGCGTGGGTGGAGTGATATGGGATGTGATTGGGGGTGGAGCTAGGCGTAAGTGCATCCATTGGGTCTGCCAGCGGTCATTCTCGAAGACACGTATCGCGGCGGCGGAGTCGCGCAGCTCCGGGGGCAGCGCGTCAGGGTAGAGATATAGCTTGGGCCTACCACCGGCCGCCGACGCGGCAGCTTCGGCTGTCAGCTCGGCGTTATTATTGCGCTGCTGCTGGTACTGCTGCTGCTGTTCCTCGAGACTCGCGGCGAGATCGAGGTCGAGCTCGTAGTAGGCCGAGGAGAGACGGGGACCGGAGGTGCCGCCCGGTGGGTAGAGGAAGTACGGGTACAGGCTTGTCGGGGGTAACCAGAGCTCCTGGTAGCCCGTGTCCTCGTGGGGTTCGTACGGGTACAGGGCCGAGTCCGTGCCCGAGAGATCGTACGACGCGGACGACGGGGGCAGGTTCTCTGAAACACACAAGCAGATACGGCACACGGGCCCCTGGTCACACATTCACCACGCACTCATACTATATGGGTTTTTTTTTTCATTTAGTTTTGGTTTTTGTTCAGAGTCGTTGTGTGGCGGGTCGTTAAATAAAAAAGTTGAAGCGAATCGAAAGATAGATAGAAATAGAAAGAGAGGGAAAGAGAGAGCAAATGGGACCGGACGAGCTAAAGAGATTAAGCGGCGGGAAAAGGAGGAAAGAGCGTATTGAGATCCGAAGGCTGAAAGAAGATGGAAATTAAGCCGGAGAGAGAGAGAGAGAGACAGCGAGGCCGAAGTCATAAAGTAACTTTTCAAACTCGATGTGACAATTAAGGGAAAATAGAAGAGAGAGAGAGAGGTAGACGAATCGCGGGAACGAAGAATACGAAAAGGAGGAAGAAGTTGCTCGCGAGTACTAGAGAAAGAGAGAGATCAGAGCGGAATGTAGCGCACTAAGGAGCGTAGCGACGGGTGGGGCAAAAAGAGCAAGGTGAATTCCTTTAAGAAGATTCGGAGCCATGTATATATACACACATATATATACACACACACAGGAGGCGAAGTTCATCCTCTGTGGACTGGAAGGCTGCTGCTGCTGTGCTGTGCTGTACTGGCAGCGAAATACGCGGGAGAGAATCGAGGCAGCAGTAGCTGTTTGCTCGCGCGCGAACAGTGGCAAACAGCCGACGTAAGAAGCTGCTGCTGCTGCTACTGCTCCTGCTGCCGCCGACAAGGTACGTACGTACGAACGAACGAACGAACGAACGTACGTACCGTACCGTACGTGTGCATAAAGCAGTTTCGCGCGAGCGCTCGTCGTGAATTTTGCATCCCAAGCGCGGTTCGTTTAACCCGCCGGGAGAGAGGGAGAGAGGAAGAGAGAGACTTTTCTCACCTCGATTCTGAAGCCGTTCGACTGTTAAGACAGACAGAGACGAGCGCGACGGTGACGACGTCGTCGCGTACTCGAGAGTAGAGAGAAAGAGAGAGAGAGAGAGAGTAAGAGATAGAGAATCGCCTCCAGGGGGGAGTGAGAGCACTCGAGTGATTTCATAAACAACGCTTGGTCGTGATTCAATAATCGAAGATTTCGAAGGCGCTGGGAATAATGTTTGCTCGGATTTGGGAGGGAAACTGTCGAGACGCGCGTTTGGGTGCGAGGAAGCGAAAAAAAAAATAATCATAAATCGCAAAGGGGGTAAAGGGGTAGCAAGGTGGTGGTTGTGATGATGATGATGATTATGATGAGGCGTTAGGTTTTTTGATATTGTGATTATTATTATTTATAGTGAAAGAGTAAGTCGGTGGTGGTGGTGGTGGTGGTGGTGGTGGAGTGTTGATATAAAGTGACATGCTACCAAAAGGTACAAAACACACACAGAGAGATAAAAAAGATAACGAGTGCCAAGAGATAAAAAAAAAATGAACGAAGTCAGAAAGAAAAAAAAAACTAGAGAATTATATACATGCATGTAGGCGCGTGCACAAAGTGAACCACTATATATAGTATATACTACTATACCACCACGTGCAATCGTGCGATGCGCATCGGGCTTTTTAATGGCATGCGGTGCTAAGTTCTCCGTGTAGTACCTTGCCTCTAACTGCAGTAGCTAGAAAGAGAAAAAGAGAGAGAGAGAAAGGAAGTAATGCGATCTTTCTCTTTCTTTCTCTTTCGTTAGATGCTCCCGATTGATCGGCCTGTCGACGCTCTCTTAATTCACGCGACGGGCATATATTTTTTTGTTATATTTATCTTCATGGTAAAGCACATAGAAGCTACATAATTGTATGCGGTAGTATCGGTATATATATGTATATACTTACACATTGAGATATAACCACGTATATAATAAAATATTTATAAAATGTATATATATACTAGGAAGCAGAAACACTGAGAATATATATACGTATACTAGTACGTTAAAAAAGAAAAAAAAATAAGATAACGCAAAAGCTAGGTAGAACCGAACGAAATTCGTATGTATATATATATACATATATGTACAAAAATTCGAAGCCAACTCGTCCCCGGCTACGTAAACGAGAGGGGACGGGGGGCGAGAGAAAGGTGGAAAGAGGCAAGGTACATACGACGTGTGCAATATTGTGCCGAGAAGCGTGCATCGGAGCGTCCTTGAGAAGAGGAGTCTTCGTGCGTCGTCTGGTCTCTTTCGTCTTCTTCTTCTATACCTCCTTCTGCCTCGGTCGGCACGGTTCTGTTTTTTTTTTCTTTTTTACTCTTTTTCTTTTATCACGGATTTACACACGCGACTCTGTATACACGGATACGTCGATGTCGTGTTGCTTTATGTGCGCTTTAACGGACCGCTCGTCACGAGACACGTGTGTCTTTTACGAATTTGACACGGTTTGGGGTATACAAGGCTTTCGTCGTCGCTCTATCTGGCCGGAATAAGTGGTACAATGATAATAATTCGTTTGTTTTGCATTGTTGTCGGTGATTTTGGGATGGAGTGAAATTTATCGAACTTGTTTGTTGATTCTCGTGGAAGTAGTATAATTGAAGCTATTACGATTTTAGTGGGATAAATTGTCTTGTAACGCTACGTACCATAAACAAATTAATTCATAATTAACATACCATGAAAATTTGAAAAAATAGAACAAATCATAGTTTGGTTTCTGTTTTTAAATTTGAATGAAATTTTGCCGATCTGTATTACGATCCATCCAAAATCACTTGCTGAAATAATAAAATAAAAATTCCCCAATACTCGTAATATCAACTCAACTACTACTTTAAGTTTAACCTTAGCAAGTCAGAAAGTAATCCACGTATACTCGATCAAATCAAAGTATCCGATAAAACGTGCCCGACTGTCCGGTAAATTTTACTACCACCTTTTCCCCCCCGCTCGCTACAATCCCGACCCATTAAACCACTTAATAACAAACTCTCATATCAACAAAACCCATTCACTTCTACCCAACCCCCTATCCCTCCTCTTTACCTCCATATCAAATCAATATCGACGCACTAAACTGCGCCGAAACTCCGGTACTAAAAACTTTCGCGCCCCCCACACATACACACACACACGTAGAAGCTAAACTCAGCCTGCAGTGAACAATGAAAAGCCGCGCAGTCGCCGCGAGATAGAGCGACGCGTAGCAGCTTGAGGCGCGCCGTAATTCGCAATTACTTTGCGCGCGCGCGCGCGCGACGCGCGGGTATAATCATCCCCCCTAGCGTTTGGGGGGGAGGGAGGGAGGGGTGGATAATAAGGGGACGATAAACGACGTGCGCGCAGACTCGTAAACGCGGTAGACACGCGTGTTTACAAGGTGACGAGTCGACGAGAGCTTAGTCAAATTCTTAGTTTTCCATCTGAACGTTCGCGGGGTTAAGTATCAAGAGATAATGAGCTTTTTTTCTTCTTCTTTATATATTATACGATATGTCAAATATGAATTTACGATATATAAAATAAACTTCTGATTAATTACAACGAAATTAAATCCACTCGATGCATATATATTATAATGAGATCAGACATAATTAATGTTATATAAATTGACATATTTTCGATATCAATAACCTCATATTGATAATAATTAACTAAAGTAAACACCGGCGTGTATATATATATACACACGATACCATTATCAATTTTTTTTTCTTTTCCTCCGGCATATAACTAAATTACCGAGAAAACACAGTATATAGCGTACATAACGCTTCTTTGACTAAACCACTCGAGGCAAGAAGACTACACCTGCCGTTTGCGCGCGTACACGCATACATACATACATACATACCCACATACTCGAGAGAGCAGTGCGTTTCAACGCGCGCGAGAATCTCTCTGAATTATCTCTCGCTCTCACACACACATACACACACACACGGCGAGTATAGTCGTTCCAGAGCACCGCGCGTCTCTGTCTCTCTGAAAAGCGCACTCAAACTTTGTTGTCGCGCCGGTGCCTCGTAGACTGACTACTACTACTACTGTATACATACGTATATGTATATATACAAGATATACTCGACGCGGTGCCGGATTTTTGCTCGGGCCATCAATTGGAGATAGCGCGCGCGCGCACGCGGGCGTCTGTGAGGATATAGATAAAGTTTTCCTTATCACAAACACGTATGTATAATATACGATTGTCTTATATATCACGTGGAATTATTGTACGAATTTAAAACTATTCGCCTGATATTACTCAGCGGTTGGGTGTGATAAAAAAAATAATCGCGCGATAATGAGCCAATAGCGACGGCGTATAGAGATCAAAGCATGCAACAGCGATCGGTCAATGTTAAGGACAAATATGGGCGCTTGGTATATAGGAGAGAGAGAGTGAGATAGAATGGACCCTTAGCACCTACACACGCTGGTGCCGCGTTCTCGGGTGTACGTCGGAGATTAATGAATGTACATATATTATTACAAATTCGAAATTGTGGTCATTTCGGTAATGAATTTAAAAGGGATTATTAGTCGCTCGAGACACATCGTATAAACACATTTTAATAACTGTCTGGGCACGTCGATTAACGATAATCGACAGGGGGTGAATTAAGCTCAAATTAATTTTCACCGTATAACTATAGAGATCTGAATTTTCCAGTAATCCCGAGCGATGAAGAAATTTCAAAGAACGGCAATTTTACGTTGCTACTACTACCCCACCCCCACCCTGTAAAAGTATAACCGCGCCTTTGTGTCAGAAAGGAAGGCAGGAGCCGCGACAAAGGCGAAATGTTTCTTTCCCCCCCTTGAAACGCGATCAAAGAAAAGGCCTGTCAATTTTTCCGCGGTCGCTTTTGTATTGCGGAATGTGCCTCAACGCGCGATTGATTTTCCTTCCTTGAGTAGACGAAAGTATAGGTATATGTATACATATAGACAAGCTTTCGGTGCTCCGGTTATTAAAGGATTAGCAGAGAACCAAAAGGGATGGAATTTTCGACTTCAGGTTGTGAATTTTTTAGGTGAGGGTTGGTACGATAACGGGTTTGAATATTCAATTGGAGCTGTTGGAAGGAGGAGGGAAGGCTTGCATAAAGGGAGAGGATTGACGCATGAAGAATGGAGAGAAGGAACAAGAACAGAAGGGAGACAAAGTTGTTGTTGCCTGTGACACAATGTACGAGCGCACGGCTCTCTCTCTGTGTGTGCCAATCAAGTTTACAGATGTTTGTTTGATGGACTGAAGCGCGCTGCTATGTTGTAACGTTTTATCGAGTGAATTTGTTTATTACGTCGATCGATCGATCGGTTTATTTAGGTTAGTGAAACTGTAAGACCACCGATTTTACATATTGTTAAAGTACGCGTATAATAAGAGAATAACATTTTAACTTTCAACATTAACTCTTGCTACACTCGAAATCGAACGCATCTAAAAATAAACCATCGAGAAGGGTGCGCGCGCATATATACATACACACACGCATGGATCGCGAACGTCGAACCTCTTGAACGACAAAAAAAAACCCAACCCCCTCCGGCGTATGTATACGTTCATTCTTCCGCAACTGCAACCAAAGCCCCTCGTGACGAACGACATTCGCACTCTCTCTCTTTCGAGGTATAATACGAGACAATAAGCCTCCTCCTCCTCCTCCTCTTCGTCCCAGATGCTCGCTCCCTAGGCTAATTACGCAGTGACCCCTAATAATCGAGTACACCTCGCCACCGCTGCGCGATGATAAAGACATTAATCACGAGAGCCAGATAGAGAGAGAGACGAGCGGGCAATCGAAAGAGGTCGAAAAAAAAGAAAGAAACGAGTGAGAGACTGAGGTGCAATCGGAGAAAACGAAATGAATTATCGGATTGCGCGTTAGCGAGAGAGAGAGAGAGAGAGTGAAACTGCAATCCCGTAATTAACGGTAATTAACGGAGAGAGAGAGAGAGAGAGAGGCCACCGAAATTAAGGTCAAGACGATAAAGTCGCAGAGCGCGCGTCCGCGTTCTCTATCTGCATCGCGATAGGCCTAGCGCTAATTAAGGAGCGAACGCGAGAGCAGAGGTAGTTGGGGTGTATGTGTGTACGTGTGTCGGCATGTATACACGTGTAAATATCGGAGAACGATGTGGAGAGAAATTGAAAATTTTCGGGTGGTTATAATTTTAGGAAAATTGATTTTGGAGAAGGGAATGAGTATAGTTGTCCTTAACATTGACACGATATGTGTATCTATATAACGCGTTATTTTCGGTCGATAAGAACGCACAAATAATATACGCTAGAATAACGTAATGGTTATTGTATGCCACGTATAAAAAAGAAAAGAGGATTTAACCTTAATATTCATTACCCATTGATTAATGTAGCGTTACTGCTTATACAAAATAAATAAGCGGCAATTCACAATATACGTATAGATATATTTATTTACAAGTAATATGTTATATAAGTTCGGGCGCTGATTGTTTTTTTTTGTTTTTTCTTTCTCAAGGTGAGATATAGATGCGCTTGTTGGTTATATGTATATATATTGCACAATCATATATATAAAAAAAAAAAAAATAGGACATTACTATAGCGTCAGTAATGCATTAAATAAGCCTTTCATATAAATATGCGCATAATAATAATAATAATAATAATAATAATATATGTACTATAAAAATAAACGTCTTGGCGAAATCGAGATTCTACCAAAGAGCATACTTGTGAAATAAAAAGTTGAATAAGGCCAAGTCGTCAAAAAATATATATAATATAATATATATAATATGTACTATTCAATGAGGATATATAAAAAAAAAGAATATATTGTACGAAAGAAACAAAAAAAAACGTTACTCACGATGATCACTGTATGCACAGTATATATCACAATTTACACATGACACTGAGAGTATGTAAAAATGAGAGATTTAACAAAAAAAAATAAAGACAAAACAATAATAATATTTATATATGTATATAAATAAATATATATGTATTATACGATAATAATAATAATAAAAATTTCTGCAGCCACCACGTGTAATTCGCGCACATCTGTCGCATAATAGGCGTGTCGAGAGTCAAAAAAAAAAGGTTCGTACACATACATACATATATATATAGTGAGATAGATCTCTCTCTCTATATATATATGTATGCAGAGATATGTCGTATATGGAAATGTAAATGCTCGCGGTGTTATATTTTTTTTTCTCTCTCTTTTTATTTTTGGTCTCTTTTTTTTTCGTCGAGGTCGTGGGTAGCCGGTGCTCACGCTTTCGGCGCGCAATGGCTGGTACTCACCGACGCAGGGATTGTGATTCACCATGGAGAAAATCCGCTCGCAGCGTTTCTTCGCGCCGTTGTCCGGACAGATGCAGCCGAACATTGGTGAGAGTCGCAGCTGTGTCCAAGCTTCGTGGCATGCTTCCCTATACATCGTCGGACGAACAGAGAACAAAAAATAACAGAAAATCGTTGAGAATTAATTTTAATATGGTTGTTCGATTTTATAATGATTTTTTGTTATGGTGAGTGGTATGTGGGAGGTTGGAAATGATTGAAATATTGATGAGAATTTATTGGCAATTAATGGGATTAATCTTTATATTGAGATAAAAAAATTATATTGTCAGATACAAAATATATAAAATGGTTCGATAGATAAAACAATTAATTTTTTTTTAAACTTGTTAATAGTCATAACTAATTTTTTCTTCGTAAAATTTACAAACAATTTTTTCAACTGATTTCACAGCTAAGATAATAAACGACAAAATTACTAATATTTCATTTAGCCTTTCACTCTGCTGAAGAACCAGCACACTCCAAGTTTAAATTACAAAAGCGTAATAATTAGGGAATTAAAAATTTTCCACGACGCTCTTACTCACTCTTGCTTGGGGGGCCGCGTGCCGCGCTCGAATGGCCATCGCGGCGGTGATTTTTCATTAATAAGATAAGATTTTCAATTTCACCTCACGCGGAAGAAATTGAACCGGCAGAGAGGTGGAGGGCATAAGAACAGAGAGAAAGAGAGAAAAAGACGCTCGTCTCGGCTGGACTTAAACGCGAGTTAAGAGGGCAATTTTAAAAAAGAAATATTGAAAAAGTTTCGTTCTCCTGCTTGAGAGAGAAACGCTCGTCGTGCACACCAGAGCAAGAGAGAGGGAATCAATTTTACAATCAAATCGGGGGAACTTCTTTCTCTCTCTCTCTCTCTCTCTCTCGCCTTTTTTCCACAAGAAAGATAGAAACAAAAAACCCGAATCTCCAGGAGCTTTCAATTTCAAAACTAATTTCATCCCCTCCCCTTTCCCCGCACGTTCTGAAAATGGCCATTAAACAGTATGCGCGCGCGTGCGCGTGAGGCAGAAGCGAGAAGAAGAAGAAGAAGAAAAAGCTACGGGAAGTAACGTCTGTCGGAAGTTTTTACTCTAATTAGCTATTAAGCTTAACAACGTAATGGCCACGCGCACGCTTGCGTATACAGTAGCAGCCAGTGTTTTCCAAGTATACAACCAAATCTTCGTTGTATACTTTCTTCACTCCCTACGGTATTCTAATAAACCCCCCCAATAACGCGCCTACCTATACTTTTACTTCTTTCCCTCTCTCTGTAATCTCGAATCATCGTTCTCGTCGTCACCTGCCACCACACGAAAAGAAAAAAAAAGGGGGAAAGAGAGAGAGAGAGAGGAAACCTCTCTGTTTGTTCCCTCGGTAGTCACTCTCTTCCCCTCTCTATACAAGCGATAAACAAAACCGGGCGTACGCGGCTCACGCGGTGATTGATTTCGCAGCAGCGTAGAGTAGTAGCGTTCGCGATAATCGTGCACGGCAGGGCTAACGAAGTTCGATTATCGCGCCTGGCCACGGCAAACATACAACCCCAGCGAGCGCGCGCGCGCGTCGTGTGTGTTTACGCGCTCGGCTTATTTGCCGTGCGTGCAGGTGCCGCGCGCGCGCGCGCACACCGACGTGTGCAGGTGATTTTATTTGCGATATCGGCCTGCTAGAGAGAGAGAGAGAGAGGGGACTGGATAGGATTTTTCTTTCCCTTTTTTTGTATATAGGGAAAAATGTGGTGTTGAGGGGAGAGATAGTTGTTTTTTTTTAGTCGATGTATAATATGCTCGAAAAAAAAGGGACCGAGGATAATAAAAAAAAAGTAGTACTAATCTTGTATATGGTCAGACACACATACACTCGATTTTTCCGCATTTGCAAATCTTATTTTCAAACTGAAATCTAGTCGCAATTATACGTTTACATAGTAGCGGTTAACGGTCCTTAACGAATTTCCAATTCGCGTGCGGTTACCTCATTGTCATTGATTATTATTGTGAAACGCGAAAGGCTTTCCTATATAGCTACGATACATATATAGGCGACACGGACGATAATATTGATCTGCGCGTTTAGGAATACATCCGATGTTTGTCCAATTTCGCAATGATGATGCGCCCAATATGTAACGTGCTCATATTGTAATAACATTAATATCTATACGTTTCGATGTGTATATATATACATATATATATGTCTGTAATAAAATAACTATAAAATATCGTAGTTTCAATAAGAACTCCTAATTGATCGTAACCCAGTGTTTAAACATATTTACCAACCTGCAGCGGTTGTACCTACCACCTGACCTCTGGCAATAATAATATTTTCCACTCCCCCGTTTTTTTCGTCGTCTCCCCGTTGAAAATTCACTGGCGACAAGCCGCGAGATATGCGGTAATGATCGAATGAAACATGCACGAGGCAGCCGCGCGCTGCCGGCTCATTCCAATTTAAGAAGAAAAAGGCCGACGAACGGGAGAGACACACAGAGAGAGAATCGACCCACCACCCACACATAGTATATACATGTATGCGATCGGCAAACGACGAGTGGAAGTCGGACGAGCGCTTCGGGAGCCATTGCGAATTTATGAAGTTTGTTCGGGGTGTGGGTGCTACTACTACTGCTGCTGCTGCTGTGGCGGATGGTAAAAAAGAGACGGGGTAAAGGAGGAGAGAGAGAGAAGGGGGAGAGAAAAACAGACAGACAAACATGGGAGGGCGAATTGGCGCGCGGGCGCGTGCGACGACGACGCCACAGGTCAATGCGATGAATTGAAACGAATAATCGGCTCTCGCGTGTGTATATAGTGTGTGCGCATTATTCACGTCTGCTTCTCTCTCTATATCAATATTTAACAGGAATAAAAAAAAAGGGAGAGCAATTTTGTTCACACGCGCGGGTGAAAATTCAAGATTTCTCGGTCCCTTTTTTTTCCTCCTCGCGCGCAAAATTGTTTTCATAACCTTCTCGTAGGCGACGACGAGGTTGGTACGATATATACGCACTTTTACGCTATACCTGCCGCACGCGTTTTTTTTTTTTTTTTTTTTTCATCATCTCGCGATTCGTAATATCCCCTCGGTTTACTACTGCGTGCGAGCGGCGCGTTTCGATGCGAGAGGTTTTTCGTTTATACCAGAGAGCAGCAGCCGCATGATCGCTTTTATGAAGCCTACTGACGCGCGAGCGCATCGAACTTTATTCTCCGTGAGATGGAAAGCAGAACCGCGAGCGAAAGGTGATATTAGTACTTTCTCTTTGAGAGTATGTGGCGGTGAGGTTTTTTTCCGAAAGAGATGTGTGCATTGGGGAAATGTTTAAATGTGGGTTAAGGGTGTGATTGGTTTTTACATGGTTCCTAAAATTTTCTATAGCTATTTGTGAATATAAATCAATATTAACTCTCAACTATATGCAATTACATTGACAACGATTAAAGAATCTACTATATCAATACTGTCACTGTAATTACAGCATCGTTATAATAACATTGTTACTCAATATATATACCATCGCTGCTACCATCGCATATAACAAGCTAATTAGTTACCCCAAGATTGATGAACCATCGCGATTAATAACTTACCCCATTCATATATCTGAAAAATCTCCCACCACGAACCCCCTCCCCCTCCATAAAAACGAAAGAACTAATTTCCTCCAACGTATAGCTGCCGAAAATCGCCTCGAAATTCTCGCATTACGCGTTCAGTATACCTTATACTCTTTCTATATCTCTACATACATATATATCTATATATACGTGACTACTCGTAAAACCAAAGGTGGCTGGTAGCAGCAGCGAAGGAACCCGAAGGCACTATATATACACCGTACGGTTGAAAATTTCTCGTACCTCCGGCGCGTAATAAATTATTTTAATTTCCGCGTCGTCCCCCGATACTTATACCCACCTCTTCTATACCACGTATCCTCTTTCTTTAGTGAAGAGAGAGAGAGAACGAATTTAATATGCACCAGGGGGGGCGCAGTTTTCGCAGCAGCAGCAGCAGCAGCGCAGTCACGCGAACGCGTAAGTCAATGTCGCTTCAGGTCGAAAGTGCGTGCGGGGGTAATGATACGTCGCGAGTTTAATGCGTTTCCGGGAAGTACTAGTAGTATGTGTCTGTCTGTATGTGTGTGTGTATATGGCGTGCGATCGCGTAGTTTCGATCCATTCCACCGGGTGTAGTTTTTGCTGCAGGTATATACCTACTGGTATATGTGTGTGCGCTTTTTTTTTATTCTTGAGTAAAGGATGGATTATGGTGCGTTCTTTAGAAGGGAAAGGTGTTCGAAGAATACTACTACGTTAATTTATCACTATTGAAGTGCGCGTGGTATAGAGCAAGAAAGAGAGAATAAAAATTCTTTTTTTATCCGATTGGAAAGCTTTAAAAAAGCAGGATTAAAATATCATAAAAACCATTCGAATTGTCCATTAACCCGAAATAAATAGATTTAAAGGATTCGCGGTTCATCGCTAACCCCCATATATACTGTTCACTTTTCACGTACTTTTATACGTGCAACTTATTTCACCACCTCACTTCATAAAATTTAACCACTATTGCCTCACCTATACGTACGCGTTCGGTCTCACAGCACGACGGGCGATATTAGCACCTTCCATCACACGTACATTACATAAAAAATCTCAAAAACGCAGAGAGAAGGAGAGAGAGAGACGTAGTAAGCACCTCGTATAGAATCCATTTCATCGGAGAAGGAGAGCATAATAACGTGAACCGGGTCAACTGCCTCTGGAAACGATCGAAAAATCATACAAATAATCCGCATCGTATATATATATACATACATACGCTACTTTCCACTTCCTCTACATTCTCAACTATATCCGCTCTCTGCGCACTTTACTCCCGAACACCGACAGAGAGAGAGAGAGAGAGAGAGAGAGAGAGAGACATTTCGCGCTCTTATTGAATTACGAGATCAAAGTACCGTCGGACCATGGCGCTTTGACGCCCCGACCTGCCGTAATTACCCTCAGCCTTGGTTAACCGCTGCGTATAGCGAGCTACTGCTACTACTCCTTTTTCGTACGTGTACTATACTATATATACATAAGTATACTATATATATACGTATATACGCATGTAATACACGCGCGACTTTTGATTTATTCGCGGTCTCGGGGCGCGCGTAATAATTCGCCGCTGGTGTAATTAGTGCGGGCGCGCGCGCGCGCGGCTTTTTAATAAATGCGAGAGCGAGCGGCGCGGTAGTAGTAGTAGTATAGAACGTTGGGAAGGGTTGGCAGGCAGTGCTGGAATATCGGTCGGGCTAATGGACAGCGATCGTGGAAGGTTTTAATGGGGGGGTTGGGAAATTTTGATCGTCAGAGTGCGCGAGGTATATATAGGTACGCGTACTTGTTTTTTTTTTTTGGGAGATGAAAGTTATTCGCGTGAGAGAATGAAGATCATTTTTTTTGTTCTTCTTTTTCTTTTTTCAACGTATATTTTATTATACAAGATGAATCTTTGTGTAATTTGATAATTCATCGCTGAAGCGCGTGTATAAAGCGAAATATTCGTATATCTGTGAAATTCATAAATCGGAGGGAAAGAATTAAAATATATACCCCCGCGTTGAGATGAGCATTCACCGCTTTTTATTATTATAATACGTTAAATATTTGCAGGTACAAGTAATATTTTAATGAAGTAGCAGCATGCAACGCGCAGCGTTGAAAAGATTTTCAATGTGCTTTTTACCGTCTATATATAAATATATATTTCCCATACCACACATTGTATCTTTATAAGCACATTAAATCTCTCGCGCACGTATGCTTTATATATTTCGAGTATTATTAAAAAAAAAAGAAACTTGAAATAATACACGACCGCAAACCGAATTCGTGAAATAATACCGTGAACAGAACATTTCATCACGACAACAGAGTGTCTCATTTTAAAAAACCACCGAAATCCTTTTTAATTCCCATTCACACGCTATATATACGTAAACAATCACAGCTCCACTCGGAAAGCTTTAAATTCCATTTTTAATTGACGAAAAAAAAAGAAAAACAAGACCAGGTATACATCTCGAGAATCAGACGAACAAAGGATCAGACACATATACACTCTCTCAGTGTGTGTGTACGGGTTGTGAAAAGCCGCGCGTCTGAAGTGAGCAAGTGGTCTCAAGTACGCGCGCGCCCACACGCACATCGCGTATGCGCCGACACGTTTTTTCTCTCCTCTCTCTCTCTGTATTTTTTGTGTACAACGATGTGGTAGCGGGTGGTGACACGAAGAGTACGTCCCACATAGCGGCTGTAATTTTCGATTCGGCTTTGAGCCCATGTGGTTATAGTTGGACGACCTCGACGTCGTGCGTTTGTCAAAGAATGCGTGCATGCAATCATCAGGATGCTTGAGTTGGTAATAAAAAAAAAACTTTTTCATCAAACTATCCACTACTCTACTTTATACTATACTATTTTTTCTTTCCACGTCAATTAGAATCCAAATCAGAACCAATCACTTGCGTCTAACCTGATCGTATTCCCCCTTCTGTCCACCAATTAACGTAACGTCTATATACCATTCCAAAAATGATCCATTGTTTCTCAACTCTCTCTCTCCCTCTCTCTCCGTTTCGACAAACTTCGACCTGCTGCTGGGTGCCTGGCTGGGTTCAAAGACGAACGAGAAGTTGCAAACTAATCACGAGAGCGCGCGCGCCGCCGCTCGGCCTCTCGACAACTTACAAATCGTCAAATCAATTCGGCAAACAGCCGGTCTCGGTTACAAAGGCAAACGATCTCTCCTTCTCCTCCTCTCTCTCTTACTCTCGCGCACGAGTGGCTTAACGTCCAGGGAAAACAGCACGCCATCGGCCTGAGGGGGTACGATAGAGATGGAGAGTGAACGAGTAAGTGAGAGAGAGAGAGAGAGAGACAATCGAAACTCCTAGCCAAGAATTAGACACTCGCGACCACAGCACAACCACGCTAGTATAACAACAACAACAACAACAACAACGACAGAACTGCCACAGCGGTGACAACAACGCTATAGGCTGCTTCTACTGCTGCTGCTGCTGCTACCTGTCCCCGCGTACCAAAGTCGCGTAATTTGTCCCGGCACCTTGCTCGCGTCGCTGCATAAGCACTTTGCCCTATGTGCATACTGGCAAATCACACGTACATGTATACATATATACACATATACATACACGTGTGTATATATATATACGTGGGCTGGTGGTAGCTTTTTATCTTGAGGGAAAGAGGGGCGTTGTACGTGCCTCGACGCCTCTTCGGCTATGCGCACGTTTGGGTGAGACGAGAGAAAGAGGAGGGAAGAGAAGAAGAAGGTGGTGTACGGAGTGTCTAAATAACGCTGGCAGAGTATTTCTGAGCCAACGTCGTGGGAATATTATGTATAGATTTTCTTTCTTTCTTACTTCTTTCTTCTTTAACCGAGAGATTTTTCATAAGTCAAAGAGTAGGAAGATTAAATTCGGTGAGTTTGAAAATATATTCTTTCACTCCGCGTGGGGAGGGGTTATCGTGGATTTCGAAATTACAAAGTTACAGACGTATATATACATACATATATAGTGTAGGTATGTATATACGTGCGACTGTGTGCATATAATATACACACGCTTTAGTCGAGAGATAATGAAGTTTGATACGCACTGTGTCAGGAATAAACTTTGTTAGCCTCGCGCAAAAAGCTTTCTCTCGTGTTGCTGCTGAGAGAGAGAGAGGAGAGAGAGAGAGGGAGCAGATCTAAAATTGTATTATCATAATTTTGCGAGCAAGGGGGAGGGCGCAATGCAGAGGCTCTCTCGAAAGGTATATGAGAGGCTCTCGTGCGAAGCGGCGTTTGTAAACAAAGCGCAAGTGCAAAAATTTGAAATGTAGTAGTGGTGGTGGTGGTGACGCTGTAATCGCTGTAATATACTCGCTAATGTATTGATATACATACGGTGTGGGGTTTAGTGTGAATAAGGTCGAGTAAGTGTTATAGAACTTTTTGGAGGATTAATAAAACATGTAAGATATTTATTATTAACGTTGTACCAATTAAATAAGAATTTTCAAAGTACAAACACCACACCAACACCTGCATCATTCCCACCGCCTTATACCTACACACAAACACCCACGACTATATACATATACATACACATACACCATAAATTTAATTTACATCGAACCTCAAAATTTGATAATAAACCCATGCGGCCGTATCACCTCACGCGACGCGACGCACGTAACGTTCATACACCAAAGGCTCATAATTCCATCCAAACACCTTCCACCTCCTCCTCCTTCTCCCACACCTACCATTACGTCTCTAACCTCTCCACCTCCCTCCGCACGACGCAATCAAATCCTCAGCGGCACTTGCTCTCCTCCCGTTGCTCTGGGCATTCCTCTAGCACCCTCCCCACCCCGTCCTCCCTTCTGACCTCGCGCAATGTGTGTCGCAGACGCAGCGAATTCCGCAGCCTCCCTGTGTAGATTGAAACGGGACGTTGGACCATTTATAGAGGGGGGTAAGGTAGGTATATACGAAAGTACGTTACCTATATCGTTACATAAATAGTCGCATGAATTTTAATACGCAACTGTGTATACGCGTGGTTAGTGTATTCGATTATCGATGGTGGTTATGTAACCGCGTGAATCTTATGGTTTTTGGTCACGTGTGTAAGTATATGTCTATGTATATGTATACATATGCGTATACGCGGGTCAGTATGACGTGAGGGTACGGAACGTAGGGGATATGAATTACAGATTAGATCGATAGCTGAAGCCGCTGCTATACTGCTGCTGATGCTCGAAAGAGAGAGAGAGAGAGAGGTGAAGAGGGTGCTCGAGAGTGTTGACAGATTTTTTTTAGCTACCCCCTGCTGCTACTGGTGCGGTGTAAGCTGAGATCGCAACCTGGGGTCGACGGTTCTTCGATAGCCGAGGGTGGATGGTTTATCAAGTGGGTAGGAAAATAGTTGGGTTATACGAATGGTCGAGTGAGTAGCTTAGGTATGCGTGTACGTGTGTGTATGTGTGTGTGTGTGTGTGACCTACTTGCTGATCAAACGAATAGTTGGTTGATGTTTTACTTTTTATGCGGTAGGTGCAGAGAACGAGAGAGTATTTGTATATAAGGAATAAGCAGTGTTGAATTTACTTAAGTTTTCTATAATTATAATTTTTTTGTGTTTGATATCAATGACGAATTTAATGAAACAGTAAATGAAGTGTTAATGAATTGGTAGCAACGTTTTCAAATTCATTAGTTTATAATATAAGGAATGGTAAAAAAGGTATTCGGTAATTATTATACAATTAAAAACTTCTAATTAAATATTCTCTATTCCTTCAACGCTGTCATATATAGGTACCAACCAACCAGTAGAGATCTGGCGTTCGAATAAATTAAAAAATTCGCGTAACATCCTCCTCTCGACAAATTTTTCCATCCCTCCGCCCCCCTTTAACTCCCTCGAAACTCCGTTTATTTTTCCACTTGCCACAGGCCGGAAACTTTTCCACCATGCCCTGTGAAATTAGTAAAATTTTCATCGCCTCGATTCCCCGCGACTAAAACGCGCGCTTTCACCACCCTTTTTTTTTTGTTGGCTTCCCCTTCTCTCCACTTTTCTCTTTCTCTCACACGCAAACAACGACCAGACAGATGCGCACACGTGAATAATTGCCGTTGCCCAAAGGCGCGTGTGTCAACCCGTAAAAATCTCTCACCAACGTGTCCTTCTACCGTTAAATCTGCAATTCCACACGTATATACATATATGCGGATGACGATCGTCCACCAACGATGCATATAAATTCCATAAAGCATGGATACTTCGAAATCGCAATATATAGTACACAGCCACTTGAGTTGTTCGTATAACGTATACGTATACCTATCCTATATACCAACCATACATACGTACAGTTAAGAAGCCGTTGAACGGCCGCTTGGAATGATTCCAGCAAATATCCGGCGTTTACTCCGCCATTAGCGTAGCCATTACATCTCGCGCGTCGACATCAAAGTCAGGCTATACCCGCGCCGTCGCTTCTCTTGCTCTCTCTCTCTCTCTCTCGCGCGTCGGGCAATTTCCACGGACGATCATCCGCAATGACTCACGTGCCCCTGCTATACCTTCACCCTCCTCACTCCTCCCCTAAAAGAGAGACAGAGAGACAGAGAAAGGGAGAGAGAGAGAGAGAGAGATGGAAGGACATACACGCGCGTATATATATACGTCTACGCCGAAGCGGCGTCCGTTTGAATTAATGATGCTGAATTACGAAGGCTGCTGCTGCTGCTGCTGCCGCCACCGCTGCAACGCCAGGGCTGAAGTGCATTAGAGAGGGAGAGAGAGAGAAAGTAGCCCAGAGGCGGAAGCGCTGTGTATGCGCGCCTTCAACCGCATTGCAGAATTATCCGGGCTGTAGGTAGTCCCTCTCCGGCTGAGTGAGTGAGAGAGAGAGAGAGAGCGTAAAACAAGCGCCGCCGGCTGCGGCAAGCCGAATTTACGGCGCGTTCATAACCGAATAGAGACAGTGCTACTGTCTCGCTCTCGGTTGTTCTTTTCCTGCCGATGTGGAAGGGGATATGGGTTCGAAGTGGTTTTTGAGGTAAGGGGTGGATTGGTATAGGTGACAGGTAGGTTGTAGTGACGGAGAAAATGAGTATAATGTGAGGGTTGATTATGTTAATTAGATATATTTATGAATAGGTTTTAAGAAAGCAGAGGAGAATTGTGGGAATTCCGATGGTTATACTGTTTAGAAACATGATATTTGAATGAAAGTGATGGAAAAGTTGAGGAACGCACGTAGAGTTGTAGAAAGTTAAGGGGGAAGGGAGCCGTGATAAAATAAGTATAAAAGTCAATATTTCATCCGACGTGTTCAGGTAAAAATAGTAGAGAAAAAAATCTCTCGTAACTTTTTCCCCTTTTTTATATCAAGTTCGAATGTTCAAGTTTATTCAGAATTATTTATATATTCCATGTCTGTTTTACGCAACTTCTTCGGTAATACTTTATATTATATGGATTTGAAATATAAATCACGACGTGACGTCAACGAGACACAAAAAAAAGCATGAAATATTTTATTTTTCTATATCTAATAAACCTGTTCTACGTCAAATATTCGTCTTACTTTTTTCCACCCTTCCATTATACGCTATCCCAATTCGAACCCATAATGGACAACAATACATAACAGTAAATCCACTCTACATAAACCATCGTAAAATTGTTTATACCCAGGTACCACCGTCGAACCTACATCACCGAAACTCTTCGTCGTTTTCTATTAGCTCCATATCGCATACACACAATCCACATACCAATTGTGTATACAAATCCGCATTCGAGCCGTCGAAAATACGGGCACCTCTGCGAAAATGAATAGCCAAACCGTCCGCCGGGGAATAAACGAAGATCGATGTAAATTCACGGTTATTTCTGAGTTATCGCTATACACTCCCCTCCCACACGCGTTTACCTATATACTATGTGTGTCCATCGAAAATGAATTATTCCATCGCCAATCGGAATTAACGACACCACGCGTGCGCGCATCATCGTCGTTGAATCAGTCCCGATAGATCGATTAAACGACAGCTGAGTAGCAGAAAAAAAATAAAGCTACTACTGTGGGGTTTATACATACACGTGTGTGTGTGTGTGTATCACTGGCAAACCTAATCAGACTAGTCGTTCACCCAAAAACGTATTATCTCAAGCTAATTAATCGCCTCGTACCACACAATCCTATTGTTCTTCCCTTATAGTATGAATACAGCGTTCGATCTATTGAGAGATCAATTAGCCGTCGAAGCCCCGTCGTGTCGTAATTTCGCCAGGATTATAGAAACCTAGAGCTCGGAAAACATAGAGAGACCTTGAGATATACACACGAGTGCGCGCAGACAGCAAACTTTACCTCGTCTTACAAGTTCGCGCGACGTCGAAGTAAAGGGGAAGAGAGAAAAACGTTGAGTGCACAACGCGTGTGATTATTATCCCTCGAGATATAGTGATTCTCTCTCGGGGGAGATGTGTATAGTGTATAGTACGTGAGTGTGTGTGTGTGTGTGTTTGTATGTGGGTATCCATTTTTGCCGCGTCGTATAGAGCTGATCGATTCTCTCACGATCCCCTTTCGGGTCTCGGGGTTGATGGAAAAGGTTGTGAGAAGTGTATATCTGTGTATATTTGAGTGAAAAAGAGAGAGAGAGAGAAAGTTTCGGGTGTCGGTTACGGATAAGGAAAGCGTGCGAGTGTATGGCTCTGGTCGAGTTGAAAGTCAATGTTTATCTATATACAGAAAAATATGCTATGTATATATCAAAAGTGGTTAGACTATTTCATTTTTAATAAAAAGAAAAAAGGTGCTTTGTATTTTTATTGATTTGTCAATCTCTCACTCAGATGAATCTACACTGATCGCGCATCCCCTTAAAAATCGAAATCACCTGCCACGTCACTCGGCAATTATTCATATGTCTCACCCTCCCTAGTCTTCATCCTCTTCATCTCGCTACTCAACCGCACAGATCCTCGAAGAATACACACGAGCCACCACGACGTATCTGGGTTGTACGCTACACCTCGTGTATATCCGTTATTTCGAAAATAAACATTTTCATAATTAAACGACGACGTCGCTACCGCTACTACTGGAGGAAGGAGAGAGGCAAAAAGGCCGACCCAAATGAGCCAACAATGCAGGTGAGCGATAAGCCATCTCCGCGCGTTGCTGCTGCTGCTCGCCCCGCAGCTTTACGTAAAGCAAGCACGTAACGCCCGCTCGTGGAAAATCAACAGCGTTCATATAACGTCATGAAATCCCGGGTCTCCTCTCTCGTGACAAATGCGACGAGATAAAGCCCCCCCCCCCCTTCCCCCTTATATGTATGTGTGGAAGAGGCTCGTTATTTTTCAAGCTTTGTTTATTTATCGCGGAAGCGATAGATGGCGCGCGTAAGGACGTTCTTTTGTGTTATGGGTCCGCGCGAAGTATATAGCTGAGAAGTTCATCTATGGTGGTGGTGGTGGTGTTGTTGTCGCTACAACTGTGTGTTTCTGTTGAATGAATGTGTACGCGAGGAGGAAGGAGAGGAAACTTCGCTGGGATTTGATTGTAAAGTTTGATTGTGTTGGGAGCCGCGCGTCGCTAGTGTAAAACTGGAATCAACTGATGTATCAATATATGGTCAGAGAATACTACGGCAGTTTAATTACGACTCGTATAATGCTGAACGGTATAACTGCTGGTCTAATAACCCGCATTGCTAATTTTAAAGGTTGATTTGGATTAATTATTGCTGTCGGGTGTATTATGAATATTCGATATACTACACTAATTTCTCGATCTGTAATCTTTTGAGTACTGTGGCTCGAATATCGTGATATCGACGGACTTCTTCTAAAATGCATGTGTTCTCAATGGGTTATGTAACCAAATGTTACGATGTGCTTAATAACCAACTGGAAATATTTTTTTCACCATGGTTGAAATGATTATTGCAATTATTCGAAATATTATCTTCAACTCATTTTATATGGTTGGTCCCATAAAAACCTCTTATTTATTATGTACAAAATTTTGTCTCTGTACCAACCCTGATATCACCTCTTTTCTCTCAAAACCATCATCATCTACCTACCTCCGACAATTTTTAAAAATACTCTAGGACAATTCGATTACTCTTCCTCCCGTTCCTAATCCTCGCGACGATATTTTACGGCCTCAAGACCAGTAAAAGAAAAAAAAATAGAAGAGAAGAAAAAAGAGAGAGAGAGAGGCGCTCGCGCGAACGCGGCAGCTTTTCATTTTGCAAACATCTGAATTTCATAAGGGGCCGCAGAGCGCGAGGCAGCGTAGTCCCCGCGAGCGGCAGGGATTTACATATACGCGCGAGCGAGCGCTGTAATCATATACGAGGGAAGGATAGGCCCTACGCTATACCGCCCGCGGGAACCTGCGAGAGAGGCCTTGATGGATAGTTCGAGATAGAGGTAATTTCGAGAGAGAGAGTGAGAGAATAACGGGCGGAAGGGTTGCCGATCCTCTCTCTCTCTCATTCCTTTTTTTTTTCTTCAGAAGAAGTCTCGAAGAAAAGGGGCAAAAGAATTTTTCGGTCGGTTTATTTGGACGACGATGAAGAATTGTAAAAGGGAGAAGGGTATGAGCAAAGTTGGTAAGGTGAATAATTGATGCGAGTGTAAACCGGAGGTATAGTAGTATACATGTGTGTATAATGATTTGTGTATTCACTTAATTCCACGTTTTAATTAATTCACGATGAGAACACAAACGCATTAACAATGCAGATATACATCCATTAAAATTTCATCGGGAAAAGGGGAAGTGTGATCGAATTTTATTATTAGAGAAAATTTCGCGATCAATTGAATTCCATTGATTATGCAGTAGAAGTGGTACAAGCCGCAGTTTGGTCAGACATACAGGGGTAGCGAAGGTTTTAGTGGTACCCGCCTTATATATATGTATACATACGTAGAGACGCGACATCTGCGTCATCGTTACCATGTTTGCTTTTAATTGAAACTTGAATTTAGAGACATTTATCCGACGCGTAACTCTCAAGTACAATATTTATCTAGCACATACGCGTATATCGTTAACCTGATGATAAATTTGATAACATATAACCTTTATTCCGTTCTACAATTAAATATTTACACATAACCGTATCACTCCAACACCCTTTTACGTCTAAAACCTTTCATACTCATCACAAAAACATCGTTCAATAAATTTCCTTTCCACGGTCCCACCCCGCGTGTGCCATCACACAAGGTTTCCCCCTTCTACACACTGCAACAACGTTCTCTCTCACTCTCTACAGCAGCCTCACTCTCTCTCTCTCTTCTCGGAGTTTCACGTCGCGCACCAATCACGCCCGGGGCTGCACACGCGGAATTTCGCCGAACGCAATTACAACGCCGGGCCTCTCTACTGCTGCTGCTGTAGCTACCGCCTCTCTCTCTCTCTCTCTACCTCCGCCAAGTCGATTTCGCGTAGGCGTCGAGCGCAGAGGCGCTTTATTACCGCGATTACCGGGGCGACGCGATGCTGGGCTACCATCCGAAAGTGTGCGCGACGTGCCGATGCCGTCCTGGGACTAATTAAGCGTGTGCGCGAGGAAGCAAGAGAGGAAGAGAAGCTGTCGTGAAGGAGGTGGAGGTGGAGGAGGTAGGCGGAGGTACGGTTTGGATTTTTTAAGGAACAAGCGGGGATGGGAGTGTGGTTGATGAGGTTGTGAATGATGAGGAGGATTGGAGGAGATGAGTCAAGATAACGTATGTGTAGGTATGTGGGTGTCTAAGAAAGATGGCGAGACCAAGATGTTAAAGGGGTAAAGGTGTGAGGTAGAGTATATTAGAGTAATAAATGTCTTAGATTGTAATTGTTCGTATATGATGTAAAACTTTTGTACAAAATTTTTTGTATTTATAATACAATAACTTATGAATTTTCACAGTTTTACCTTAAAATTTCTTTGAACCAGGAAAAAGAAACTTTGGATGTTTATGCTTGGGCGAAAATAGTTTTCCCGAAATTTCCGCACTATTCAATATGTTAACACAGCACTATAACCTACTCGATGCTAAGGATATTATCAGTATTTTAGATAGCTAACCAGTATTGGCATAGTAATGGCTCGACCGTAGGTGTCGATAGGTGCATTACTCGTGACTTTCATAAGGTGCATGAGAGAAGGAGATAGAGAGAGAGAGCGAAAGAAACTTTGCTAGGAAAAATATTCAAACGGCATTGCCCTTTTTTCTATCTCTCTCTCTCTCTCTCTTTTCGTCCGAGTGCTTTTACTTGATTGTAAAAATAAAAGCTTATAACGTTGAGAGTATCGTTTTTAAACCAATATCATACGGTTATAGATTTTCGATTCGATTAACCAAATGCTCTATATGTAGGTATATCGATGTAAGTTTTTACGACGTTGTTAATGTCAACCTAATATAAACATCCCAATTTTATAACCAACCGAAGCAAATTGATCAATTTAACGTTTGTTTGCGCAATGGCTATATATGTGTATTCGTACCAATTAACGATCATCGATCATCAAATTGTTATACTTTTACAATTAAAAGCGACAACATCGACAAACAAATTACATTATACAGGCTCTCGCAACGTATGAAAAATGTTTTTAATGCCCAATCCGGTGTCGTTAAAACAACATAAACCTTCGTCCCCTCGACACGATTAGTCAATTTCCAATAGAGCTTGGTCGAGATATATATATGTATACACGTATATACAGAGATATGCCCATCTGTATAAAATATCGCAGAGCCGCATAAATATTTGATCCAGAGGGGAATTCCAAACTGGCTTGCACACGCGGCGCGCGCAAAAAGCCGGGCATTATACATGAATTTTCAAAGGAACCGTATCAGAGAGAAAGAGAGAGAAAGATAGCTAGAGAAAGGAGAGAGAGAAAAAAAACAACCTCGCTCGTCCCCATTATTCAAATTAAATTCTCGAAACCCGACGATTTAGAAATCCCGGCGGCATTGCTCGAGCTCGGAATTTTCCCCCTACTCTCCTCCTCTCTGTCCCTCTTTCCAAAAAAAGAAAAAAAAAACTCGCGCCGCAGCATCTCATCTCCCTCCTCTCTCTCTCTCTCTCTTTACCCCGAGGCATTTCTCTCTCTCTCACTCTCCACAGTGAAAATGCATAACGGCATGCACAAGGGCGCGCGACTCTCGTAAAATTTATTCTCCCCTCCGTATACCGTCGTGAGAAAGAAAGAGAGAGAGAGAACGCGCGAGAGAGGAAGATGTTTTATCAATAAACGTTCACGCGCGCTTGGCTCAATATCCATTATCGACGCGCGTATAAAAGGCGCGTGGAGAAATCCGCTCGTTTCGCGCAGAGAGAGCGAGAGCGAGAGAGTTTATGGTATGAGGAAAGGGAGAGAGAGCAACAGCCGGCTGATTGAGCGATTGATTTTCTTTCTTTTTTTGCGAGTATAAGGGAAATTATTAGACGCTTGAGCGAACGCGTAATCGACGTGGTATGCGTGGGAAGTGCGAAGGGATTAGAGAGATGTCGAGAGGGGTATAAACAGAAGTGTGAAGAGAGAGAGGGTATAAACGATGGTAAGATACAATGCGATTACATTCCAGTGTATACTGGAATTTTTGGGGGAGGTGGGTGGATGGAATGGGAAAAATGATAATCTTTCGATTTATGCACCAGTGAATGATAAATACGATTTGATAACATATATATTGAGCGAATAAACTTTTATTCCCTTTCGAAATCTTAAAATTTCAATAGCGAGATCGGAATCTAGAACATTTCTATTCGTATAACTGGAAAAGGAAATGCCATTCCAATTCAAGTATCAATGAAATCTCGATAATATTAAAACAAGTTCACAAAGGATCAATGCTAATCTATCCAATAGGAATTCCCGATATACGGAATTAATATTTCCCCTTCCCGCAATCTTATACCACTACCCAAAAATCCTTCCGAAAAAACCTCAACCCTCGTTCATTACGATCTCCGCTCATAAAAAGCCTTACCCGCAGTTCCACCGAAAGACAAAAAAAAAAGAAGAAAATCAAATCAATCCGAGTATCCTGCTACCCCGCGATAAACATCAATCTCTCTCTTGCTCGGCTCTCCTCTCAGCAGCAATCTCCAGCAGCCCCAATTTACTTTTTTTTTTTTTTGTTTCGAACCCCCGTCGTCGTCTCGCGTCGAGCCAATTTCGTCGAGCCTCCGGTTTATCGCAAGAGAGAGAGAGAGAGAGGACACGACATCGGTTTTATGTGTTCTCGCGGGCTTTCGCGGCCACCTTGTCGACGTCGTATGCGAAACCGCTGCAGCTGGTCTAGCCTTTTTACGGTCAATGATGCTGTCTCGACGGTTTTGGGATACTTGGAGGGCGTGTGACAAGTTCGTAAGGTGCGTGCGAGGATTTTTAATTTTTGGCGTTGTGTGGGTTGGGAGAAAGAGAATTTGTTTTTTTGTATTTCTTAAGCTAATTTATTATCGAAATTGAACTAAGAACTAATACCCTTCTAATTTCTTAATCTATACCATAATATATCATAACACATTCTGAAATGGCAACAATTGCGGTGTATACGCGCGGTCAGGTTTCCGTAATCGAGCGCAAAAGCTCGAAATAGAGAGAATTATTTATAGAGCCAAGTTGACTATGCACGCAGGGGGATGATCTAAAGTTAGATACATAAGTTATAACGTAACTTTGCCACAGCACTGTTGAATTATTTGCGGCATTCATTCGCCGTGTAGCGCGCGTGAAATCACAAAACATTCAATTTGCTCAACTTCGTCTCGTTTTGATAAAATTCCAGTCTCGCACGGTTTCATTCAGTATATATATATATATATATACCGAAAACCAGATTATTATACCATTTAAAACAAATTTTTATCACAACCTCTCTCTCACTCTCTTTCACTTCCTCTGTTTACCATTCCCAATCCACTTTTCCGTCTCGCTGCTAAAAGCGTGAAAATTCAATTTAAAAACTAAAAATAAAAAAAAGAGAAAAAATCAGCAACAAAAGCATTTTGAATCGCTGTCACGTCATAATGCCATCGCAGAGAGAGAGAGAGAAAGAGGGAGTCCAGCAGAAATTCTTGCGAACGAAAATTTTCACGTCTGAAAATTCGAAATGTTTTTTTCCGGATGCGAGCAATCAACAATGGACGATGCACACACAGACACACACACACACACACACACGCGAGAAAAACGATTCAATGTGGCAAAAATTTCGGTAAAAATGCCGACGCGATGAATTAACGCGCGCTTGCAGAGTTCGACGTATTTTTTTTCTCTCTCTCTCTCTCTCTCTCATTCTCCATACTATACACAACTATACGATGCGGGAGTCGATGATGATTATTATCGTCGTCAACGTCGACGCGCGGCCGTCGATTTGCATTTTTATCGATTACGTCGCGGCTATTGTGCTTTCAATTTCTTCGGCTTTTGGATTTGCATGATTGAATTGGTAGCTCGAAGGGAAAATATGTACAGCATTATATTCATTGCCGAAGCAACTGGCATGGCTATATATAGAGTTAAATTTCTCCCTCCTTTTTTTTTATCGTCCCACGCACGCATGTTGCTGCTGCTACTGCTGCTGTCTATCGATAAACATGCCTGTGCGCACATTATTCGGTACTTCGAGCAAAGTGACTGCTCGCATGCACGTTCCATATTCCACTCGTTAATGAAAGAAAAAGACTGGTACAAACAGAACAGCAGCAGCAGTATATAGCACCAGGCAAATAAATAAATCGACAGTTTTAATTTGTTTTTACGTGTCGTCGCGTGGCCTGCCCGTATACATTATTCATTCGCGTATTTTATTTCTCCCCCCACCCCCCACCCCCCTTTGCAAAGGCAATACGCACTGAATATTTTTTCAGCCAAATTAAAGAGCTATACCGTATAGTATACCGTTATACTACAACTGCATGCCTGCTTTTTTCCTCTCTCCCTCTCTCTCTCTCCAGTGCACATGTACCTATACGAGTACGGGCAAAAGGAAATGTAGAATTGATTTATCTTGTTTAGGTTGCCAGCCGTTCAAATATTTATTTATCGCGGATGGGACAGAGCAAGAGAGAGAGAGAGAGGGAGAGGAAGAGAAAAGGCTACCATTGTCGCAAACGCGCGAAACTCGCGTGGACATTAACGAATGGTTTCCGCCCAGTAGAAAACGTCCCGCACGCGCGTGCACGATTTTTCCGCGTAGTTGATAGCGATGCGCACGCAGCTGTCTGTGTGTATATGTGTGTATTTGTATCTACGTGTGGATAGAACGGTTTGTTGGAAACTGATGGAAATACTCGTAAGAGTTGAGAGAACGCTCTTACTGTGATTTTTGGTGGTAGAAAAAATTATTGTTTGTTGCTTTTCGTAAGGGGGCTATTTTTTATAGCACAAAAGTCACGAGTTTACGGAAGATAATGTATTCTAATGTTATTGTTTTGATTTTTTTTTTTTTGTAAAAATCAAAATATAAGTAGAACAGTTAATATGTTATTTAACGTTCAATGAAGATATAATAATAACATAACTTATCTTTGATATATTTGTAGTGATATTAAAATGAGCTTAAGTAGATATTAACATCTATATACTTGATTTTATTACATTGTAACATTTAAATCCTATGATTTATAGGAAACTCTTAAGTCATTTGAGCAATTTCTGTATGAACAAATAAGAATGTTGAAGAATTATAAAATAATTTTTTATTTAACACCACAGCCACTAACATACACTAAACATTTAAACCCCGACCCTAAATCTCCACTTACCCTACAACAACAACGAAAAAAAAATCTAACCATCCCCATAATTGGCTACTACACTATACCAACGATCCCCATAGATCCCCACCGTAGACCAAAAAAAGCACGCGTCGAAGCAGTAAACTCATTTCCCCGCCACCCAATACACACACTCAAAGTCGGGAACGAGGACGCGACCAAGGGAAATGCGTTTTTCGTTCATTATACCTGGCACTGGGTAGCGGAAAATTCACGTATATATATACACACCGGACACCTGCGCATCGCAATCACGAGTCGCTCTGTACCAGCGTGCGGCCGCTTGGAATTTTTTTTCATCCTATCCGTCACGATCTCGCTCGTCCAGGTTTTATATAATAATAAAGCGCGGATTACGTGCGCGTAACAACGATGATGGCCGATGAATCGGCGGAATCGGCCAGCTGGTAATTAGGTTATGCGCTTGGCGAAAATATAATGAGCAGTGATTTTCACCTTTTTTCCTCTCTCACTCACTCTCTCTCTCTCTATCTCTTGGGTGTAATCGAAAAATGAGAGGTTCATTCGTACGGGATTTTCATTAATTATAAAAAAAAAGAGGAAAGTTGAATTTATATATATGTGGAGAAGCAATTTTTGCGATGTTAAAAGTTCACACAGTATATAGAAACGAACTGACAAATGTTTACGGTACAACCGCTGCTATTGAATTCGATAAATATGTATATAAATTCTCTCTCCCTCTCATGCGTTTATTTCTTTTCTGGGCAATTATTCGTTATTAAAACCGCGAATACATTTGTCATTTTCCCTCGTATTAAATTCTTCAAAGCATCGATAAATTAATCATTCATCAACAATCCTTCTCTCCCACACTCTCTCTCTCTCTCTTTCCCCGGCGCCTAATAAAATTACGTCGAGGCCCATTACGACCCTCGAAAAAGAGCCGTTCGATTCTACCGACTGATTAATATAGCAATAAAACATAAAACTCTCTCCTCCTCCTCTCTCTCTTCGCTCGCGTCGGGGCGTAATCTTGAACCGTGAATTCCTGCGGGTTAGAGCTCGTATATCAAGATTACGACTACGAGCGGTCATTAACGAGTAAATAACCCTCTCGGGCCGCTGCTGCTGCTGCTGCTACTGCTTCGCTCTTTCTCTCGCTCGCTCTTTCTCTCGCTCGCTCTTTCTCGGCGAATGAAATATGAAAATGCAGAGGAGGAAGAGAGAAAGAGAGAGAGTGGGACGAGATCGATGGGGACGCAACGTGTATGTGTATGTGTGTGTGTACAACGGAAAGTGCATTAGTGCAGTACTGAATTATTTTGAATAGAGAGAGAGGGGGGGGGAGTGGGTTGCGTATGGCAATGATTTGTTGATGTTTTGAGGCAGTCTGATGGAAGGGTTTAGGGGGTTGGCTGTGAGAAAGGAGAATGACAATGAGCGTGGGTGACTTTGTGAAAATAATACGATTGTTTGATATATAGTACTCGCGTAGATGTGTGTTTAAGTGAAAGAGAACAAATTTAATCGGACCCCCAGTGAATATATTTTGTAATATATTTTTCACTCGTATGCATGGAACGATTTAACTGTTGGATCTGGATGAAATGCGTGTTGTGAACCTTCAATATGTTTCTCTGTGACATTTTTAAAAATAACGAGTTACAATATTTGTTTGTAACATCAATCGAAAGGTTACAGATCCTTAACGTATCGCTATAATAATGTAAGTCAAAGAGCTTATAGCTTTTCAATATTTATTCAGTATAGCTGAAGAGAAAATCTTTCAAATATAATGTAAGTTTACTATATTTAAAAACGGTACGTTACAAAAGTAGTAATAATACAAATTTAAGCCAAAGAATAAATATATATTTCAAAACTTTCAAAATATTCAGGTAATGAACGTATTACTGTTATAATCTGAACTTTATACCACAGTATCTACCGATAACTCAACCATCACCTCTCGTATACAAAAACGTTCGTTACCCAACACAGCAATTCTCTAGATAAGTCATATACACACCCACACACACACACAAGGTACATCGTGAAACTTCCTCCCCATCCTAAATCCACGCGCGAATTATCGACGCATTAGATACAGCATACACATACACATCATCTCTATCTCTTCTATATTATTCAAGTCGCGTCTACTCGACAATACGGATAATATTCCCTTTGATATATCACGCGCGATGTATAGATTATTATATTATCGCTGACCGAACGGGAATTCATTTCGGACGTACGGTGTATTTTTAATTGCGATTCCGGTACCTACACCTATACATATATACCTAGATCATAGGTATATACCTATATACATATACCGTGCAGCAGGAGCAGGATCAAGAAGCCGAAAATGCGCAGCAACGCGAATATTTCAAAAATACCGGCCGCTATCCCCTCCTCCCTCCTCGAAGAATGCGCAAATTAGCTTTAGGGAATTCGAAAAATCCAAACACTGCTCCAGCAAGAGAGAGAGAGAGAGCGAGTGGACTCTCTCATCCTGCACACTGTAAGGAATGAGGAGAAAGGGGGGAGGGGTGAGAACCCCGACGCGCGCTCCTTTTCTGATATATTTCATATATATATATATATATATAAAGCGCAGCCAGGCGTGTCGAGGGCAGCTGTTAAATTCAATATCGCCGTCGAGCGAGGTATAATACATATTATACAATTCAGCTGACCGCGCGCTCTTATACGAGAGGTTAACAAAAAAAATACACATGTGCGTATATATGCCGCATCGGTAGATTGATTAGCGCATGAAAGTAGAACGACACAGTAGCCTTGAGGTATAATCGCCATTCACGAAAACTACGTATATGTGTGTGTGATACGTAGGTATGTATGTAGATAGAAGTCCCCGTGGGACACGTCCTTACGTAACCTTTTCAACGAACGCGACCTGCTCCACTTTCCGCGTGGGTCCGGCTACTATTTTAATCGACCTATACCGGTTTATAACTCACCAGGGCGATGAAAAAGAAAAAAAAACAAAACAACAACAACGTAGCTACCCTGCGCGCTTCCGTTTTTATTATACACACGCCACCACCGCAGTTTCACTTTCCGCTTTACGACGGATGCGCAGTTTCGCTTGACTTTTTTTTGCTTTTTTGCCTTTTTTGCCTTTTTATCGTCGTGCGGTTAGCCTCGTCGGCGCGTCAGTGTCAAGATTGCACACACGTGGTGTAGGTGGTAGTAGTAGTAGTAGTAGTCTCGAAATTTTTAGCCACCAACGAGAAATGCGACTCGGAAGAGAGGAAACGAGAGAGGATGGAGAGGAGGGAGAGGAGAGTGTATTACTGTTGTAGAGGAACGACGTACGGACGAGCAACAGCCTGCGCGCGAGGGAGATTTACATCTGCCTGGGGTCCGGCTAGTTTTACCCAGGGTTTTGTGGGTCTAGAGGACGACGACGAGAGTGGAATATGCGCCGGCCGAGTCGTGCTGCAGACTAATGAAGAGAAAGTGGTTTGATAGCGGTTAGGAAGTTTTTATATGATGCCGCATGCGGTCTAATCGAGTTTTCGTTGTGCGGTATATGATAAGGAAGTTTTTGACCGAGAGAGAGAGAGCATAGAGTTAACATATATTAATTGCGATCTTTTTGGAAATTAGGATATTTCGTTTATTATTGTTTTTTTATGCGCACACCATTAGTGACTAATTTTTCTAGCTCTTCATACTCTATTAATCTAGATATCAGAAATATGGCGAACATTTTAAAATAATTTTGGGAGGGATTTTTTGTTAACATAAACCTTTAAAAAGTGTTGAAAAATAAATCCGACGATTGTGAATCGTTCTGTCGCGATTTAAGTATTTGTAAAGTTACAAATACTTAAATACAACGAGAGAAAACAACTGTTAGCGAGAAGAATTCCCTCATACAAGTTTAAATGCGCATGGATAATGTTCTAAATCAGCATCGAGATATAGCTTCAAAATACAGTATGGTTATATCATAATAATGAAAATTGTAAAATACGGAGCTATTTGGATATAGACAAATGTGAAGTTCAGGTTCAGTTGACCCCTACTCAAGCATTATGAAAAGCAATGCAACCGCAACGTCGTATACTATAATATAAGCAAAACTTTTGGTGGTCAAAATTGATTGCAAACTCCTGAATTAATTTAATTAATCTGCAACTTTGAAACATTCTCAGCACAGAAACGTTTTTTTCTTACAGAATATAAATAATTTTGATATATGTATGTATGTCAGAGATAAAAATTACTTATTTAATTGTCTAGAGATTTCCAATCAAAATACCTACATATAATGAAGGTTTTTCACATGACAAAGTAAATAAATCGTTTATCGTAAATTTAATAAACATGAAAATTGTATTATATATTATAGGAGATATTTTAGTAAAATTAGAACAAGAAATTTCTTAAATACCTTATAGCAGCATAGTATTAAAATTATTTTGTCGTTTTACTTGAATTCAATTTTCCACCACCCCTAGATATTATATACACTGAAGAATAAAGAAAATCCATATCCAGAATTATTAGGAAATATCAAATTATTAAGTAATTAAATTTTTTTTCACGTTCGTGCATTACTGTTAAACATAATTATAATGTTCAAAAGAGAATCCATTCAAAACTATTACGCTATTATTCTGACATTAAATTTACGATAAAATTTAATAGAATAATATTATAATAATAAACAATAACAAATAATTCGGAATAATGTATCTAACAATGACGTCAAACGGCTAAATTATTGTAAATTATTGAAAATAATATAACAGTTACTCTGCAGTCGTATTATAAATTAGAATTACAATTGTTAAAATATACACTCGGAAAACGATATTCTTGCACCAACGAGAATCTTCTTGTTGGAGGAGGATTTTCGCTAAAAATAGGGCCAAGAGAATATCTTCCTATGGAAGGAGGAATTACCAAGCAACAGAAAGTTAATATTCTTATAACAAGATGATGATTTTTTACGCAGGAAGAAATTTTTTGGCGCAGGAGAAATCCTTCTTTATAGCAGGATGATTTTCTCGGGAGGAATTTCACTTCAAAACCGGAGGATCGTTTTTCTGGGTGTAATAACATTATATTGCTTAAACTCGATTATGTGTACTCGATAAATAATCATTATTTTTCAATAACGTACCAATAATGTCAAAAAAGTATCGAGTAAATATATATCGACATGTTTTTGTTCTCTTTAAGTCTATTTTTCCTTTGGCTTTTAAATTTTTTAAAATTTCGGCTTTTGAATATTTTGTTAAATTTTGTATTCTTCACATACGATTGGTTTCATATTCCTTTTACAACTATAACCACATACTATACTAACAAAACCCGAAAGCACTTCAACAAAATAAACCGTCACTTTTTTTCGACTTTATTTATTCAAACTTCTACAAAATAATTTATTATTTTTTTTTTACCTACCACATCAAAACTCAAAATTGCGTAACCACTGTTATCAAAAATCATCCACTATACAATTGAGATATCCTTTGTTCCAAACATTTTTCATCATCCCAACTACACCCAACCGAGAATCTTGTATTATTCCCTCCCCCTTCCTTCCAATTCATTCAACCTCACGTATTAGCCACAACCACACAAACCTTATCGCGCAATAGTCCAATTCCACACGAGGACCTTCCGGAAAAGGATTTCAGGAAGGGGAGACACGCAGTTCAGACACGTGCCATATCCCGCGGTAAAAAAAGACACCATCGCGAGGATAAAGCCACAACGAGAGGCTGCTACTGGTACGCGTGCTACAGAGAAAGAGATATCGATCTACCGCCCATTAGAAGAGAGAGAGAGAGAGAGTCGAAAAGTTTACCAACTGGAAAAAGTAGGTTAAGCCAAGCCCGACCCCCTGCGCGAGAGAGTTTCGTACGTACGTATAACGCGAGAGCGTACGGAAACGTACGTACTTACGTGCCCTCTTTACCTGAGAAGAGAGAGGTAGGTACGATCGATATGGGCCGACGACGGTTGGAACGACGTCATCGATGACGACGACGACGACGACGACGGGAGAAGGTGTCGAGGCCAATTCGGAGGTAGCGAGGTTGGGTCTTAATAAGGAGAGAGAGAAGAGACGAAAGTCGTCGACTACTACGCCGCAGGGCTAAGAGAGTCTGAGAGAGGGTTAACGAGACACGAGGATGATATATCATCACGCGTGGATGTAGTATTTTTAGGTATGTAGTAGTGTATTGCGTAATAAGCGTGACTTATATAGGTTATAATATTTATAGCTCGATTAATGATGTATTACTGTACAAACGTACCACTGGGACCGTTAATAATTAACTGGCGGATAGTAAATTGAAACTGCTGAAATATTCATCGCGCAAATATCCGGTTGTGGATATATATCGATATATATACACACACGTTTTTCTTTCTAACGTACCGGACGCGCGGTTATTAGCCAACCGAGGGTATCTCGGATTTCACCAAGTTGGCACGTGATCCGGGTTTTCTCACACTTCGGTAGCTGATGAACTGTGCAGCACGTGATTGCTGTAGTAATCGCGGTTTTAAAGGTCAAAGTGTACTATTACCTTTACTTTCGCAGTTATATTTTTTATTATTATTATAATGTAGGAACAACCAATAGTACTTTATCGTGCATTGTCGTCTCAAAGATTCATGGGACCGCGTATATACTGTTACAAAGGATGAACGAACATCGTTCTATACTACTTCCTTCTCACGGTGAGAGATAAATCCTTGCGGTTCAGCTCACGTGCGACGCATCTCTCGAACACCAATGCATGCTTAACACACGCGGATATATCCGTCTGTCTCGCGCTCTGCTGAGACAAATCTGCCGAATTCTACGATTCTCTTCTTCGTCTTCTCTCTCTCTATATATATATGTAGACATGTGCGCGTGTCATAAATAAACCGGTAGCATTCATTGTAGGGAAGAACCGCGTGTACGGGGCGATTCTGCGCGAAAAATTTTTGATAAATATTTATGAAGCCCCATACGAGAGAGAGAGAGAAAAAATGAGCTCTCACCACGACGCAGTATGTATATTTCGTTTCGGTTTCCGAAAAATGCTGCGCTAGCGGACCGAGAGAGAGAGGTACGCAGCTGCGAGACCCGTAAATCATCGCGGTTCGGTTCGCGAAAGCGCGACGTCGTGTGGATATGGGGTAGTAGTAGTATTATTTTAAGAAGTATAGAGGGGTCCATGTGTGGGTCGTTTAGTGATTGAAAATGTGGATGGTTACAGTGAAGTGGTGCGATGATGTATGTGTGCAATTCTATAAAAATTTTCTAATGATTTCTGTACATCGACCATATTACGATGTTGTATATACAAAATGAGTACACGTAATATCCAATGGTATATTACGTTATATAGAAACCGGAACTGATTATGCAACCAACCGTCTGATTCAGAAAGTTCTAACGAATCTCCATTACGGTATTTTAAATAATCCGAAAACCGGCATAATCTTGAATTTCAAATTCGTGCAATTTATGTCACTCGCCGTCTCCAACGTCATTCACATCACTCCCTCTCTCTCAGTCTCCTCCCCTTCCGTTTTCCCAAAAACGTCAACTTTAATCAAGGCTTTTCACAAAAAACTACTCATCTTCTCAAAAAAAAAAGAAAAAAAAATATTATAAAACTACGACCCGGTTTTCCGTACTGCTCACACATACTGCTGTAATTCCAGGTATTTCCAAAAGCCTGAGCTCTCTCTCTCTCTCTCTTGAGAATTTTCAATTTTCAACGTGCTGCTAGCGATATATACACAAATTTTTTTTTTACCCCGCAACCTCAGCCTCCGCTTAATGAAATTCCGTCTCTGCGCAAAAATCTATCCCAACCCCGTGTGGCCGATATATATATATAGACCCGGAAAAGATACACACTTTTATACTCGCCTCCTTCAAATATTACACGTGCGGCGTTCAAAACACACACATATAGTAGGGTGAATCCCTTGGCCCATCCACTGATCGATAGTCTCTTCCAGTCAATTTCGCAAGGGAGAGAGAGAGAGCGAGAGACTTGGCAATCTGCGCGTCAGATGCACTCGGAATTTGATTTATTCCCCGTCGCTCGTACGGCGAAAGATCGAAGTTCCATTGTCCTGTGGTTATCGTCGCGGTCTTCCCTTCGATGATTGCCGTCGCCGCACTATATACATATATACCGCGGTTATTTATCGCGCGCGTGTCCGCATCCCTCGAGGATTTTCTCTCCCACTATGTGTATATACAATGTATATATGTATGTATATCTTGCAATAGAATTATTAAAATTAAAACTGTAGATTTCCAGCGGCTCTTTTTTAGTATGAGAAAAGACGCGCGCGACCGAGTGACCCAGTTTGTTTATTGCGCGCACGCGCGCGTTCACCGCTTTCACGCTAATAAATATATATACCAAACTCTCTCGAATGACTTTCGTTAGTCTCTAGCATCGGAGCTATCTTCGTGAACCATTCAAAACCGATCTCGTTGAACGAAGAAGTGATAAACGGTTCCCCGATAATGAGCATTACTGCAATTTCGCAATTGCAGCAGCAGCAGCAGCAGCTCGAAATAAAAGAATAGTCGCCGCGCGCATCGTCCGCGTCCACTCTGCTGCATCTTTCCTCCCCTCCCCCTCGTTCGTGATAAAGAGTAAGAGAGAAAATATACGGTAAATTAAACCCTTTCTATTCTCACTCCTTATACCGTTCGTGGCTATTGTTTCGATCAATCTCTCACTCTCTCTCTCTCTCACACACAAAAAGCGTTTAATGAAAACTAACGAAAAGCTGCGAAGGATAACGAACAGAGATGGGAGGGTACAGAAAAAAAAGCACGGTGGACAAAGGCGAATCGAGGGATGAAGAAAAGGAGGCAGGGAACAAAGAGTGGGAAAGAATCGGGACGATTCCAGATGATGATCGCGTCTTATATATACAAGAGAGCGACCCGGTAATTATGACTAATGCAGCTGTGGCCCCTTGTCTCTCTCTCTTTACGTCCATCTCGCGATTCTGCGAATTAAAGTCAACTTTCCTTTCTTTCTTTCTTTCTCTCTCTCTCTTTCTCTCTCTCTCTCTCGTTCTATTGATTTGAAGGAAAAGTTTTGAGAGACGAGGGTCGGGCACGCGTATAATTGGAAAAAAATAGAAACGGAGGTACACCGCAGTGCGACGCGAGGTTCTTTTAGGACACAGGAGAAGGATATATAATGGCGAATTGAACTGTTTTTAAATGCCGGAGAGAATTCGGAGATTGGGTATTATTCGAATTCGACGTAATATTTTAACAGGCACGTGTACCTGCTTCGATAGGAAAAAAGGTCGAATATTTCTGTATATATAGGAGGTAAAGTAGCTTCTTGGTATTTTAATGAGGCGAATTTATATCTTTATTGGATGGAATAAAATTTTCATCCCTAAGAGCCACGATTTCCATATATATATATATATACACATGCGACAGAATCGAACAATCGTAATTCATATAGAAAGCGAACGCGACATAGTTGAAGAAGACGAATAAGAAGAAGAAGAAGTAGAAGGCATACGTCAATTTCCAATTCCACCGCGTCGCGCAGCAACATCACATCAAATCCCAAGCGCGCCGAGATCAGGAGTCGATAAGAGTCCCGGACATTAGGAAACGAGTATGTGTGTGTGCGTGTGTATATATATATATATATATACACATACACTGAGCTACGCGGCGACCGCGAAATAAAATCATTCTTATCAGCTCGACCAATCATCGTCCTCTCTCTCTCTCTCTCAGTCTCTCATCTCTCGATCCGAAAAATCATCTCCCTTTCTTTCTCTTTCTCTCTCTCTCTCTCAGATGTGTTTTTCCGCGCACGAAAATCAGATTCCGTTCGATCGCCGCAAAGTAGCTTACAATAGACTTTCATCCGATTGATGCTCTTGAGGAAAGACGTCGAGTAGAGAGAAAAGAGAGAGAGGGAATAAAAAGTTTCGTCGAAGGAAAGAGAAACAGAGCTACGTGGCGGCAAGGACACACAATCGCACAAATCGAGTTTGCCCCATACGCGGCGCACACGGGTAGGACCACCTTAGAAAGAAATGTTCCGTGGTTTCAGAGGTTGTAGTAGTACACTTGTTTATACTATATACACGTACATGTATGGTTTGAGTGAAAAATCATTTTTTTTTTCACGGTAAAAGAAAAATTGATATACATACACACACGTTTAGGAAATTACCCGCATCCTAGGATCAAAAGAAAAAAACCACCCGCGTGAAATTCCGATTTTACAGCCGAAGAGCCGGTAAAAATTTGTCCCAGGACCATCTCGGACTATATCCACAGCCGTTGACGCGAAATGCACACGTACACGTACAGCTGCACACGCTCGAGAGTTATGAAGATTTTTATTTTCATCGGCGAGCGAGCAACGCGCGCGCGCACACGTTACCGCTGCCGCCGCTGGCGTTGGTAGTAGTAGTGGTATAGCCGGGACCAGGTGGAAATTGCATTATGTAATATTCAAGATAGCCTCGGCTCATGCCTGCCCCCTCCTGTGGAATTACGTTTTCTCCGTCTGGCTGCGGCGTATATCCAGCCACATACACCAGTTTGAATTTCCCGCGCATCTTATTGCTAGGTAAGTTTTTAAAAAAAAAGAAATCTTTCAAATGCTGTGGGATTGAATATATATACATATACATATGGTCGACTTACGGGTACGGGATACATGTGACGATGAATTTATGTATATGTGCGTGAAAATATTGCGAACTCTCACCTGAAACAGAAATATGAATAACAAGAGTTATACGATAACGTTTATGATAACGCACGTCATGGGGGTATTAAAATTATATATATATATTATTATATATTTGTATAAAAGAGAATCGCATCGAGCGTTAATATCATGAACCGTTATAACAATATTCTATGCGATTTCGTATAATTTACACGTCGCACGCATATCCAACCACTGTATACACGCACTCATCTATACATATATATAAGTATTTAGGAAACGAAACAACAAACAATCACACGGCGCGCATCAAACCGGAACTAATTACTTTTCAACGCTCGTGAGTAGCGCAACAGCAGCAGCAGCAGTGGCGGGCGATACCGAAAAGTGGCTATATAACGAGAGATCAATTTATTATAACCAACCGCAAAAACTGACTCGCGTCAATCGCACGCACGCACGCACGTATATCCGCGGTCTGTACCACATTGTTGATTTTTTTTTTCTACCTCTACGGTTCATTCGTATATACGCTCGTTCAACGTGAGAAAGACATTTGCTCGACGCGCATTTATACATACGTATTCAAACAGACAGACATACGTACACGTTGGTATATAGCTTTGTTTGCCCGTCGGTGGATTCGCGTATATACGCGAGCGCGCGTGTCCTGATGAAATTGTTAATTAGGTTAATTGTAAGTGTACTTAGTTAATTGTGCCGTGAATCGAAACGAGCGCGCGCGACGGGTTCTCGCGTTGCGCTGGACGAAATATCGCGTACGCGTCATGGTGTGTTGTATGTATGTCTGTCTCTCCGCACATCTCTCACTCTGTATTATATACGTATGGATTGTGAAATAATGACGAAATTTGCTGACGCGATGTTGGGCAGATATGATTAAATAAATTATTCCCTTATTTTGCGTGTAATCAAATTGTTATATTTAACGCCCCGCCGAGAGTTATATAACGCAATTATTATTCATCCGTGTTAATTCGTTATTAGGATAATTGTGCGATTCACTTATTAGATGAGAGACAGAGAGAGAGGGAAAAGAAAAAAAGTAGAAAACGTCCTGAAGAATTAACATTGTATGTATACGTAGACGTGGTAGCGGTTGAAAATTGTATATAGTCGTCGTCGTCGCGCGCATGTGAGTACATAACGAGCGATTGATTAATTAATTAATTCATAATTCATTCGTTAATTAATTTACGTTTGCATTACGCCTGACGACCCTAATAACTCTTAATGTCGTCTGCTATATGTGCGAGTGGAGGAACAATGAAAAAAAAAAAAAATGTCCTCTGTAATAGTCCACTGTGTTATCAAATATCGGTCGCGCGCCTATCATACTCTCTCTCTCTCTTTGTTTTGCATATACCATCAACGCGGTTTATTTCGTGTGTTCTAACGAACAATTTTTGTCTATGTGTACATACGTATACACACCGTGATATATTTACAACTCAATAAAAATTTTTTCAATAAACGACCGTTATTGCCTAGATTTGTACCCTGCAAATAACAATCGGCCAATGAAAATTGCTGACCCGGCTGCAGTGTTTCATTCGATTATTATCCGACAACAATGATTACCAATTATATGTACATTTTCCAATTTTCCATTTAAACACACACGCACACGCACAGAATTACAATGAACATTTCAATGATCCATTTGACCCCAAAAAAAAGAAAAAAAAATCTACCACTGCCACTACCTTTACTCCATCTTCCAGGCCAAGTGTATACACACGAGTCGACTGAATCTTTCATCGGGTTAATGCCAATTCGGAGTCTGTCACCCGTCTCGTTCGCTCTTCCCCTTGTCGCTGTCTCTTTCTCTCCTATACTGCCGTTGCTATGTTTACACTGCGTGCGTTCGGTTAGCCCTCGACGCGGGAGGAGCTTTGAACGCCGCAGTGAGTGTTAAATTCTTCATTGCCATGGGGGAATTGAGAAGTGTTCAGCGTGTCGTGAGGACGCGGCAATGGTTTTATATTGTAAATTTGTATAAATCAATGATTGTTAAGAGATGTATTAATTCTCAATAAATAGGTGATCAATAATTAATGTATCCCGAATAATATATGTAATATTTCGACATAACCGTAAAAATTACCGTAAAATCACAAACCACCAAGTGCGCCCTTTACCTTCGCGTATATTATCCCCATAACCCCATCGCACCATACGCAAATGACTGAAGAGGACGCGAAGTTGAGTAAAAAGACACGCGCGTAGCTCTTAAATAAATTTATCCCTCGTAGAGCTCCTTACAGAAGCAGCGCCGAATATCGAGACGAAAGAGAGAGAGAGAGAGAAAACGCACCCCCTGACTTCTCTGTGTAACCCTTCCGCGCGTGCAACTTTTCTCATAACTTTCGCCCGCAAAGTGCATTCGGGGTCGTCGTCGTCGTCGTCGTCGTCTTTCTCTCTCGGCTAACTGGATTTCCCGAGGGAATTTTCAGGACAAACATAAGTGGCGCGCGGAAAGAGAAATAGCGAGCAGAGAGAGAGAGAGCGAAAGGGGACCGACTTTTTCCCGGGGCAAATAAATCCAAAGTCGAGCGTGTGCGCTAGTGAGAGAGAGAGCGAACGGTCGGTATGTCCGAGAGGCTCAAGCGCGAATATATTAGAAGGATGCGCAGTAGTAGTAGTAGGAAGTGGGAGCGAGTTGAGGGCGAAGTTGTATTTTAGATTTTTTTATGAGGGAGGGGTAGGATTAATGCAGATGGTAATGGGTGGATGGTTGAGTGGTGATTAATAAAATTTTATATTTTTAGTGATCGAAAGGTGACTGAGTTCATTAAATATTTTACACGAGTGGACATTAACCATTTATATGCGAATCGAAGATGAATAAACTTATTAACAATTACGTCCTTTCTTACTTACTCTACGAGGTAAAAGTCATATAGAAACATCAATGTGAGCTAATTAATAAAGTAAAATACACCATAAAAAAATTCACCATCACCTCTACACCTTCCATTCACAATACTTCACTTCCCACCCAAACCATTATAACCCCCCACTCATAAATACTCTCTCCGCGTCTTAGCAATATCGGCACTCGCAGCCCATAATTTTTTCATCCCCTCGCATAAAGCAGCCATACATACCACTACCACCATACACACACACCCACACATATACCTATATATATGCACCTCTCGGACGTTCATTCGTCCGTACAACTACTACACCAGTATATAGCAGCAGCAGCTTCTTTGACTTCTCTCACGGTCGATCGCGCGCGCGCACAGTACGCGTACGTACCCTGAATAAATCGAAGCCAGCAGCCCGGAAGTTTCTCCAACTCGCGATTTTATCAATTTTTCATGAGCCAAGACGAAGAGGCAGCAGCAGCAGTAGCAGCAGTAGCAGTAGTCGAGCACTCGTTCATCACTATTTTAGGCCGATTTGCACTGTTTATGTCGCTTTGTCCGTGAGCCGTAGAGACGGCATCTGTCGGCCTGACGATACATTTAAGATGAGAGCTGCAGTGTGGCTAGAGTAGCTTTTCTATGTATATACCTATATATATATATATGATTTTGAGAAAAGTTAGCGGTACTTTACATACGTTTAAATTAACAATAATTAAGATACTTCATCATCGTCGTCGTTGTCGTTGTTGTTTTTGTTGTTATTATTACATCACTTGTATATATTCGCAATGCACAGAGCTGGAACCGCGGTTGAGGTAGAAAATTGAAGGAGGCAATCTGCTGCTGCTGCTGCTGTCTCGATACGCGTGGCGCGTTCTTCGCCTACATCAGCAGGCTTCGCGCGAGAGAGAGAGAGAGAGATTCGACTCGCGTAGTCTAAAAAATGCATCGAGCATTGTATGCATAATGCATCGAGAGAGAGGTAGCGAGCGGCAAGCGAGTTCGACTATACCGATATATAAAGTGACAAATTTGAAGCGGTATAGAAGAGGATTCCCCACGTCGAGTATATGTATGTATGTATGTGTATGTATAGGTGTATTGGAGATGCGGTTGCCAAAGTCGCCTCGTTTTCCCGTTTCATTAGCTTTCGGTCTGGAATTCGATTTCGACTGTGTCTGCGCGGCCAGAAGGTTTTTATGGTTGGTATCTTTTTTTTTCTTGTCTGCTTTTTTTTTGCAAGGTATCTATAAAAGATGAGAGGTGGTCGTTGCGGTTTATGTGTAATATCGAATTCGAAGGCTGAAGATTCGTTAAGTATATATATATTTATTTCGTATGCTTTGGAGGTAGAATAAACGATTGACTTGGGAATATGATATGATGGGAGATATTACGTGGATGAATTTATGTAATGGTTGGTGCTGATACGGTTTAGTAATGTGTAATATGCGGAAAAAAATTTTGTAGTAAAATAAATAAAATAATAATGAAAATCGTTTTTTTACAATTAAAATTTTCAAAGTAACTTTCTTTTCTTGTTCATGTCTAGACCATATTCATATAATTATATATAGTCATTTTTATGAAAAAATTTTTTTTCTATAGTTAGTATTAAACAAATACACAGTAACATTACTTATATTATTCCAGACACACAAGTCAACCGAACCTTATACAACAGCGTATTTTAGATATTAAACGACGTTATTGCTTTTTACATTTCCCGCATATAGACTCGAAAAGCAACAAGCAAGAAATAGAAACAGCAGCGTTGGTGCAAGACCCGCACGCTCCCGTCATTTTTCTAGTAATATTAAAATCTAAGAATTCCACCTTAGAATACGAAACACTCTCTACCTTCCTGCATCTCTTTAAAAAAAACCGGCCCGTAAAACTTTTCTTTAAAAAAATAATTTTCCAAGACACGTGCGATAATTTTTTTAGCCCCCCCAAAAGTAACGCTTGCACGCCCCAGAGAGAGAGAGAGAGAGAGAAAGACGTATATACATATACATGCAGGAGTACAAATAAAAGATTACCACGCGAGAAGGTGACACGGCGACACGGGTGTAAAAAAAAAGAGAAAGCTGACGGCGAGAGTGGAGAGAAAAGAAAAGAAAGCCTGGAGAAAAGAAACGCGCGCGCCTCCGCGTCGCTCATCGTTTTGTACGCGAAGGAGAAAAGAGAGAAAGAGAGTGAGGGTTAAAGTATTTCCTGTCGCTTTGTGCCAACTACAACGTCGCAGGAGGAGGGTGAGAACGAGAGAAGAAGGCAGTTGGTAAACGCGTTTCGCGCGCCGCTCGTCGTCTGTATATTATATACATGTGTAGGTATATATAGTTTTCAAGAAGTTACTTTCGTGCGTACGCGCGCGAACTGGCAAGGATTTAATTGGCGCGAAAAACAAATATATATTTTGAATTCTCAGTTTATCATCAGGAAACATTCGATAAACGATACATATACATCCTTTTTTCTTTTTGCAAATCAATAACAACATTGAAATTTTTCCACATCATATATTTACACGTGACCATATATTCATTCACTTTTTCAAAACCCTTCCAACACAAACCTTCGTCAATTCGGTAGGCAGTCGCGCGACGTGCGCTAATTCCGCGCGTCGGCGCCCGCCACAGAAACCGCGCACCGATTGCGCTATTACGAGCGATGTGTGCGCATTGCCCGTGTGTATGTGTATGTATACATACTAGAGAGAGAGAGAAGCTCGGGTTACACAGGGTCCGATGATCCGCGCCCTCCCACGCTAATTACCGCCACGTGTGTATGTGTATGTGTATGTGTATGTGAGAGCTGTTTTACCGATTAGCCGATTAGCTCTGACGGCTCGTGTAGTAGTATACCGTTGAGCGGCGGTTGGATTTGATCATTTTTCAGGGACGCTGGGGAGTAATGCTGCCGCTGTGGGGGGTTTGAAATTTCGAGAGTAAGTATGATGGGTTTAGAAACGTATTAATTTTATAAAATGTTATCTTAATCAATCTACAATAGAAAAAAGTAAATGAAGAAGCATCGCGGTATTCATATATGCACACACTATCCATCATACCAACCGTAGCTTATTTACGCATCCCTCATTCTTTTTTTTTTTAATAAATTGACTTTCATCAGCGACCGGTATAAACATGCATTTTGCATTTCGTCGCGCTCTCACGCGCATATTCTCTCTCTCTCTTGCAATCGCAGCGTAATGTTTTAATAAACTCGAGGCTCCGCGGAATTCAACAAAAACCCATCCAAGCGTCGACCTCCTCTCTCCTGCTATATACCCGAAAATTCACGCGGCAGCCATTGCCAACGTCGAGCATGAGACCGGGGACAGGTGTTACCATCATTACGCAATCATTCTTCATCAAATAAATAATTGTCGTAAACACACGGGACGACGCGTCGAAAAAGCCATCGAATTTAAAAACAAACAAACATTAAGCGTACGCATTAAGCCCGACCGCGTCGAATTAATTACGGCTGGTATACGCACGCGTGTGTATGTGAGAGAGGCCAATTTCGTGAAATAAAAATAATAATTACGCAAATCGAATTTTTCCCGTACGTATACCGTGTGCGTAAACATACGCTCCTGCTGCTGCTGCTGTTGCTGCAACCGAAATTAAAGCTCGTACAGCTCGGTCCCATTTATCTACTACGTAACCGTGGTCGGTCGTCCGCGCGCCGTCACACTGTCTCTATCTCTCTCTCTCTTTCTCTTTCGTATTCGTTCGTATACCTACACCTCGTACGCTGGTTCAGTACCGGACCGCGTGTGTTGTTTTTGCGTAGAAAATATTTTCAGTTCTATTCCGTGTATAGAAATATCCTCGTATATGTACAGAGAAATAAAAAGTATACGGGTATATGATAGGTTTAATATTATACACACGCGTATATCTGATCCGTCCAAATCTAATGCGATTGATAAAAAAATTTCATAAATTCCTTCTGTGTCATGGTTCAGCTATACATATACTGTATAACAAGACAAACGAGATTCAATACGTAACATAATATTCCCATTACAACAATTTCACGAGTAAATTTTCATTACGCGTTTTTTTCGGGGGGCTGGTAAAAGGGGGCCGGCTAAAGGAATTTATATTCGATACGAAGTTTACTCTGCATAATCAATGCGCGGCAGGCGCGCGCGTTGCCGGCGCATCAATATTGATTGAAAAACATAAATATGCAACCTCGTTATATTATCGCGAGTATTAAAATTCGCGCGCGGGCGTACGTGTGTGTACATACATACGTACATACACGCGCGGGGTAAATTCATGTAAAGCGCGAAATAATCCGCGCATTATACTGATTGAAAAATACGTGCAAACGCGATTGCTTAATTCAAGCCTATATAGATATTAAAAAAAAGAGAGGAAAATAGTATCTGGGGTATTTTTATTCGAATTCCCTATATATCAATTTACTTCGTCCTAACCTCAAAACCTCGCCAAACTTGAAAATCTCAATAAAAAATTCAAAACTCCGCGCATATCAACTCCTTTGCGCGTCGATGAAAAAAATAGAGAGAGGGGGAGAGAGAGGGAGGAAGAGATGCAGCAATAAGCTTGATAACCTCGACGGACGGAGGGAGTGAGAGAATCGATACAGGGTATAGCAACGTGAAACGATAAAAGGGGTCCTTTTAATCAAAGCGAGAGCAAGCACATAGTATATATATATATATATATATAGGTGCTGCAGCTGAATTTCGGCCTCTCACGATTAGGGTATATGGGGTATAGGACGAAAACGGACGGCGGCGGTGGGGTGGGGGATTATTTATGCACGAGGGCAAAAGCCAAGCATTGTCCGGCAGGCGCGCAGTCGCGGTTTCGGCGGCTGTTCCGCGTTCGCGATTCTACGCTGCGTTTAGAGGGGGATGGTTTCTGTCCAGGCGATGCAGCATGGGAAATGCGTGTATGGATAATGGGGAGGGAAAAGAAAAAAGAGGTGGTGGTGAGAGTTGTTGGTTGTTTTTAAATGGGGTTTAGGTGGGGAATTGGAAGAGGTTATGGTTTTTGAATTGGTGAATACGAGGGGTGTGAAATCAAGGGTGGAAAGTGATTTGAGATTCCTGAGGGACGTGGAATTTAGGAAAACGAGTAGTAAGTGAAGATACGATCAGATATCATTTGTTCATTTTTTTTTTTTTTTTTTTTTTTTTTTTGGGTAAGTAAAAGTTATAATGAAAATTAATATAAAATTCTGTATTTGCTGACTGTACGGAACTTAAATGTAATGAAAATATTTATTTATCCAACAGTTTGAACCGACGTACACACAATGTAATTAATATTTTGTTTTCCAAAATGTAATGGTCCACGGAGTGTAAATAGAATTATTTAAAAAAATTTAACCTGTAAAATTAATACCAATACTTAGTAAACACAAAAGTATGAAATTTAAAAATCAAAAATTATATTATACTAAATCGGGAACTAATACAAAAATTCATTAAAATACGAGTCTCTCTAAAATTGAGTCACACTACTATTATGTATTTAACAAAGTACGAAATTTAAATTAATCGTTTCAATAACTTTTGACATACTTTCTACACGTCCTGTCAAAAAACAATGAAAATTCCTGTCTTTCCCATCCACCTTATAAATTTTACACCCGGAAATGAACAAAAATCCAAGTTCCAAAACGTCAGTATGAAAAATTCAATGGGCGAGGAAATTGTGAGGACACGCCGAGGCGCTTATACCATTACGAGAGAGGCTGATTATGAATTCCCGCGTCAAACTAAATTGCACCGGGACGCGCGTTACAATTGAATGTAGATATCGCGCGACTGCCGTGCGATACGGAAAGTAGTTTCATAATTAAAACTTTTCATCAACTCGATGCTTCGCCGCCCCAGCGCTCGTATTGAGATATATATATATATAATATAAGCGCGAATCTGCGAGAGCCGAAACGCGCGCGCTGGATGGAAATGACCTAAAAACACGGTTGAGCTTATTTTAATGCTCCGGTTCTAAGTAATTTTAATCTAATTTTCAATGTAAGGTGTGCGTGTATGTGTGTGTGTGTCTATACATTTCTCTACATCTTTCTCACTCTGCGTGTATCCCACCAACGTTGTATTAATTATTCGGAGCAAGGTTGTAATTATACGTTATTCTATCATCCCGACTTTGCACTTATTATGATTTTCGCCTCTAAATGCTGAGAATTTAATGATGAATTTTGCCAGGCTACTCTTTATTAGAAGTCTATAGATATGGAGGTAGTTTTCAAATTATGCATAATTATGTAGAGAATGTAAAGCCTCTGTAATTTATAAATAATTCATGATAACCTATAAGTGAAGATTGTTTTTGATAACGCTAAAGATTTTATTTTATCTTTATCGAATTTTAAACTAACTTAATTCTACGTGAATTGTTTTTCATTTTCAATTACGTTGAATATTAGTTTAAAGATCATCTGCATAATTAAACCATCGAATTTCCATATATTATAATACGTGAAAATTAAATTGAAACACAGTTTGAATAAAAATTCCTCAAGAGTCGGTATGCAGTTTATTAGTAAACAGAGTCACATACGAACAATCAACAAATATATTATGTATAAATCATAATCATATACAATCCAAAACCTCATTTCAACAAATGAACCCCACCCAACCTACATATCCCATACCATTACACCCCGAAATTGAACCCCGATAACCCCACCAATCACCACAACCCAACCCCCGAAATACCCGCATATATACACGCACAAAACACCCCCTCATTTCCCCTCTCCACCCTTAAAAGATCCGCTATACCCCATTGCTATGAGAACCGCAAACGATCTCATCTCCGGGAAAAGAAGCGATACCCAACGCAAGTGCGGCTACTCCGTATACGGACCACCAGTCAAAAGCTTCCATCGTCCAAATGCCTCGCGCGCGATCGCAAGCCAGCCTTGTTTGTTTTAAGCGCGCGGCACTAGCAGTCGAACCTCGCGCCCTTTCAGTTTGATTATCCAGTCCGAAGTTGAGAATTGCCGGGCGAGGCTTTTGTTGGTGTAAAAGTGATCGAAACTGGGAGGGGGTTAGAGAAATGGTATTTGATTGGTCGATCGGTCAGAGGAGGGAAACCGAAATCGATGTTTAGAGTAAAAATAGAGCGGAAATTTGATTTGATGGCTAAAAATGGGATAGGAAGGTGGACGAACGGGGGGATCATACGGTTAGTTTTATTTTTGTATGAGGGAAACACGCGTGGGACTCGTACTATCATTGATTACTGATGGGAACCCGAATAGAGGTTTATTCGTGAAATTGCTGATTTTGGAAATGTGCCTGTTGGGTATTTCGGAAAATGGTTGGCCCAGAAATGAAACTATCATTTTAAGATTTAATACACGTTTTTTCTAAGAGGAAAAATTCATAAATTTATAAATTTTTATAAATATACTGTTCGATAAAAGTGAGAGACGACCAATACGTAAAAGTTGCTGAATCAACAAACGAAATTGTATCGATTCCGTCGTCATTTCCGATTTACCCCCGCCCCATCTCACGAAAAGCATGAAAACTCGCTAAAGCATCCAAACTCATTTAAAAAGTGCACCGACAACAAACACAAGCCGCCGCCACCGCTGTAGCAGCCAGGAGCATCTCGCCAAAAGCACGCGCGCGCGCGAGCGCGTTTAATTAACCGGCGAAATTCGCGCGCGCGCTCGACGAAACGCGGCAAAAAGGAGAGAGAGAGAGAGAGAAGGTGCGCTACGAGAATTGCCCCGCATTAGCATTATTTCCCGGGCATTAGAAAGAACGCGACCGCGGAGTAAACGAAGAGAGCATTAAGGCGACGCACAGCGAATTTACGAGACCACCGCGTCGGTGCTGCAGTACCCGCGGTGAAAATGAAAAGGGTTACCACACACGCGAATTTCATGTGTGTTACGCGGCTTTGATATTATCAAGCAGCATGAGGTTGATTGAAAAGCGAATTTTACACGTGAGAGAAAGAGAGGGGGGGGCGAATGAAAATAGGAAAAAAATTGACATGAGTATCGAAGTGGAGGCAAGCCATTACGGGTATTAACCCACGACCGCGACGTCAGATGAACCCGCAAAGTCTGCTGCTGTTGCTATTGCTGCTTTCGTTTCTATCTCTATCTCTCTCTCTCTCGGGGCGTCGTTCTTTTTGCGAGGATCGATATCGAGTGCATCGGGGGTGACCTCGCGGCATTGTTTTTTGAACTTGGAGGGATGTTACGCGTTGTTTGGAAATGGCTTTTCGACGCTGGCTAAAAATATTCAAAGTCACGTAGCTTCGTTCCTTGGCGGAGCATCAACAGAGCTTTAGCTTTTAAATTAAATATAATGTAAAGTAACGAGTCACCCCCTGCTGCTGCTGCTGCTTGCTGCCTTTGTCATAATAAAGAACTACGAAGTTCGCGTAATTTTGTAAACCCCCTAGAATTTTCGTAGCGCATTTTCCAGCGACGGCTTAAATCCTTCAAAAACCAAAAGCTCTACTCGTGGCATTAAGCGAAAAACCTTGCTGCACGCAAGCCCGGAAACAATCCCCGCACCGCCCAAAGACAAAAATTTTGAAATATTAATAGATGCGGCAGGCAGCGACGTTTCTCCCGGAAGACAAAAGTCCAACGTTTCGTAGTCCCGTTGACAACGTTGAAAAAAAAGAGAAAGAGGGAGGAGAGAGAAAAAAAAGAGAAAATACTACGCGTACATTTGACCTCCTGCGCGAAACCCGCTGCCCTTTGCTTGCGACTTGGGTGGAGAGAGAGAGAGCGGAAAACAAACGAGCCCCAGACGGAACGCGAGAACGGGGCCAAGAGGACAGCGCGCGAGCGTGGGTGGGTGCAACGTGAAAAGACGAGAAGGGAAAAGAAGAAGAAGGAGGAGGAGGAGGAGGAAAAAAATAACGGCGTAGACTGCATTGGGCGGACGTTGGTTTGCTTTTAAAGGGATTTCAATTACGTAGCAGAGTGTTAGGACGTGGCGCACGCGCTTTACCCCCTTACTCTTCATGTATCTGTTTGTATTGAAATGCGCGCACGATGAGTTAGTTCTGTTCCGCAGGCTGCGTGCGCGGAGGTTAATTAGAGGAAATAGTTTTCGAGGACTGAATGGTATGAGTTTTGCCGGAAGTTTGGATGTTTGGGGAATGGTATAGTTGCGAAGTAGTGTGGCGCGAGGGGGAGGGAGAAGGAAAGGCTTCTCTTGGGTGGTGTGTAAATTTGAGGATTTTTCGAATTTACGAGGCGCTCGAGACTCGGCTATCATTTTCGCATAAAAATTTCAAAGCGGGTTAACCGGGTTACTAGGGTAAATGTTCGTCTTTGTACGCTCAACCCTTAGAGAGGCGCGCGCTCCTCGTCTGTTTCAGTGACACTTACGAGCGAATTATAAAAAGGGTAAAAAAAAAGGATATTGTTAAAACGTTAGTTCGACTGTAACTCAGTGCAGTTTTTCTTTTTTAGACCGTGAAATTGTCTCTTTACAAGGAGAGTCTTAAAAGTGTACCTTTTAAACATGCCTGAAAGTTATGACGATATCGATTGAATATTAGCGGCTGACTAAACTCAGCTCATACTACTTCCACTCACTCAATATTACGTTGAATTTTAATTCCACCTCATAATAACGTTCCCCGCCTAGTTAGCCAGTCAAATTTCATGTAAATTTCATGCATTTTTTATCCTCTTAACGACAGCGTAAGACCTCTCTCCTCCAACCTTCTCCTCTTTGGAAAATAAATCAGAAAATCCACTCTAACAAAACAATCCCTTCACGTTTCCCATCTTTTTCCAAAATTATCATTCCAAAACCTTCTCTCTTTACTTTTTTTTACAAAAAAAGAAAAAGTCTCCCTTTTTCAACTTTCTCTCTCTCATTCACTCACATATACACACACAGACAAACACAGAGAGAGAGAGAGAGAACACGACGTCGGGGAAGAAGAAAACGGCGCATACACGACCGGTCGTCGACTCGCGTGCGAGTCCGTCTTTTCGACGTGCAGCGTGAGCGGAGGTCGAAGGCTGGCTGGCTGGCTGGCTGCGCGAGCGCGCGGCTGAATGCCTGAGTGCCCGGCGGCAGCCACTGCATTGCAGTACACGCCGCTACGTACGTTTCCGCTCGCCCCCTTCCTCCCTCCTCCTCCTTTTCTACCCCCCAGTAGTAGTAGTAGTAGTAGCAGTAGCAGTGGCAGCAGCGCAGCCTCTCTTGCGCCACGGCTATTTCTTCCTCTTATTCTTGCGGCTTTTCTCCGTCTGCCCGTAGAGGTGGAGGAGGAGGTGGAGGGTAGAGGGCGAAAAATGTTTTATAATAAAAATAGATCGCGACGCTGATCGATAGCACGTCTGGAGAGTGGGAGAGAGAGAGAGAGAGTGAAGAAGGACGCGAAGGTCGAGGGTCGAAGGGGCAAAGGTTCAAAGGTTCGACAAAAGGTGTATGAGATATGTCAAGGAGATATCTTGAAATCCTTCGAAATTTTTGTTTCGGCAGGTTATTGTTTTTGACGGATTTCGGGGAACCGAGCGTTCGTGAGCTATTTTGATCCTACATGATAGTTATTATTATTATTATCAGAATTTTTAGTCATAAATAATGTCTCGTTATTAGAATTCGTACGAACTAAAGGCCGCTTTATCTCATGTAAAGAGAGAAGAAATTCAAAGTGAAAAGAAATTCTAAGAACTACAGAGAAAAATCTTTTTTCTTTCTCTCCTTCAAAAAGAACTCCTCTAAAAAAAGATATGACATCGTTACTTTTATCGAAAATTGCTACTCTTCTAGCAATTACATCCGACCACTACTACTATTCCAAGAACTTTTTCGACAATCCCCCTATCCGCGAGTATTATACCCAAAAAATCTTTCTCCTTCTTAAAAGTTTCCATTTTCCGCAACGATAAAAGAGAATCTTTTATAAAACGATACTCGACAGGCGTTTAAATAAAGAAACAATCCAACACACCCGCTACCTGCGACACGACCAATCCCCTCGGATCACCGATAACCGATACAATCCCCCTTCACCCTCTCCTTTAAACATCGAGTAACGACGCCGCTACCGACGAGGCTAATAATCGCAAAACTGAGGGAAGGAGGAGGGTAGCCGATTGACGAGCGTCTAATAAATTACCAACGGCGGGAACGGCGGGGTAGGGGGTTGGTGTAAAAGTCGGGCACTTAGCCACCCGCGGTGCTATATCGATCCGACTATTGCCGCGACGACGACGACGACGAAGACTTTGGTTTTTCGGAGGGGAAATAAGCGACGATGGTATATAGGTGTTGATGTCTGAGTTATTAAAATTAATGGCTCGACTGGTGGCAGGGTTGATGACTGTACTGAATGTATTTTGTAATCAAGGGGAATGAATAGGTGGTAACGTGACGATTTATCTACTATTTTTTTACGCGTTTCCTAAATTTTGGTTATTCAAGACGACGAAAACAGTGTTTAATGATATATAAATAATTTGTATTTCATTTTAGTCAGTTTAATATTTTTTATCGAGGTACTTTCAATCATAAAATAAAATTGTTTCACAATTACTTATCATTATTTTCTATACACCCTTCCATAATATCAACTTCCTAAATTCCAACTTAGGGGGTTACCTTGCCAGACTGTAATCTCCCACTTCCGATCTCTCTTAGCGCATGAAAAGCATGTCCCGTCATCGACTGGCACCGCATAACCATATAAGGGCACACACACACATACACCCCGAAAGTTTTATCACCCGATGTGTCGGTAAAAATGACTCGAGCAGCCGCGACGTTAGAGCGAGCGCGCGTATAAAATCTTAAGTGCCAGGGCATTTAACTTTTACAAGAGCCTCTCTCTCTCTCTCTCTTTCCCTTCTATATACGCGAACCGTTTATTCGTGCATGCGCCCTACTCCTAACACTTTAATCTCACCCGCTAACTCGAAATGATTACTTGGAACAGACCCAATTCTAATTTGAGCATGCTAATTTTAGAACGCGCGAGAGAGAGAGAGAATCGAGACTATCGCAAATTTTCTCTTTATTCCGTGAGAACGAAGTTTCGAAAAGTTTCGCGATCGCGTATAATATATATATATATATATACGATTTTGAGAATACGTCCGCGCGCGTGCACGTGCAGCTGTATATTACGAGGTCAGATGTAAATAATGAAAGAAAGAAAAGTTGAGTGACCTTTCGATTCTGCGAATTTAATCATTTAATTTAGTCGATATTCTACCGACAATCGCGGTTACCTTAATTCTCTTGTAATAAGAAGAAATCAAAAAAAGCTGTTTAAGATTTCTCATCCTAAAGACTAAAATATATGCGCGCGCTGTAGGGAAAAAAATAGCTGAAAAATTAGACTACACTTTGTTGGCTGAAGATTTTTTCCTTTTTCCCCCCAACCCTTCCTTCCCCCCCTGCGTAAAGTGGCCTTTAACAAACTTTCGCTTAACTTTTGAAGCCATATTAACCGTAGACTCGAGGTAAACACAGCGCGCGTTCACGTAGCACTTGAACTTTCAACCTTTCACCTACTCTTCTCTCTCTCTCTCTCTCTTTCACATCTCATTTAGTCTAGTCATAACTTATTGTCTATTTATATATATATATATATATATATATATATACATCAACTTATTCTCTTTATCCAATCCTCAAATCCTACCTTTATCACCCGTAACCACTTGCTACCCCTGAAAATTCCTACGAATCCACGAAAATTTCCCTGTAAAACGATCGATCGATCGCACACAAACACACTGGCTAGGTGTATATATATAGAATGGCGGGAGGAGGTCGAAAATCGACAAAACGCGCCGCATCGGAGCATCAATTCCAAGGACGCAAAGCCCGCTACCGCACGTGAGAGCAAGCCGCCGCCGCCGCCGCGCGGCAGATAAGGAGAATAATGGAGAAGCCCCTCGCTTGCGTTCTCTCTCCTGCCGAATTCGGGGTATATATCTCGCGTCGTCATCCCGGCAATCCGAAATCCGTTTAGAGCGAGCGAGCGATCGACTCTCTCTCTCTCTCTCTCCTGGTAAACGTCGTAAAGCTCGCGGAATTGCCGTTGTCGGATGCTGCTTGCTGCTGTATCTACTTACGTTGTTTTTTTCCCTCTCTCTCTACGCGAGAGAGAGGCGAGTTTTCTCACGTGCCATGCTACGCCACCACTGCTGCTACTGCTACTGCTGCTACTCTCTACTACCGCTTCTGTGCTTCGTCTTTTATTCAGGCTAACCTATTCTCTCTGTACTTTGCTCTCGGCGAGTTTTTTTCCCTCTCTCTCTCTCTCTTTCCCGCTTGCTCGTAGGAGATGTTCGCGCTATGTTTCAAAATTTACTCCTCGGGCGAGACGTGCCGCGTAGCGCGCGTGGACGGGACGGACGAAGAGGGAGGGGAACAAGGGAACGGCTAAGTGCCTCGACGAGAAAGAGAGAGAGAGAGAGAGAGAGTAAGAGGGAAAGAGAGGAGGGATGTTATTTGCCGATGATGCTGCAGGTTTCATGAAGTTTGGAAAATAAACAGTAGCAGTGGCTTTGTTTTCGAGCGCGCCGCCTCGTGTACTTAGTCATTTTGGTTTATTTGAAGAAAGTTTTACTGATACTAATGGTTCGTATCTATTCGTATATGCCATTATTAGTCACGAGGTGAATATACGCGTGGCCTATGTTGTTAAGATTTGTATTTATTGAAACAAAGAAAAACCATTTATGTAAAATTTTTCAACTTTATCGTAACAGTGTAAATATTCATTAACACGGTTGTCGCAGTTGAATTGAAGTAGGACGATAAATTTATCGATATAACATCAGTCGTGTGAATAATAATTGCGGTGCATTTTAGTGCAATGCTTTAGTAATACTTAGCAGTCAGTTAAAATTTAGATGATCATAAAAATATAAATACGTATTGATGTTACATCTGTATCTGTAATGTACATATTAAACTTTGTACGATAAAAACTCCGAATTGAATATAGAAACGTGGTAAACTTCGATGTAATACTCTTTTCTATATCTTGATTATTATATGTAAAGTTCGCTATTAATATACACCAGTAGTATTGATGTCATGTACTTATACAATAATATGTCAATTATTTTATAAAAAGATTCTTATTACGTATAAGACGACTTCTAGCAATTATTCTATAGTAGGTGTATAAATACTTCTTTAATTTTATCCTACGTTAATGTTTAATATCGAGTCTCCTCATCACATTTAGAAATTAAATCTTAAAGATAGCAAGTGAATAAAGACAACTATATTTTATTAGTTGCATTTTTTTAAAATAACTATAACCTAATTATCGCGAAACTAAGCGTATCCAACCAAAGATATCGCAATAAAAGAAACTGAATCAAATTACAGTACGCAAGACAGATCACGTCTTTAAAGAAAAAAGAACATGATAAAAATTAAACGTTACGATATATTTTCCCTCAACCCTCGACTCCCACCCCAAACAACCCAAAACATCTCTCCCCACGTCTCTCTTTAAAAAAAAAACATGTTTTTCAATAAGCCTCCATCCTGCTTAAACCCTCAAATCACCACCGCACGAGCGAATCAATTAATCACTCGGAACTTTTCAACCCCTCTCGAAAAATCCTTCTCCCATCCCCTCGTGTATCGAGTCGAGAAGGGTGCTCTCTCTCTCGCTCTTGCACGCGCTAAGTGGTTAATAATAAGGACACCTCGTCGTCCGGAATTCCTCTCGACGGGTAGTCGTCGGGCCTTCTTGCCCTTCCTAAATCATCTTCGCCCCATTGTTTACTAAGGGTAGAAGGGGGGGGGGTGAGAACGCAGAGTGGAGCCGTTATATTAAACGCGTCCTCTGGCGCGTATATTATCGTTAAACGGGCCGCTCTCTCTCTCTCTCGTCCCCGCCGAACGAACTTCGCTAAACACGAGAGCTTCTTGCGTGGCAATTTCGCGCGCCGCTAGCGAAAATTTACTGGCCTCGCCAGGGGAGAGAGAGAGCGACGACGGAGATTTTTTGTCGTGTTTAGCCAGGGACATTATTCACGTGGGACGAAGAGAGAGAGAGAGAGAGCGAGAGAGTCTTATCCCAGCGGTAGAGTATGACACGAGGTTTTCGGCTAGGACTTTTCATGGGATGGGACGAGAAGAGGTTCGCGTGGCGACGGTACGTCGATGGCTAGAGGTTTCGCATAGGAATTGTAGTAATTTTAATTGATGATAGGTACGGCTTCAATACTACTAAATTTTTATAATGGGAAATTTTGTCAAATTTTCTAACATTCCTACCACCTCACACTCCTAAAAACTAATCTCCCCATTCGTATACTATCAGACATCCCCAGCTTTATCGTCACTCTGCACCTCTCCATTACCAAAACACGACGGTATATCCGACCCGTCGTATAGCCACTCGATAACTCTTGTTCCCAGCTCACCCCCTCATCTCTACGACACCGGTCGCGAAAAAGTCAACACTTCCCCGGAGTGCCTTCAAGGATGGGAACCGAGGTGAGACAGTAGCACGATGTCGCGTAATCTCAGGCTATACGTATACGCACGCGTCGGGAGCTAAACGATCGCTTACACGCTGCTACAGAGAGAGAGAGAGAGTGAGAGAGAGAGAGGATAGAACTCCCCGAAGATGGCCGGTCGGGGACGTCGAATTAATTCGATTCTCGAGCTCGCTTGCGCCCGGATACCGGAACGAGTCTCTCGTCGGCGCTTGTATCTTATATCTATGGTGGATATAGGAGGTGAGAGTCGTGTCGAGTAATTGCGTGTTTATCCGTGTGCTGTGTCGACGTAGATTTCGGTTGGGTATAAAGGGGTATGGGGGGAACAGAGATTTTTGTAGTGTTAAGGGTTGGGAGTTATAGTGTGTCTGGTCTTTATATTTTGTATTAGTTTTTCGGAGTAAGAAGATATCAAACAGTCGTTAAAATTCCTACATTATTGATATCTACAGAGTAACCCCATTTAATTCACAGCTGTAAAATCTATAACCCATTAAATAATACTTCATTAAGCTTGTTCTTAAATGTCACAATACCATCGACGACTCTATTATCAAACCTGACAAATAACGCTTGTTCTACAATCTCACTACCTACCCTTAAATTCAATAAACCTCCCTTAACCCCCTCAATAAACCCACCCAAAAACCATTAAAAACTTCACCGACCCTTACTTCTATCCCTCCAACTTGAAAAAAAAAAATATATTCCATCCATCCACCGTACGAAATCAATGAAAATTCGAAAACTTCTTTCCCTCCCTTCAAATCTGAAGCTCCTCGCGCACACGCCATTACGCAAACTTAAACGCGCGTGAGGGGGAGGGTCGCAGAGGCATTCGAAACTTTAAGGAGGGTGAAAAAGCGCTCGCTCGCTCGCTCGCTTGGCTCTTACAACTCGTCGTCGCCAGGGCGGCTTAACGTACATACACATGTATGTATGTATCTGCGAGTATAGTGCATACACGCGCTTATGGCACTTGACCCCTTTCGACAAACGAGTGAGGACGCAACGAGAGAGAGAGAGAGAGAAAAAAAATTCCGGCGCACCGGTGACACAGTCTATATACGAATGTGTGTATATACCTTTGACGAGTCTCTCCCTCTCTCTCTTTTGCTATATACACTGCTCCGCAAATCTCTCGTTCTCGCAGAGAGATAGCGAAAGAGAGAGCGAGAGAACAAACGGCCCCGTCCATTATCTTCTCGCGTTGCTTTCTCGAGATTAACTCGCGAGAGAGCGCAAGGCCAGCATCACCAACGGCAGTGTTTGTTGTTGTTGCTGCTGCTACTGCTGCCGCTCGTTTTTGCGTCTAATCTTTGAACGAAGGGGGTAAAGCGGCTTTGATTCTTTTAGCTTTGTTCTTTCGCAGAAAATTCGCCTCGTTTGCACTGTTACCGGCTAGGCTCTCAGGATCATAGCGCGCCCGTCCGCTTTTCCCCTTCATTATCTTTTCAGTGTTATACGGATTGTAGATGTATATTTATATATATATATTTGTGTAGTATTATCTGAACTGTCTTAGTTGGGTAAGGTCTTTTTTTTAGAATAAGGTGATGGGATTTTGGGGTTAGTTATGCTTTGGTTTAGTTGTAGTAAGTGGGAAAGGTAAAACTTTAGTCTTTGTGTATATAGTTTCGGTTAACTAGAGTAGTTGCTTACGTTTTGGTTCATTAGGCAGCAAAGTTCTTTTGAATGGATTAAGGTTGTATGTTACGACTGATATACAGATATATAATAAACACTATTTCAACAGATTTAACAAAAAGTATCAATACAGAAAATTACCACACGTACTTTTTACACTCTGGCAAGCTGTACTAAAACCCGTTTTAACATCCCTCACCAGTCTAATGTGGCATACACTCCAACCAACCCCTAAGATCACAACTTCGAACAGTTGCTTAAACAATCCAAGCGAACGCAAATTCTCTCGTACTCCTCATATATAGCCTCCTACTCGCGTAAGCAAAAGAACCGAACTCACAACCTCCTACACAAAGACGAATAAAATACCAAGAAAGACGGAACCGTAAGGGCGGAAAGTGACTTTCGTTCTTCTTCTCTCTCTCTCTCTCTCTCTCTCTCTCTCACGCTCCAACTTACGCGCAGAGGTATAAAGATTTTAGGCAGGGATAGAAGAGAGCTTCGCTCGCAGAAAAGTCGCGCCAGAACGAAAGAGAAAGAGAGAGAGAAACAATTCGAGAACGGGAAATCCCCTCGCAGAGCTCGCCAATTTTCCGGGACCGCGGCCACGTGGATATCTTTAAGGAAGCGCAAAATTCGCGCGATCCGGATATCCCAGTGTGCGCGCGGTACGCGCGCGCGAGGTAAGTCCGTAAGGTTATATAGCGGTGCTTATTCGCGCGTGCGCGAGGTTTCTATCTTCGTTGCAGGTTTACCCCCTCGCAGATGGTAAAGGGGAGGATATTCGCGTATGAAAATATTGGCCGTGGGATTTCGGTTAGAAACAATACGGTTGCGAGATGGGTTATTCGGGGAGGAAAAAATTAGGATGTGGTAGGTGGAGATAAGGGTATTTTTTTAAATAAGAGAAGGGAATAATGGTGGTTTATATTGCTGATATTTGGTAATTTGATGATTTTAAATTGAAATATTTCGCGTGAATCGTGAATGTTTTTCTTTCTTTTTTTTAACGTAACGAATGATTGAATAATTGGTTGTTTTATCGGATATAATAATTTAATGAAGAATCCGTAATATTTCCATTAATTTTATATTTATTTTATGGTTAATCAAGTTGATTGACCTTTTACGAATGTAATTATTTTATAACAGGTTGTTACGAAAATACACGAACGGGAATATTTGCAGAACAAAAGTGTGGGTATAACACTCGAATATGTACGTTTGGTTTTATTGGAATGTGAAATTCATAAACGCAATTATATAAGCGAACAAATGATGTTACTATAATTTTAGTATAAAACTGACTGTAATCTATCTATGTAGAATTAAATTTGTTTCCATAAATGTTCTTCATCTTTTTTACGATTTGTTTTAACGTATTATAAAATATACGCATTTAACACATCTTTTATTAAATTCTAAAAATCAACATGAATATCTCTTATTGTTATTCCACTCCTAATCATATTTAAAGCACCACCAACAATAATTACGTTATCATTTCGCAGTTTCAATAAAAAAAGAAGCGAACCACAAATAAATATACAAAGTGTACAAACACACACCACCGACCATGAAAATACAAAAAAAAATATCATTGCAAAGCGCTTACGAAAGAACTTAAATAAAAAACCATCGCAGCAGCTTCGCGCAACGATTCGCTCCCGGGAAAAATTCTCAAATCAAAGCTCTCTACTGTAGTACACCCACACACATATATACACACAAGCAAACAAGCGTTTACAAAGTATGAAAAAAATTGTTCGTTACACATATACACACGTTTGTGTTTCCCTCCGGAGGGGGGTGGGCCAATAAACATCGGCATTTAAAGCCCCCGAAAATTCAACTTCTTCCGCCTGTCCGCACGCTCGCGCGTCTGCCTTTTGCTTCATTCTCTTTACCGCACGGCAGTTTTGCGCTTCCCAACAAAAAATAGTATGCAACAGTAGCAACGGTAACAACAGCGGCAGCAACAACAACAACAACGCAGTAGCAGCAGCGTATACAAAAAGACGCACCAGCGACTTTGCGCGCGCGCGCGCTTCCCGAAATCGCTCGGCTGTACGCCGATTGTTTCCTACTCTCTCTCTCTCTCTCTCTCTCTCTCTCTCTCTCTCTCGCTCAACCCTGTTTTGCCGCTTTTTTTCTTCTTTGTTGCTTCCCCACTCTACCTCTATCTCTCTCTAGCTTTCATTTTTTTGCCGCGCACAGCTCGCTCTCTTTGTTTCTCGCAAATCCGCTGACCGAGAAAAATTCGCGAGCTCACTGCTGCTGTGCGTCGCTCTCTCTTCCTCCCTTACCGCAAATACAATATGCACGTGTGTGTACACGCGGAAGTGAGCAGTGCAAAATCTTGACGCGCTCGCGTGAGCTTAATGTCTACAGCGCGAAATGCCTTTTGACTACGATTGGAAAAATGTTGTCCCTCCCCCGCCCCATGTGTAATTCGTTCGATTGCAAAGAATTTTACACGTAAGTGCTAATAAAGCGATTTATGTGTAACGTAAAGTAAACAATGTTTTTATTCAACTAATGGGGCGTGTTTTATTTTTAGAGTGATATGTCGATGTATATTGTTTACTATTATACTAGAAGAGCAGCAGAATCGCGGCGACGACGCTATAGTCTATTGGGATATCATGATCGGTCAGCAATTTCACGAGTCGAGGCGCTCACTTTCGACGAAACACACATACACACACTTTGTAACCACATTCTATGCCTGACCCAAATTGAAGAGCACTTCCCTTCAATTAAGAGCCGCAGTTCACTTCGTCGCGGTAATAAAATTAAAAATCTCGACTAATTGGATGAAAAAGCTCCCGATTGCCTTATATATATATATATACATATATTTTTAGTCCGAAAAAATATATCTATATATTCGCATCCAGGCGACGAGTATTTTGTACCATGGATAAACTTTTTCCTTATCCTGTTAAAAATAACATCTCGATCGTTAATCATTCGTTTCTATCTTAGACATTCACTTAAAAAGAAGCAGTGCAGCTGCTGAATGGACCCTTATTTCATCGTCTACACGAAACAAAAGTATACACAGAGACAGAGAGAGAAAGAGAGAGTTCGGACTAAGGGAGAATAAGTACCTCTAATTATTTTCCCATCGGCAAACAAAATTGAATTTTTTTTATCTCCAATTGTACGACGCGGCGGCGGCGGCCTTGCGCGTATATCGACTCCGGAATGAGTAGAATCGTCCCGAAGCACCGGGAATGAAATAAAGGAAACTCTCGCCGAGTGAGGAGAAGAGAAGGAGAGGGGTTAAAAGGAAAATAATGGCGAAAAAAGGAGAGAAAAAAAAATGAAAGCGGAATAATGAGGGAGCAAAAAAAAGAAAAAAAGGACAATGGGTATCGGATTAAGCAAAGAGGGGCGTCGCGCGGCGCGTATACTGGTGAAGAAGGAGGAAAGGGAAGAGAGAGAAGAGAGGAAAAGGGCGCAAGAGTACAAATGAAAACGTCTGATTATAAGACGCGCAGTTAGATCGATTAATTATAAGCGCACCTGCGCACTACTCTCTTCGTCATAACAGTGTATTACAATAAAGAAGAAAAAAGGTAAAAAAAAACAAAATAAAATATCCGCTAACAAATGGAATAACAATGTCGGCTAAACTCAGCAGCCTAACGCCGGAAAAATAACTTCCATATCTCGAAAAAAAAATGAGTGAGCTGGCGCGTAGCAGGGCCCAGACAGTTGATTTCCGTCAATAAACGTCAAAGGCTCTCTCTCTCTCTCTCGTAGTATAGCGGAAAGCACGAAAAACATTCGAATCGTTATTCTCCGAAGCTTGGCAGAGTGCACACGCGCATCCCCCACAAAATCAAATTCTCCCTCACTCTCTGCTAGTGTAAAAAAGCAACAACAAAAAATTCCCTACCCCCCCTGACAAGAATCGCGCATTAGGAATTCGGGAAATTCACGCGCAGTTCTCGCATTTATTTGTCGAATGCTCGACGCGCGGCTCTCTCTCTCTGTTTCCGTAATTTTCGTATTTGCCGTCGCGCGCGCGCGCGCGTGTATAGTCCTTTGATCTGTGTATAGTAGTACTGGTGGTGGCGCTGCATAGTCCGCTGCTTTTGAATATTTCGAATGCGACGTGCGCGCGTTCACGTTCACGTAGCCGTCGAGTCTGATTGTGGCGCGCCTTCGATTGCACTTTCCCTTTGTGTACACGAGCGAAAGAGAGAGATACAGAAGGTCGTGGATAGAAGGGTGAGAGAGAGAGAAAGAGAGGGAGAGGATGAATGAATGAATTTTTATTGATCATGCGCGTATGGATTCGAAATTCTGTCTAGTGGCCGTAAAGCAGAGTGGATGGATCAGAGAACGGAAGGATACTAATATATATATATTTTTTTTTAGAAGAGGTATAGAGTTGTTTTACGAGTTCATGAGGAATTGTTTTAGGGTTTTTAATGAAACGATTTTTTGATTGATTAAAAAAAAAAATTCTACCCGCGCCCGCTTCGTTAGCCGCAAAACAAAGGGCTCGTGGTTGAAAAAAAAAAATGTTGCCATCGTAACCCGAGCAAATCAATCACTTTAATAAAAGCGACTTTTATCTTTATATATACACTGCGAAAAAAAAGTATGTGTTTGTGTTGGTAGCAGAGATGTAACGAAAACCAGTCAAAAGCGTAGCAGCAGCAGTAGCAGTAGCAAAAAGGGAATTTAATAAAATTTCATCTACCCAAAAAAATTATTTTCACATACAAAAACAATCGATGCTTTTTCTACCACGAATCATTGATACGACATATCCTTACATATCAAAAAAGTTTTCTTCTCTCTCTTACGATTATATTCAACGAAATTGTAGCTCACGTGTGCATACATATAATCCAGTGGGACCCATTGCTTTGAATTTCATTTGACTATATATATATATGCGCGTACGCTTCATCATCGTTTCTTCTCCTTTTTTCGTCGGCTACCACTGCGCGCCTGTCCTTCTTTTATATACCCCCCGCCTACTATGCGACTGCATTGTACTCGTCGGAAAATTTTTTGTCCCCCCCATTTTCCCCCAGCCCATTACAATAACTCGTCCGCGGTAATTGCCAAAGATTTTATTGTCCGACGGGGTACACGAGCGCGTGTCGAAAGGAATTTTCGGCCCTCGATATTTACTCCCAAATAGCTCGAATTCTTTAGTTTAGTTATATATAAGCGTGGTTCTTTGAATAGTACAGATTTAATAATATTTCATAGATTTTGGCGATTTCCAGAATATTGAGTATTATTATTATTTAGATTGCCGATACTTCGGTTAATCCACTTTTCCAACTTGGCCTTCACGGCTTTGTCTCGTGAATATTTAAAACAATAACTTTGCAGTAAGATAGTTGCAAACTAACTATAAGTGTTTTAGCATTTGATGGTAAACTTACATCTCCAATATTTTACGTCGTTTGATAGTCAGATTTGTGTAAACATTTCAGTGTTTCCCTTGTACGAAGGAATCATCAAAGCTTTAACGTATATATATATAACATTCAATATGAATATTATCAATTTGAACTCACTGAATTGGACAATCAATCTCTCAACAGTATTACGAAGTACCATCGTAAATATATGCTTCGGACGATCTTTTAAACCAACCGTTTCATTCATGCTCAGATTATAATAATCTCCATTAACGAGCGTCTTAATACGACACAAGGCTCGCTTAACATTTATTCCGAGTAATCATTATAAATTATTTGCGAGATAATTTCATAACCTCATCAAAACCTCTTTTATTTCCTCCCAAGTGGTAATAATCTGCAAGTTATAATCACTTACTATTCATCAGCAGCTTATACACTTGACCGTCAAACGTTATAACGTCTCACGTAATAATCCTATCGCTAAAACTATCCTTTTCCCTTATAATCTACCAACATATATATATACACACACAGCAAAAACCTTGAACACAATAGTGTCTACCCCTCAAAAAACCACACGCTCACATATCAAAATAATCCTCAAAGAATATAATATACACACACACGTGGCAGTCGCGACACCGACGACGAAAAAAAAAGGAGACGACAAAAGAGAGAAAAAAAAACAACGAGCGTGAATAAGAGAGAGAGTGTATACGCTACGGCCTATTCTCGCGGGTCATTAATGCCAGCCGGCTGGCCAAGCTAACGAAGTCTCGTGTGCGGAGTAGGAGGAGAGAGAAAGAGAGAAATTCCGGGAGGCTCGCGTGGTCTGAAAGGCTTGCATTATGCATATAAAGGCAAATAAATGGAGGGATTGTTCGGTGCTATACGGCGACGGTAGTGGTGGTAGTGAAGAGACTCGCGAAGGGCGCAGACATAAGGCTAGACTGTGGTGGGTAACGGTCAGCTGTAGGGGGTAAGATTATTTTTTTGGAGACGTGTTTTGGGGGTTTTGAAGGGTGAAGGTTACGGTTCGAATGATACGAGAAGTGTATCTTTATGTAAATTAAATAAATATAAATTGCTACCTTGTTCAGGACCAACCATATAGCTGTGTGTTGAAATTACAAAGCTATTATATATGGATTCTTTATACGTGCGCACGTTTTATATTTTTATATAGGTTTCCGATAATTATACTTTATTACATACCGAATATGGGCATTATATTCTCTTCGAAATGCAGAATTTCTATACAGATGCGATCAGGTATACCCGGATCACGAGGGATCGTTATTAATAACAATAGCTTCAGCTATATACACATCGCGCCCATCTTTACGTGCAATTAATTGCCATATAATTTCTTTTTTTCTACAATTCCACAAATAATTTACCTAGAAATGCAATATTGAAAATCCAACATATACATATACCCATCATGGGGAAGAGTCAGTTCCGTTTTCCTGCTTGCATCCATCCCGAAGGTTAATATTATTATTTCGCAACCTGACAATTAATTATAACCGTTTAATTAAGTTTCTATTAATTAATTATTTTCCAAGCACGAGAGCTCGTGTATAGTATAGCTCGGCTAACGCGCACAGGAGGGAGGGGGGTTTTATCGGCTCGTTTAATAATAAAGCGATTTCAAAAACAAGTCGAAAACGCGAAAATTAATTAATCAGTGGATTTGTAATACTCGCTATCTCTCGCTCTCTCTCTTGCTTCTCTTCTCTTCTCTCTCTCTCTCTCTCTCTCTCTCTCTCTCTTGCTGTTCTCGGGCTACCGTTGGAGGGTTAATCGGATTACAGGACGGAGGCTAATCGCCAATTATACGTAAATGCACTTAAGGAAATTCAAATGTCACTATTAGTATTAAGGGTATATGCCTTTACTGTCACGTCTTATGAAAAAACATCGCGGTGAATAATGAATAAACGCGCAAAGAGATATACTTCGTTTTATATAATAATTGTATATTATTATACGAAGTGAAAGAAGAAAGGTCGCCAATAAAGTTATATACTATCGAAATAATAACTTTTTCTACACTCGGTCTAACAATAATTATTTCTCACTCCATCCAACTAAAAAAAAAATCTCACTTCAATCAATAAATTCAAACACGAATCACCTACAAACCAGTCTCCCCACAACAGTACACACCTAATTAACCAAGTAACAGTAGCAGCAGCAGCAACAGCAGCATTGGCGTCGGTACTTTTTCTCCCAATCTAATCATTCCCGCAGTCGTGCTCTCTCTCTCTCTCTCTCACGGCATGCGACCGCAACGGGCGCCCGATAAACCGATAATCGACTAACCGCGCGCCGTTAAAAAAGCCTCGCCCGTAACTCACTGACCTTAAATCAAACGGCGCGAGTCATTACCATAAAGTCTTTCTCTCACTCTCTCTTCTACCGTCTGCTACCGAAGAGAGAAACTTTCTCGCGTCGAGTGCTACTATACATCCTGCACGACGAGAGAATGAGAAAGGGCCATTGCACCAGCTGGCCATGTCGATATAATAATTTCGAGAACGAGGCGCTACGCGAGTTGCGCAAGGACTTTTCTCTGAACCTTCTATTATAATAATTCATTTGTCGTCACGTCAGTGTCAACGTCTATAAATACGCACAATACTACGGACAATATATACGTAACACTTCGTAACTAGACGTCATCATTGCCATTTTATCTTATACGGAGAAAAATACAACGAGAACTGTCGTAACCTCATTAGACAAGGGATACGCGCGCAGAGGAATCGTTGTGGATAAAACCACGCTAATCCGGTATCAATGTTTCACACGCTAGTACTAGTAGTAGTAGTAGTATGGTACCGCCCTACGCTCTGCGGCACTTGGACGCTGAATTATTTAGCCGCGGCGAAGGGCGGCTGGGCTGAATTACGATCTCTGACGGCTGAGGAACGCGCCGGAGAGCGAAGTGAGCGCGCTCTTTTTTTATGGCTTGGGTTTTTATGATGCGCTTCGCGCGTGCCTGCCTGCATGTACGGGTATCGGAATTTAATTTTGAATTTTTCGCTGTGCGGTTGCCTCTCTCTCTGACGGTGGTTTTGATTTTTAAGGGAGTAAAGGGGAAAATATTTTTCGTTGATGCGGATGGATTAGTGATTGACGTGTGTGGCTGCGGAAAGTGAATATCGTAGTTTTTTTTTGAGGGGTATAAGTTGATTAGTGATATTTATAAATGTTTGTGGTGGTGGTAAGGGATATTTGGATGGAGGTTATCGATTGTATAGGATATTTTGGTTCTATGTTTAGAGAATGGTAAATAGTTGTTAGAAATTATATGAAAATCGATCGCGCAAACTATTTTTTATTCTCGGCACGTAAATTGACATTTAAATTTCCGAGTTTTTTTTTATAGATTCTTTATTTTTATGCTAACTCAACTACTTTTGTACTGTAATTTAAAAAATGCGATCGTTCCTACACTAGCTTGGCATCGAATCCTAACCGTTTGATATATTAAACCGACCACCTTCATTCCACCAATTATCTACCCAACTATATACCAACCTAACCACCTCTCTTTTCTACCTAGACACCACTTTACCAACAATTCCCCGCGCATCGTACCGAAATTACGTATAATATATAATGCGCGCGTCCATCTACCCTGCCCCTCCTTCCATCCTCCCCTCTTAAAGCCACATCAGCCTCAGGGACAAGCCACCACCTCTTCCCCTTCTACACTCGAGCCATAAAATCCGCGCATCCCTCGGTTGAGTTGAGAGGTGCCATAACCCACGCGGACGGTGATTAGGGATAATTGATATTAATCGCACGGTAAGCCAGGCCCCCCCGAACTTCTCCGAATAGGAGAGGACGGTGTGGTATAAAGGGAAAGGAGAGGATTACATCGTCGTCTTACGACTGTGTCTCGTCTCGCGAGTTTCCAGGATTTCGGGGTGGGATTCGTATAAGAGCGACGTGTCGTCCGGAAGGTTGGATGGACGTGGACTTGAAGGTGAAGGGTTGAAAAATGATGGTGAAGTGGTAATCGCTTGGTATCTCAGTGGTTGGGGATCACGCGGGGATGAAGAGAAATTAAAATAATCTTAGAGGTTGGAGATGGAACCGTTTTAGTTTTTATGTGTGGCGTTGGGGAAATAAGATGTGACATAATTCGGTTAATACAAGGGCGCCAAAAAATATATAATTTTCAATGGTTTTGACATCGTTTAAGTTCCGGGTCCTGATACTATCACATCAGAGCAGGTCAATTTCAATGAATTCTTTTCTCAACCCCGATACAATCTTCCACTGTATGCCAAAATTATGTTCCCCTTCCGTATCACTCACACACACACAACACTCCCTATACGCTAACAACTAACCGACAATCGAACCCCATCCCACTGCCAAAAAAAACGTCTACCTTACTTCCTACACACCTCTTACCTCGCTTTCACGAGAAGGTGTGATAGTGAACTACTCGGCTAAACAAAGCCGCTTGCACGACGACGACGACGACGACGGGTACGAGGTATACACCAAGGGTCATAAATCACCAGTCGCAGGACATTTTTCTTTATCGCTTTATGCAAATTTTTCCCCGGGCGCGGCACGCGAATTTCGCCTTGAATGGAGAAGAGAGAGAGGGAGAGAAGCAAAGCGAGTTCAAGTTTTCTTTTCTCGCGCGGATGACGAAGCACGCACGAAGATCTGCTAGCACCTTTACGCCGATAAGATTCGTGGAATCACTTTCGCCCTACCTAGGGCGGCCGCCGAATTAAAAGTGCATCCGCACGCGCGCTAGAAAAGCTCGAGGTGAAAAACTACAAGAAGGTACGTGGAGTTACGGGAAATGACAAAGTGCGCAACGTTGCAGAGACTGTATATAT
>JAWWEQ010000001.1:1638396-1698904 GCA_035583055.1 Torymus tubicola
ATCTTTACGTTCGAGTGGGCTTTGGTCGATGTTAAAACGCACGTTGTTCAACCTAAATACACACCATTAAGATGGAATTGCACTCGGCGATAAGGTTTAAATAATGAGGGGTAGTAGAAGTGCCCCCGTCACGTATATATATATAGAGTATGGTAAATTGCTTATATCACCGTCGATCATCGTCATTTGCCGTATACAGCGCGCGGGACCCTAAATTTACGTAGGACACGCTAAATTTAACTTACACTGGTTTATTAATTTACAATGATCATCGACTCGATCAGATATAACGTATAACGATTGAAAAGAGCTTACATATATTACATTAATTCAACTCGACCGTAATAAATCTACCCGATCGTTGGTTATTATAGACCAAGGCGACTACTTCATCACATATACGCACTTTACACCCTTACGGGAACCCCACTCTCCATGTGTATGTACAGTTCTTTACATCATCCCAGTAGAACAAGTAGAGGAAAGGAGGGAGAATAATATACGAGTTGGACTAATCGCGCGCACGCGTGTGCATGTGTGTGTATATAAACGTGGCACAAAAATCGCTGGTGGTGGTGGCGGCGTCGCGGGGACTGCGGCTACCGCATTGCGCACACATACTGTAATCGCGCAAAGGGAGAGAGAGAGAGAGACGTATAAGTGACCTCGATGCTCGAGCGCGTAAGGCAAACAAAAAGTAAATCATCGGTAAGGGTCGATTCTTTCTTTCTCTTTCTCTTTCTCTCTCTCGTGGGGTGTATGATGTTTGCACGGTACGTTCGTTTTTTTCTTTTTATTCTTTCTTGGTATAGGTGCACAGTGTACAAATTTGTTTTTTGTTTTCGAGGAAAGAGTTGTGGAATGAGGATTAAGGGTGATGGGGGATCTGCGGGATTACTTGGTTGTTTGTATGTAAAGATGAAGATGGTGTAGATGAGGTATGGAGATTGAGGTGTATGATTAATTGTGGAAATCTTTTTTTAAAAGGGTTTAAAAGTACATTGAGCCATTTGTTTTTAACGTATTTCACTCCAAAATGTAAATACGGGTGGTTCGGAAATATATCTCCGACTAATGGTTTCAAGTGCGGCGACAAAACTTCCTATACTTTATACATGTAAAAAGATGGTGAAATCGAAAAAATATAAAAAAAAACAACATTTTTATTTACAAATCTAAGAATACCAACCGAAAAATTAATTAACAATACTCATGGTCCGACCACACAGCAACTTTTCCACTTACACTCCACTCTCCACCCTTATATTATCCCCAACTTCTCCGACCAAATTTACTTTTCAAATATCCCCAGGCCCTAAACAATACCTCTCCTATCCCCACCCTTTACCCTTCCAATCCACTCACAATCCTTGACTTTTACCACTAGCACTCACAAGTCATTCAAAACCTTCGACACAAATCGAAACCCTCCTCGCCAAAAGCAGCAGCAGCAGTATATCGACACTCCCAACGTACTCACTCGCATGAATGAACGAGGATCGGCGCAAGACGTTGGTGCCGTTCTGTCGACATCCATATATATATACATATACAACTATATACGCAGACACATACTTGGTTCGGTATCGATTGCTCATATACGTGCGTATGTACGCCTCTATATATACATACATACCAGGGTTCACCTCGATCGCGGTTCGCCGGCCTATCCATTGTAAATGTGCTTAAAGTCCAGCCTCTCTCTCTCCTACCCTTCCACCCATTGAGTACGCTCAGAGAGAGAGAGAACACAGGCAGTAGCAGTAACAGCAGCAGCAGCAGCAACACGCACAAAGAACCATATATACACATATACGTATATACGTATATATACATACGTACGTACACGCAACTCGCACGATCGGTATATATATATATACGTACAAACAGAATCGGACGCACGACTACGCGCGTACAATACTTGGGAGCGAGATCCGACGCTTTCGGAATTCGATCAGCGAACGCGCGCGCGCACACGCGGACCGAAATCCAGTTACCCACTCTCGACTGTTTGCTGCTGCTGCCGTTGCTACTGCTGCTGTTGGTAGCCTCGGTACTCTCCCCCCTCCCTCCTTCCCCCCGCGACACGAAACAACGATGGTGTATATATATATATGTGTATGTGTGTATCGCACGCGAGCGAGTGATTGTCCCGGCGCTTTCAATTTGCAAACAATGACGCGCGCGGAGGGGGAGAGAGAGCGAGCGCTGTTTGTACGACGATTTGTCCTTTGCCCGCGCGTAGGTGCGTTTTTTTTTTGTGTGTATGTGTGATGCGAGATAAAAAAAAAGGGTGGTAATCCTGAGTGACACGGTTGTGGTTGTTGTTGTTGTTTTTTTTTTGGGGGGGTAGGTGTTGGAGAAAGTTTGGTACGCCTAACTTGATTGATGTATATATGTATATAGGTAGCGTCTGAAGTTGTATATATGTATATATATATCAAGGCCACTGAGTTCATTAACCCCCCCTTCCATTCCACTTTTCGCGCGATTATTTCTACTATATGCCGTTTTGTTTCGGCCCCCGTCTGTCGTTGAATTGGCTCTGATTGCATAGCATATTTTTCATATATATCTATATATATGTGAGCTACCGGCGACGGGGGAAAGAGTGTGTTTATGAAATTTATTTTACAGAGCGCGACGCGCACGTGACGTGAGTTTTAATTAATTTTTGAGGAAAAGTTTCAGGTCTAAGCGACGACGACGACTATGACGACTGTGAAAAAGCGAATAAATAGAGAAAGAGAAAGAGAGAGCCTAGAGCAAATTTAAATAATTCAACTGAAATTTAGCGGGCATTGGAAAAACCTTGAAGCGAGAGGGAGGCGAGCTGTTTTTCCAGCAGACGCGCGGTGCGGGGAGATTTTTTTGAGTTTAAACTTCGCTTTTGAAGTTGTTTCAACGGGGAAGTTTACTCCGAAGCTTTTGTACTTTTATATCCGTTAATTTTCGAAAAAAAAGAAAAACGAACTTGCGAACAAAGCTAATTTTTTCGTAACTTGAAATATCGGAAAATTCGATGATGTACGAGACGCAAATAGTAGTGTAATTGGATTTGTGACGATATACCTTTACCCAAACCTCGTAAAAAAATAACACAACGTTTTATATCGGTAAATATTAATTAACCGCACGGTTCTTTTTTGTTTTACTATCGTCCATTGTTAAGCTCGTTAATTAATCCCCACGTTTTTTCTCCAAAGTCTAATATAACGTTACTAGTAATAACTCACGGCATCCAACGGTCTACACTTTTAATAAATTCATAATACTTATTTAAGACTTTCGTTACATCGCTCGCGCGCGTGCGCTGTAATCAGAAAGTTTTTAACGTCCGCGTGTTTGCAAATCATTATAACGCACTTGCCGCCCAGGTACATATATGTATATACCTAAAAGGTAAACTTTAAAGCGTTTTTTAGCATAGCAAACATATACACACGGCGAGGTTCAAGACACAAAAATGCACAAATGCGCTGTGTACAGCCACATCTCATTAAAATTTTAATACGTCACGGATATATATACTTTGAAACATATACCCATGTGGAGAGAAGGGAGTAGTGGCAAAACATGTGTGTATAACATATATATGCGAACGTGTGTTATTTGAACTCTCGGAACATTTAATTAATTTAAATTATCGAATTTAATCTATGATGATATAACAACGATTCTTTGACTTGTTAAATCCGATAATCAAAATGAGGCTACGAAAGTTCCGACATTTATTTATACCCGTATAGACTGATAATACACCGGAATCTATATGAGCAGCTGTTCCAGAAATTTACACCCAGCGAATGATAAAAGATGAACAGCAGGTTGTGCTATATGTATATAGTACAGCGTACTCGAAACAATCGAGGGTGCCGGAAAAACTCTGTCACTCAATCACCGCGGCGCAACGCTCATCCAATCCCTTCGAAAGTCAAAGAATGAAGCGAACAAAAAAAAAAGGAAGGAAGGCAACAACAGAACGGAATCGATCCTAAACGTGTCCGCGCTTTATAATCCGCATGGAGAAGTGGAAAAGCAACGCGCGCGCAAGCAGAGCTATCGTGACGGCGTATAATAAAACGCAAAAGAGAAAGAGAGAGAGAGAAAGCGATACAGATCGTCGTCGTAGTCGTTCCCCTTTTTCCTTGTGTATTTTACTCGTGTCGCTATGTTTGCTTGTTTGTTTGTTTTGAGAGAGAGAGTGACGCAAGATTTAAAGAGTTTTACATCGACGTGATTGTTTTGCTTTTCGGAGGGGGTTCGGATCTTTTTTCGTCTTTTTAATCGGAAGGATAAGCAGAAACGTGAGAGTGAGATTATATTATATATATAGCGATGTGTAAAAGTGCCAGGATACTTATACGGTAGATCCCCTCTGAGTTTTCAAGCTTATGTATATACAGGGAGGGGTGATGATACGCACGCGCGTGTTAGTGGTTTAGTCACGTTTCTGTTAAGGGCGGTTTGATTTTTAAGGTGATGGGGGGAGGGGGATTCAAGTGCTTGGTATTATAATATGCTGAAGTGGCAGTGGAAGTAAGTGAGAATGTTATTTTATATATATTACATGTTGTTATAGTATTCAATTTGATAAAATTGATAAACTTTGCGCTTTTAAATTCAATAGAAAGCGAACGAATATACCATTGTTCAATTAGCGGAACCAATGGTCACATATTATACGTAGGCAATTGTTCGGCATATCAGCTGATGAGTTCAATTTGCCCCCGTAGAAAATGCAATTATTACATGGCGAATGTTTTAAAATGGATTAAACGCGAGAATTATTAGCTCGACCCAATTACCATCTCATAACACAAACTTCTAATTACGTCGCGCTTGTATGCACACATATATACACTCGCACAAAAAAAAGGAAATAAAAAACATTCATCGTACCCTCGATTTAATCCATCAAACGTACAGCACCGCGCACGCGACAAACTTTAGTTACAACCGTGTGTATATATATATGTATAGTTGCAAGCTCGCAAACAATCTGTAAAATTACAACAACAGAGCGCGACAATCACCACAGCGTCAACCCAACTTCTACATATATATATATATACACATCCACCATAAAATAGTTCATTTAGCCGTGTAAGAATATTCAGCGACCGCGCGAGTAGCGGACGAAAACTTTCCTTCATCTTCGCGCATTTTTTTGTTTCTCATTAACCGGAAGAGAGGAGGTAGGGGGGGGCGAGAAAAGCGAATTTTCCACAGCAGTTCGGCTGCCACTAGTACAGTGGTAGGGAAAATTTTCCACGCTTATGCGCACAGTAGTGCGGTGTAGTAGTAGGTAGCAGCAGGAACGACGGCGAATTTTGCTTTTATTACTTTCGAGAATTGTTTTCGCGCCCGCGAACTTCGCGCACCGCGTAGTTGTAGTGTGTATAGTCAGCGAATTGCGGAAAAATGGCGCACGGTATATATATACCTACCCACACCCACATACCAATTTATTCTTGGGTTTTTAATTTTGTTTAACGTCGCGCGAGCGCGCGCAATTTGGCCCCGCTTGATACGCGAGTGAGCGCATGATTTATTCTTGAATTGCGCGTAAACACGCGAAAAAAGGCGTCGCCGGTGGGTTCGGGGAATTGAGTTGTTTCTTCAGCGCTCGACTCTTGAAGTAAAAATAATTATGCAACATTGGCTTGCTAATTATTCTTAAAAGATAGTGTTGTACATCGCAGCGTGTAAGTTTGAATTGAAAATGTATGACAATGGGTTTACAAATTTAGAGTGTATGTATATATAAATAAACCAAGTAATCATCATATCGATCATTTACTATATACGACGTACACTGTGTTTATATTTTGAGTTTCCAAATTTACACTTTGTATATATATATATATATATATATATATATATATATATATATGGAAGTTTTCTAACAGTGTATAATATACACACAAACATCTTAGACACATTTACCTCCCCCTGAAATAAAAGAAACAGCGCGGTAAGCCCGTGCTAATCAACTGGGAAAACCACTCATCAAATACCGTTCGTCAGGCAATCAAACACAAAGTTTATTACTCTGGGTAATATCAATTTCTGACCCAAAAAAGGGAATCCAACTCTCTCTTCGTTCTCTCCTATACTAAAGAAAAACACGAACCGTCCTATAACTTTTCTCCCGAGGCGTAATCGATTACATCGTAGTCAGTATATACGAAAGCACCCGGGGGGATCGGAGTATAGCGAGTACGAGCGTGAATTTGAATTTTAGCGTATATATATATAATATTTATATTTTCCCCTATATACTTTAAGCGCGCGCACGCGATATGGTTCTTTTAAAAATCTTTACCTACTAAACCGTATGTGGGTTTTGATTTCACGCAGGCGCATACATACATGCTCGAAAAATAAGATGAGTATAATATAATGAGCGTAGAGTAGGGTAACGCAATACTCATTATAATATACACGATGCATAAATACGTACTTTTTTTCTAATAAACTAATCGTCTTAGTTATAGTCGTTAGTTCGTAGCAACAGTTCGCCGAAAAAACAAGAAGAAGAAAAAGAACCTTTACGCGGTACATCAACTATATGTATATATACAGAAGCAGTTGAGCGTGGCGCTATTTTCCTTTCTCCATTTAATACGGCTCAAGGTATTATGCATTTTTAGCCCGTCGAAAGAGAGAGAGAGAGAGCGAGTATAAGACCGTGTCAAAGACCGGAGAGAGCGCGCACCGTCGCTTTAATGAAAGCCGCGCGCCGCCAAATCCTCGAGTATCCGTTTCCTCTCTCTCTCTCTCTTTTGCTTCATTCTAACGGCGTTTCCTCTTAATTAACGACTTGGAATTCCAAACAAACTGCGCCTGGCTCTCGTGCTCTCACTCTTGTTCCGTGTCTCTCTTCGTCTTTTGCGATTTTTGTATAAGAAACATGAGACGTGTACATAGATATTATATATACACAGAGATGTAACGCGTATCTTGTCAATCGTCACTTTGGTATAAAGAAGAATTTTCGTCAGTGATAATAGATCCGCACGTTTTTGCTCGGAGACGAAGAAGGAGAGAGAAATTATTACGATAGCGAGGCTTTATTCCGTCGCCGATCGATCGGAGCACAAGCGAGTGCAGGCTGATGTTGAATTGACGATTGTCAGGTTATTTTGATCTGTGTATAAGTTTATTTTTAGATGTATATAAGAAAACGTCCTTTACCGAGGTTATTAAGAGTATTGAATTTTACAACTGTTTCATCGTAAAGCAATTTAAGTTTATACACATAACTATACAATAAAAAATCTAATTAAAAATCAATATTATTACCTCAAAAATAGAAGAACAAACCAAAAAAATAACGAAAACCCCCTTGTTTATTAAATTTCCAAAGCACTCTTCAAACATGTCCCCCCTACCCGATAATTGGTAGATCAATGCCAACGAAAAAAAAAAAGAAAAATCAAGTCACTACATTATGTTTACAGACGCAGCGCAAGCCAAGGTACATCCTCAAAATTAAATTTTCAATCCAACACTCACGCACCGCAACAGACAATAAAGCCCCCCTCGTATAAACTCACTCACTCACTCACTCTCAGCTTTATTTATAAAGCGCCTTACGCCCGTCGTCGTCGTCGTCGTCGTCGTGTAGATAAACAAGCACGCGCTCTATATATACACTCGACGAAATCTCGCCTTGGAATTTCATAAATTATGCGCCCCCCATCCCACCACCACCGTGAGGGTAAGCATTCGACACGCGATCGTACACTGCTTGATATAAAAATTAAGGCACCCATGTGGGTAAACAAAAAAGCACCTGTGATTATTCGTAACGAGAGATAAACTCAATAATTATAAGCTTTACAGTTAGTGAACAATAAAACAACGAATGCGCACACGTACGTCTTACCGAATCACAGAAGCATAAAATAAGCATCGTAATTAGCTCCTCGCTCAAATAGAATTACACTTCTCTCTCTCGTGCGAGCGAGCGCGACGTGCAATGCGACTCGGGTATCAATTTTACGCCGCGCGCGCTGCATGCACATACGGCTTTGTCGGCGTGCGAGCGTAATGTCGTATGTATATGGTTGTCTCTCGAGGATTGTCATTGCTAGGCAAGTGTATACGTGTAAGTATGTGTGTGTGGGGGTATGGGTTCGGAATGGTTGGAAGACACGTATTTTCATGTCGATGGGTTGAAGGGGTTGATAGGTTGTTAAGGATTTTGGAATGAAAATTGCGGTGTTTTTTTTTCTTTAAGAGGGTGGAGGTGGTTGAATTATAAATATTACGGTAGCATTATTGCTTTATGCTACTGGTAAGAGGCTACGTTTTGTTATAAATATAATTTGAATTACGCTTTCCAACTACAATTTGAAAATTGCAACAAGTCAGAAATTTACCACGTTGAAGTACAACGAAATGAAAAAAAAGATTCTTTTTACTTCACAGTTATATATTAATTAATATTAATTTTGCGTGTAGCATTTTTTACTATAAAATAATTTTATGACAAAGGCTCGAACAAAGTTGCCACTGTTTCACAAATTTTAATTAACTTTAAAAAATTATTTTGTTGCATTCCTACCACGCAAAAAGTGCATCAGTAGAAATAGACGTATTCGGTCAGCCGTCTCTATCAAATATCTCACAACGATAACCTTATACAAAAACAAAACAAAAAAAATTCGAACCCATTCGCCTCCACCTCTACCCCAATTTAAGACTTCTCAAGGATCCCCAAAACAACCCTTCCACCTCTCTCTCTCTCTCTTATACTTACCCCTTCGCAAAGACAAATTCCAGCATCGCTAACCGACGCTCGCATCAGCGCGCATCTCAAGAATAATAAAACGGGCAGTGCATATAGCCACACACAGAGAGGCTCCACAGCAACCTCAATATCGCTCCGGCGCCTTATGCGCGACATTACCTCCCTCCTCCTTCTCCTCTTCCTGCTTATTTATCCGGCGACCGCTCAATTTTCCATTCGCCGTCGCACCGCAACCTCCGCACGTGTCGTCGTCTTTTAATAAAAAAAAAAAAAGAAGATGAAGAAAGAAAAAGAAAACAGTACAGAAACGCAGTACAACTGGGCTACTGAATTTCATGGAGCGATTTGCTCCGTTGGACTGTGAGCTTTTGGGGAAAATATCCTGGAATCGATTCCCATCTATTTTCAAGGTATATATATTATACGTATGTGTGGACGGACTGTGGCTGCTCGAGTGCGAAAAATTAATGTAGAATAGTAAAGTAATGGTTTGTAAGTGTATGATCGAGATAGGTCAATGTACTTGTTAAAAATATATATCTTACACGTGAAAATTCAATGCGCAACGAGAGACACGTGCGATTATGTACATAGAAAACAAAATTGAATCCGCAGCAGCCACGCTATCGTTCTACGTGTCTTTTATATTATAGTCGTGTACCGTATAAAAACGCAACAGGATTTTTTCCTCACTCGCTCTCTCTTAACCACTTCTCTAATACAAAAAACGCACGCACGCAGGGAAACCAAAACATCTCCAGTCAACTATATATACATTCCTGTACATATATTTATACAAGCCAAATATTTATCCAACTGATTGACTTTTAATAGCACGCGGCGTTATGTGAAATTCGAAAAACTCGTATGTAATGTGAGTGCCACACGTGTATGTGTATATATATATATATATATAAGAGAACGGCGCGTTCGCGATTATCGGAGATTAAATTTAGAGCGCGCGTCCGATAATGTTTGTTTGCAGCGATTAAAATCGATATATACCCAAGCGCGCGGCGACTGGCGTCGGCGACCCTTTCATTATATGTCCGTATAGACGCTTTACACAAGCGTGAGAGAGAGAGAGAGAGAGTGAGGATAAGGGTAGAACCGAGAGAGAGAGAGAGAGAGAAGGTAAGTCTACTACCACCCGCTTTCTCTCTCACTCACTCACTCTTTATCCATATTTGTCACGGATGGGTGATTGAAGAATCGCCAGCGCGACGATGCTCGGTTTTTTTTTCGAGCAGCAGCAGCAGCAGCGCTTTTTCTCTCTCAGAAAAAGAGAGAGAGCCGACGATTGTTTTAATGAGGAGGATCACTCGAAGTGGAAAGAAAGAGAGAGAGAGCGTCGGGGATTTTAGCGTCTCGTTAAGCCGAGTGCTGCTATATAACGTCGAGTCGCACCGCTGATTGTTTTCGAAAAAGACCGTCGCCCACGGATCACCGTTTCTTTTTTCATCATCCCTTATGGTGTTATAATACCGTGTATATATTATATAGATGCAGCTAAACGTTATGTAGATATTAATGTACGGTAAATCGCAATTACGCAACAATCAACGTAAATTATTTTTTTTTTAATATAATTGGAACGAAGCGAAGACGGCGTTTGAGCTTTTATAAATTAAATTGCCAATTTTATATACATAAACATAAAATTTATTTATATAACCGAGCAAATTCGTATGGATGAACCGTTTAATTAAATTCCTTCAAGTTTATTAGTAACTTTTGTTATTAAACATCAATTAGCACCGGATACAGATAACACATTACAAATCGCGAAACGAATATGCCACCTATAAACATACCCACACCCCACACATATACACAGAAAACTCGGAAATTTCATCCTTTCAATTATACACACATACAACTATACAGCCGCTAATTTGATCGTAAACCCCGCGCGTAGGTATACAACGCCGAGATAACATTGTATACACACACATACACGTAGCAAGCACAAAAGCAAAGCATAAAGACTGTATGAATTATTTATCAAAACCATCCCCCCGCCCCCTTTCTCTATCCCTCACCCTATCTCTCTCTCTCTTTCTTTCAAAGCAAAAGCACGCGTATACCTACATATAACCATTATTACACTCCACTCAGCGAAATCAACAAACAACATTTCACTCGATTTGCATGAGAAACAAACGTGGATATATATATATATATATACACATGAGAAACAGCAGAACCGCTTAGACATCGACGAGTGAGTTGCACTCGCTCGCTTTCTTCATTTCTTTTTCTTTTTGCGCGCGCGCGAGCCACTCGTGAAAATTTGTCCTGAAGCGGTGAGCCAGTGGTGATGCTTCTCGTTAGGAGCCTGATATATACATGTACGACATATGTAGGTATATGTATATATATACGTATACGACCTTCTCTCTTTCGCTGGGACGAAGTAGGTCGCATGAAAATAGCGGCGTTATTTAAAGCGGTGCGACGGTCTCCGCCGTGATGGACCTCCTCCTCCACCTCTTCCCACAGATTTACCATCATCAATGGGTACGTGAGATTCGGCAGGGGTTTTTTTCATTATACTTATTATATATTAAAAATTAATACATTCACAGAGCCGCTGCTCAATACGTTTTTTTCTTTCAATACCTTCGATAATCCCTATTATACGAAACCAAAAGAACAACATTAATCCATTGACATAAGCGTATAATAAAAGACGCGATTTATTTCCTATGTATACGCACACCGAGAGCTTTTCATAAATTTTACCTGCGCACGCGTTACAACTGGCAATGAAAAATCACTCGAGTCCAAGAGAGAGAGAAGGGCTGCTGCTTTTCTTTAGGTATATATATACGCGTGCTTTTTTATTTTTTACTCGTGCGCGGCCACTATATACTTTCTTCTTATACTCACACTGCGCGCGAGATTTCGAGCTTGTTCCGGAGCTGTTTGTGCAGCTTTTCGTTCACCGAATCACGTGATCGTGTAAAGCTTTCTTTTTTTTTTACAGTGGATTGAAATGGTTTTCGAAAGAAGAAAAGGTTGTTTTGATACAAAAATTTCGCAGGTATTATATACAGAGTCGTTTAAGTATAGAGGCATTCGCAGATCTAATTGAGTGGCATAATGACTCAACTACCTAATTACGTTCATTGTAATGTCTACGAGCATGTCATAACTACTACTCGGTGTCTTTATTCCCCTCCCTCTCTTAAACTAAGAAAACGACCTCGGGAACAATACCACTTATATTAATAGAAAAAACGATAATGGATTTTTCGTCGTACTATCAAAAGCCTCTTTTATTTAAAAAAAACAAGAGCAATGTATATATTATATCGATTCACGTATGTATATAAGAAATATATTATCACACACCTTAACTTGTAAACCACTGACCGGATCACACGCGTGTTCCTAAAATAGCCTCGCACACATGCACGTGTGTACACACAACCATTCAGCTAAACCACAGCGTACGCCACACGTACGCTGATTAATTTCTCATCGCCTCGTTACACCTTATCGAATGAAACTTGCATGCGGCGTGTATCTATAGTATACACACATACACATACGTATACACTATATACGTCTCACTTATCTATCGCAAGATATACTCATTCACCGAATCCTTAGTTCTATCTCTATCGTGTATATATATATATATATATACACGGAGAAAATAGCCCCGTAATACGTGTATATAGACAATCGATAAGTATCCATTCGACTAGATTTCCTCCCTTTCGCTATATATATATATATACCTATACCACTTCGAACCTTATTATCTTCACTTCGGGCCAACTTTCTACCACCTCGAGTGAGACAGTTTCGAAAATCACGTTATACAAGTTTCACGTGGTATATACTGCCGAAAGTTAACACTTATATATATATATATAAATGGAACTCCGATAAATATAACGAATGTTTTGGGTTAGTATAAAAAATGACATTACATTACCGTGAAAATGTTTAAAAGAAAAGAAAAAAAATTACGTACGTTTACTTTTCTCGATTATAATATCGCGAAACCCAACCCCACCGTATATGTACCGCAGTCGCAATTACCTTTATTAAAAACCACACGTACATTCGTCGCCCTCCGGTCACATATCTATGTTATACACCACCGCGCCGATCTCTCACACGCACATCGTCGCGAGCATCGAACTCTCCTCTCTCTCTCCTTATACCCATATACCTATCGTTACAAACCTCAGACTAATCATAACACATACTCATCACACATTCACACACATGCACCTACACACTCACCACTTTTGCCGGTCGGCGTAGGTAACGTTGGCATGCGACTCGTCGGCTCTGGCAGAGGATAAATCGGATCGCAGCACTCGCGTTCTGGGAACTCGCTCGCTCTGCATATCCTCGTCGTTATTGTCATCATCAGGAGTAATAATAATAGGAGTAGCCACGTGGTTGGCGATCGTCGCCAACGCCAGCGCCACATGGTCGTATAAGCAGCAGCGCTATGATGAGTATAATACTACTCCTCCTGCTGCTGCAGTGTTGCTCCTGCTCCTGCTGCTGATGATGATGATGATGATGATGGTTGTTATCGCGTACGCGCGTGGTTTTATAAAAACACAACGCTTACGTGAGCTAACTATTATTATAATAACAACAACAACAACAACGTAATCGTCGCCATCGACGCCGCATTATTATTTTCCTTTTATCATCCTCTCGCGGTATAATAAACACTTTTTTATTTTGCACTCTCTCCTGTTTTAAATCAACATGTATACGCACTGTATAATACCTTTTATTTTCACACTTGTGGGTATTTTTTTTTTTTTTTTTTTTGTTTCACATTGTTACCGCGATATGATTTTTTATTAACAACAACAATAACAAACCCGTTAATAATTCACACATGTATATGTATATCGTATATAGCGCAACACCGGCAGGCGCTTACATATATATATATATATATATATATATATATATATATATACCTACACACGACGCGCTCGTTCTCTTCAGGCCACGTCGTCGCCGTCGACGGCCGACTGCCGTACGTACGCAGCGAGCGCGCGGTGTTCACCTTTCCCGCTGCTCTCTCTCTATATCTCCCGCCGAGAGCGCGCGCGCGCGCAAGCAAGCAACCCCCTACTCCTACTCCTACTCTCTCGCTCGTGCTCTCGGTGTGTCACCTATAACGTGTGGAAGCAAGAGGGAGAGGTATAGTGGTCTCGCCCCCTACCAGCTGCACCCGGAACTCGTAAGCGAGCGAGCGCTTGTGTGCTATAGCAGCAGCAGCAGCAGCAGCGCAGGTGTATATCCTTCGATCTTGCAGTACGGCAGTTCCTGACCTCGTTTGGTTATAGTATAGGCCCGTGACGAAGATTTTATATTGTGTAGGAGTAGTAGGAGATTGGTGAAGATGGGTTGAGGGGGTTTGGATGGGTTGAGAGGGGGTAAATTGTTGGTGGTGGTTGGGTGTAGTAAGAGGAGGGGTTTACTGTTATATAAAGGTCGGGTGGTTTGTTTATGGTGGGAAACTTGTGTAAGAGGTGGTAATAATCAGTGGCTGACTGTATTTGGCTAAGACTACTTGTACACGAAATAAGGACTGGAACGATTGAGTAAAAAGTACTCCTGTTTAGAAGTTAACAAAGTATGAAAAATTAGGGGAAATTTTTTAAAAATAAATATCACATTTAGTAGTAAAGATTGAAAAAAGAATAACGTTCTCATGCACGAATTAATTCCTACATAAATGCTCCAAAGTTGTATGCGGATTCCTTCTGCAGCTATAAGAGTTCACGCATTTTCTATTGATATATTTATCGAGACCATTCGTTATATGATTCTCCTTTTCAATTTTTCCCGATGCAATGTTTTATTTTTATATTTATCTCATCATTTATTACTGACATCTCGATATTCCCATTCCACCTTCTCTGGAATCGTCTTCTTTCCGAATATGCAGATTATTTTCAAAATAATGAAATTTTCATATTTCTATTCGATTTTAACAAACTGTGCCATGCATATTTGACTCGTAAAATATCTTCAGAAGAGAGATGCATCGCAGCTAACGAATATAAATTCGATTAATAGTATAATCTAATAATAAACTTATACCTGAAACTTATCAGTTAGAAATGACAAAAGTCGCTCTATCCCACTGTATCTCGGCAAACATTTGTACGGTAAAATATACCGTTATTCCCATCAAATATTTAAAACAATCTTGTAAGAGTATTTAGTTTTGAACTAACGATATTTCCGAAATGTCGTAAAAACTTTTATCTTTTATATATCTGTATATCCTTCTGTTCTAGATTTAAAATAACTTTCCAATACTTAGAAAGTATCATTCGGTTTTATACTAATCTCGAATATTTTAAAAGCTAAGCATCGACATAGATTCAGAAAAAGTCGAACTCTTGGCACAGATACGAAAAAAAAGGGAAAATTCCATATATTAAATCGTCGATCCGTTTTGCGAAACTTCAAAAGAAACAATTTATCCGAGAAAAATACAACGTTTATGAACTTTGCGCAAGAAAGTAATGCCACTAATGGTGTAACCCTATTATACTTATATATTTTCCGAAAATAAGAGCGACTCGACAAAAAGCCGTACGGCATTTAATCCTCTTACAAAACGCTCTCTTCTATTATATACCTTTTCGCACAAAGACGACGCGCGCGGCAACAACAACGTTTTCTTAAATCGCGCAGCATTACCGCGTTAATAGTATTCAATCCTCTTCCCTCGGATAATAACCTCCACTCCTAATTACAGTAAATACGTATTTATCAAAACCCATTGCATTGCTAAACAACCAAAGTATCCTCTCCAACCTCTTCTAACAATACGCAATAACGCGCGCGCAGCGTCCAACTTTAACCACCACCCTATATACGCACTTAAGCTTTGAAACTCAACAGCTCGAGTTTTCATTTTTAAAAAACGCGAGTTATATATATATATACTCGAGCTTTAAACACATTTCAAATTCACCCAGCGGTTTCGAAAAAAAGCTCGTGCGCGCCTTTTGACGTTGAATTTTTCTCCCGGTATAACGCGCGTATAACGAGGTGAGACGCGGGTCAGTACACGTCTTCTTCTTTTTCGCGCACGTCTTACACGTGATAGTTTGCGGCTGTCTCTTGGTAAAATTTAATTTACTATAGCGAATTTTTTTTAAACTATATATATATATATGTACACAGACGTAGCACAAGCGGTTTAATTCGAGAAAATTAATTAATAGAAGTATATATTCTCTCTCTCACTCGCGCTTTATACTTGCTTAGCGGGGAGAAATAGTTTAACTGTAGAGCAGCGGCGAAGTTTTACGTACCGTTACTAGGTCAAAATTTATGTAAGCCGGCGCCAAATTGCGAAACTAATTATGGACACTGTTCCTTCTCTCTCTCACTACTCCCCTTAGAACTTAGACTGTACGCTGGGAACTGGATCTAGTTAGACTATTCAATATAATTTTCCGCGAGCGTGATGCAACGACGACGACGTCATTAAAAGTCAACGCGAACGACGTTCCCTTCAATGTATCACCTATAGTCCCCCCCAAAAAAAAAATATAACATCGTAACACGATTCGGATTAACGTTCAATCGGGCGACAAAACACTTTATCTATACATATCGCACCCTTCGTCACGTGTGTGTGTATATAGTCGAGCGCGTATTAGGTTACACTTTGAAGAGGCGAAGTAGGACGACGACGTGTCCTTTGACGCTCTTTGATATACGCTAATCGTGCGCCGATCGTTGAGTAAGCGTACATGTATATATATAAAGCAGTCGAGAGTGAAACGAAAAGATAAAGGTTGGATAAGGGTACTGCATAAAATGATAGACATTTTATTTACCTCTAAGCAAAATACATACGCTGGTACTCAAAAAAAAAAGGAAGAACCGCACATAACGACTGCTGCTACTGCTACTTATGCTTCCTTTATACTATACACCAGAGCAGCGTGCGCGTCGCAAGACAAACGGCCGGCCATAAGTCCTAAGTGGTATTAGTCAGCGTCGCGTCGGGCCGATTATCCTCCCAACTTCCTCCCTCCCTCCTTCCTCCATACCGCAAAGTCCGATTTGACAAAGTTCAGCGCAGCTAGCGCGCAAGTACATTATAACTTTGTTATATCGCTCGCTCGCGATTCTTCGAGTTTCACAAATCTAATCTCACTTGCGGAGGATGGAAGAGAGAAAGAGAGAGAGAGGCCGAAAAATTGGATCGCTCCGAGGGGAGTGACGACGATGATGACCTTCTGGAGATCACGTATATACGTGTGTATATATGTGTGTGTGTGGTTATTCTGACCTCCGATGTGGAGATACGAGGTCCAAGTCCTAAGAGGAAGTTTCTGGTGTTGTTGTTGTTGTTCATAAAGCAACGATATGAATTGTTATTATACGTACGATTGGAGCTCCATGGTTGGGAAGTTTTATGGAAGAAGAGTACATGAATTTATAAATATTTAGAAACCTTTTATAAATATAATAGCCGGTGAATTATTTACGCGTCTGTCGTGCCACTTGAGTGGCAAAAGTAATCAAAGACACTTTGCGAAACCCACGAGGCTTACTCACGACAATAAACTATATACATATATATATACCAGGTGATATATCCACCGCGTGCAACATGTCACTTGGAATGCATCTAGTTATATACCACTCATTCAACTTTAATTAACTTCCGAGCCTGTTGTTATGTATAATCTTGTATAGATGTAGCAAGTGTCGCAATGCTTAAATGTTTTTTCATCCGTTATTTTGCATTACAAATTTACAACTTCGAACCGACGTCTTATGCGGAAGTTTATAGAAGAGAGCGGCGAGGGTCTCTCCAGAGATTCTAGAATCCTATTAGTCTTGAATTATGAACGCAAAGGGAGAAGAGAGTTTTTTTTCGAATTACAAGAGCTGTTTGACTTTTCGAGAGGTGTGTAATGGAATGTATAGGGGTATGTAAGAGAGAATGAATCCGAGTGGGAATAGTGTAGTATAGCACGGGATTTTGGAACGGGGTGGAATTTTTAAGTTTATAGTTTAAAGTGAGGGGACGTTGAGAATTAATCCGATTTTTATTATTAAATAAATCAATTTTCGAAGGTTTATTTGAACGATCATATTTGTAAAATAATAAAAATGCAGTTTCTATATACTTATCGATATAACAGTTTTTATTTAATGCTCATTATACGCTCTTAGCATATGTAAATATCTCATTAAAAAATTTGTTAAATGATTCTATTAATATATTTGTTTAAAATATGCATAGATTAAAAAATTGTCATTAAATTTTTTTAAACAAATTATTCACGAATTATAAAAATCCTCGTCACTTAAACACCCAACTAATCACATACAACTATCTCTCCAGTTACCACGTCTCCAATTCTCCAGCCACTTGTTACATTTTACCAATTACACCTTGTATATCTCCGATTAATCGAGACAACCGCCGCGAGTAAACTCCATAACACCGTTGTTACTACACTACTTCGCCCCTATATATACATTTCTATAAGTATATAGAGAATGGCAGAGTGTGTGAGAGATAGACACGCAGAGTAACCGACTGGACATCCCATGGGACCTTCGCGCAAGTTGCCTTTTCTCTCTCTCTCTCTCTTGATACAAACTTCATTTCTCTCCCCGACTTTTTCCACGACTCTCGAGCGCGCGGTGTTTGTTTTCGACGAGTTCTCGCGTATAGTATGTGTGTGTAGAGGGCTACGCGCTCGGCTCACACAAAGTTAAAAAAACGCTCTTATTCTCTCCGACTTAAATGTCATTCCCCGAATCGAGAACTTTTCTTTGCCTTCTCTCCCTCTCTCTCTGACTCCCTCTCTCTCTCACTTCGACCGAAAGTTTCGAAATGGGATGCTACATAAAATATATACTTTTGCTGCTGTTTTTCCTCTCTTTTGTAGGTGTATCAAGAAACCCGGTGGCTTTTCGTATGATGTGTGTCTGTGTGTGTGTATATATCGAGAAGGTAAAAAATGGACGATCATTGGCCGAAACGATCCGAGTAATGCGCGGAACGCCAGAGAGAGAGAGAGAACGATTATAACTCTCCTTCTCTCTCTCTCTCTCTCTCTCTCTCTCTCTCGACGCGGCGGAATAGTTGGCACAAAATGTGAATTTCACGCGAATTTTCGTCTGTTCTCCCTTGGAACGTCTCTTGTCTCGTTCAAAATTCCGAGTTCCACTTGTCAGACTGCGCGGAAATCCGCGCAAACCGCACACGACGGTGGTCAGCACATGACTGCGTCGTGCATCGACTATATATATAACTCGGCAAGATCGTCGAACATGTCGGTTCTTCTATTTTTTCTTCTTCTTCTTCTTCTTCTTATTTCTCTGCATGTTCGATTGATTCCCGATACTTTTAGTTAAAATAAAAGGTATATATAAGTTGAATTGTAAAATTTACCAGGACATATCACAAGAATAAAATATATAGAAAGTTAAATATTATATGAGAAATGCAAAATTAACCATTAGAATATACGATAATTTTAAAATTCATCATGAATTTAAATGAAAATTGTAAAAATTAAAAATTAACTGTTATACGAATAGGTAAGAGCTTAATAATAATAAAGATCTATGTAGGATTACGGGAAACGGATGGAGACAGTTAGTTGAAATAAAGTTAGACCAGTTCGGCATTTATAAGTAAAACATATTAATCATATGCAAATATAAATGGTTTTACAGAGTGTTCACTACCAAATAAACAGTATAATACGAGGATGAAAAGGTCAAAAGCATAGACGGAGAGCTGAAATTGACCCTCATCGCCGTTTTCGCTTTTGTCCCATGTGTGTTCTTTTTTCTTTCTTTCTTTCTTTCTCGCATTCTCTTATCATTTCTCTCTTTCTCTCATCCTTATAAAACGTCTCCTTCTTCTTCTTCTTCATTTCACATCATTCCCACCCATCCCCAAAGAGAACCATCAAATATCACCGTGTACATCGTCATCTCCATATCCGTTCTCATCGGTTTTGATTTCCCCATTCGCGAGCGCATATATTGCATGCATGCATCTTTATTTCTCTTGCTTACATACGTATAATATCTGCGTGTTTTCTTCTGTGTATTATTCATATATAGATGTCTGCGCGTATGTGTCTATGTATGTATGTATGTATGCCTGTGTGTGTCTGTCGGACTGATTGGACTGATTTTCGACAAAAACAACAAAAAACGAAAAGAGTCGTTCTGAAATCCCGTCACCTTCCATAGCTCAAGGATTTGAAGAACGACTCTTTACGTTGAATTAGTCGCTCTCGTGTTTTGCATAAAGTATCACGTACGAATTGTATATTATATTCTGTCTCGATCTACGATCACATGAGTTTCTTTCTCTTCTTTATCTTCCTCATCTTTTTACGTTATAATTCACGTGTATATGTATGTGTGTTTGTTTGTGTTATTACATTCTTCATTTTTTACTTATTAATTTTTTTTCTTTTTTATTACGTTTTTTTTTGCATTGTTATCGTTAGATCTGCATATGTGTAATGTTCACCATTTTTTCTTCACTACTATACGCTTACACGAACAGAATAGAAAGAAACAAACCGTATATATATATATAGACATTTTTTTTTGGCGTCTCGTCGCGGACGAGCGCTTTCGCAAAATCTCAAAGAAAGACATCTTTCTCTTCGCATTCTCTCTTTCTCTCTCTCTTGCTTTCTTACTTTCTCTCTTTCTCTTATACTACGTCGAAACACTTTGCCTTTCATTAAACTTATCGCTTCCACGTCGAAATCCTCGTCACCGGTGATGAATACATTATATATTACACCATCGGTATACGTACATATATATATATATTTTTTATGTATATTATGAAGTATACATATCGGTATATATATATATAATTAATAGTTTTGCGGTAGTTTCCCGGTGCGTGTTTTATTTTATTTTATATATACGAGGAAAAGAGTCATACAAATTCGACGCTGCGTGAATATATACGTGTATATATATATGTACATCTATTTTAGTCCCTTCGTGGTCTTTTTTATCTTTTTTTTTTTGCTTTTTTTTTATTTTGTTTTTCGTTCGTCTCGATAGGTAATAATGGAAAAATTGACGGTGCGACGTGAGATTTCGACGTGCAAACGTTACATATTGTTGTTGTATTTCTTAAACCAGAAATGGCAAAATGTTTCGACGAAGTTTTTGTATTTCGCACAGAATATATAGGTCTCGGGACGCGTTGCGCTTATTTTTATATTAAACTGGACGTATCGCGGCATCATATTATTAGCCCCGGATGACGATCATATGCGATCTCGTCATCGTCGCGTTAACCATCACACACGCCGAAACGAAAAGATTCAGAGACTCTATAGGTTTTTTTTTCATTTTATTATTATTATTATTATTATTTTTTGTCATGTATACGCGTGATACATTGTTTATATATACTGATTTATCCTCTTTTTTTTATTTTTATTCTCTTCGACTTCCACATATAGCGACAGACGACATCGTCTTCTTCTTCTTATTTCTTTCTTACTCGTTTCTATTATCTTTTATTTTTTTTTTTGTTTGCTTTGCTTTCGTTCGTTTGTATATTATCTATTATGCGCTGTGCGCGCGCAGATTCGTTCTTTCTTATATACTCGCAAGCTCGTGTCTTTGTCTCCGTATATTACGCTTTGATGCACATTCTTATACAAAGTATTACCATTCCGTTTTCGATTTTTTTTTTGTTCTCTCGCGTTCTTTCTCGTCTTCTATGGCTCTCTTATAGTCTTTCTTGTATTTTGATTCTTACGAAACGAAACGTATACGTTGTTGGATACAAACGAGAAATGGATAAAAAAAATGGTTCGCGAATTCAGGTACATATAAAAGCAGAAGAACAAACAAACGAACGAATGATGTATACATGGTTGATCGAAGTAAGCGTAGAATTTGAACACGATATCTCTGTCTTTAGTCGCGTTTGATTGAAATGATAATAAATATAGAAAGAAAGTAGAAAACAAAAGTGATATATATATATATAAGCTAAACTTTTCTTGTCCCATCTGTTCTATAAAAACTCACATTTTCCTTCCTCTCTTTATCGCACTCGCTTTCTCTCTCTCTCGCTCTCTTAGCAGTATTTCACAATTTTATTTTGCATTAACCGTCCTACACGAATGCGCATGTCGCGTCACTCGTCGATCACATGATTTGTTTTATATTTTATTTATTTTTTTTTTAATACGCTTCTTGGTTCTATTTCATTATGCATTTTATTTTCTCTCTTTCTCTCTCTTCGCTTCTATCTCAAACATCTTGTCGTCCCTGCTTTTTTCTCTCTTCATCTCTCTCTCTCTCTCTCCTTCTCTCTATCTTTCTTATATAATGATTTCTCTTCGTACTTACGGCGATAATAATTATATACTTTACATGCAAAAACAAAAATTATCACAGTAGACATCATACATTTTGTTAATAATATTATAATATTGTTTTTTTTTTGTCTTATTTTGCAATAATTTTTTCGATTTACTCCACGCCTCATCCGTACGCGCGCGTCTCCGTCGCTTCTATTATTATTATATTATAATCATCATTCACCTCTCAGAACATTTTGCCCGCAAAAAAAAAACATTTCATTTCGACGTGTCTATATTGATCGCTTATTTTCTTTTGTCTTTACGATAACACAATTTCCAGGAGTACAAAAGAGACAACGGCTCTTTGGCATCTCGCAAAAAAGTTGCAATTCATCGACACGTACACATACATATTATATGTGTACAAAACAAGAAAAGATCAATTGAACAACGTCGGATAAAGATTCTTTTTTTTGCGAGCCAGACGCTGCGCAACAAGAAGTGTCATACATTTTCCATCTTTAATATCCCTTTATAAGTCATTTATGCAAATTGATAGGGCGATCGATTATCGATTATTATTTCCATTATCATAATCGTTATTACTTACATAACAATTATTTCATTACCATATTTTACTTTTTAATTATCGTTAATTATAGATTATCATTGCGTACTAAGATTATGCATTAGTTAGATCGTGAAACGATGGAAAAAAAATTCCCTTCTCGCCGCGCTAGCGACATGTTTATATATATATCAACGCATTCCATTCGCACACACACATTCCATCGTTCTTCCAATCTCTCTCTCTCTCTCTCTCTCTCTCGCGTTACTTTGAAGGCGAATCGGCTGAAAATACGCCGAAAGTCTACCTCTTATTATTAGGCACAAATCAGCGGCAAAAAATTTCGTCGTATTTTTCCAATCAACCGTAACCATTAACCCGCCAGTCGATCCGCTCTTCCCCCGCTTTTATTTTTCCCCACTCTTTTTTCTTTCTCTCTCTTTCTCTCTTTCTGTCGATCTCCGTCTAAACACAACGACGAATGTAAAAAACGTATATATATATATATATATTTATATATATAGGGGGTAGTGGGAGGGGGCGGAACAGAAACGAACAACGCATCACACAAATATAATCCTTTCTCACTCGCTCGCATTCGTACGCTCTCGTTTGCTCGCTCACTGTCTTTGTTATTCGCACGTGTGTCCTCTCTCTTTCTCTCTCTCTCTCTCTTTCGTTCTCGCAATCTCCCTTGTACAAAAGCTAAGGCAACGTTTTCATATTTTTTTTCTTCTCTTTTTACTCTCACCTCTCTCTCTCTCTCTCTATACGTCTTTTCTCGTTCTCTTTCTCGCGCGCGCTCTCGCTCTTTCTCTCGTTCTTTAATCGCACCGAAGTATTTTTTTTATTATATGATGATCGCGCACAAGCGTGCGCTATACACTGGCCGGCTTAACGGCACTCGGGCAATTGCGGTTGCTTGCTTATTTGATTTTTTTTGTTTAACTGTGATCAGTTTGCTATTTATTGTTGATAAATAAAAGAACAAATTTTGTTAAGAAATAAAATTTATTTTATTTTTAAACATAATTCTTGTATTTTTCACACATCTCTCTCTCTCATATAGATTTTGAAAAAGATTTTCACTCAATATAACTGAGTATAATAAATTGTTTATTTTTAATTTCGATTAATCGTACAAAACTGGAATTTATAATATGCAAAAATTACAATAGATCTTATCAATGATTATACGATAGAATATAGAAAAAATATTTTTTAATTTCGATACGATAAAATTTAGTAATATTTGATGAGTCAATCATCGCTTCATATATATATTTATAAACGAAAGATAAATTTTTTTCTTTTCATATTATCCACCTCAAGTCTTCGGACATTTACACCCGCATCCGTTATAATATAAATTTACGCAAGCGAAAATTTCATAATATTTCCAAATAGAGGGAATAGATTATATATAATAATAATAATAAAAACGGTTAATCATTATTCATAATCATCATCATTATCATCATACACTAAGCTGCGTTTGCAAATACAAAAGATCGTCCTTTAAGTATATCATCCTACGGGATAATTGCACCAATTGAAATTACACAAACTCGCGTTAAGACGACCAGCGTGAAGCGTCGCTTTTTTTCCCTCTTATTCTCTCACTCTCTCACTCGTTCGCTTTATATCACTTTCTCACTCGATTCAAAAGGAAAGGAGACAAACAGTGTAAGAAAAACCCAGAGAAAAAATCCACGTCTCTTAACTCTTTCTCCCATCCTCTGTCCTTCTATTATGCCCTTACTTCCATATTCACGCCGGAGATTCACTCTTAATCCACACACACACACACACACATACACGTACATACGCATCTCTATATTATATTATATATACGCACACTCGATTTCATTTCATTTTTTTTTCTCCTTCATCATCTTTTGCACAGCAGCCTCGATGCGACAACTGCCGTATTTTATATAGAAATTACTGATTCAGTAACTTACGCGGTTATTACGTACATTATCCAGTTACGATTAAATTGTTTGTGAGCAACGCATCGTTCCCCTAACGTCACGGCTGCGTTCACCCCTGCGGAATTTCTTTTCCGATTGTTTCTCTCGCGTTTTTTTGGATGGTTTTGTTATATAGCCGTGACGTTAAGGGAAGGCTGAGACGCGTTATTTATTGTTCCTCGCCGACCGAACATAAGGTACAGGTAGAGATGAAAGAAAGGATTATACATTAAAAAAAAAATAAGGAAAAGATGTAAAGTGAAAAAAAAACGGAGGGTACGGAAATAAAAGGAGCGCGCGCGTGTCGCTCGGCGAGGCTTCTTCAAACTAAAATATCTTTACTTTTTTTTATATATATATATAATAAAATTTTTTTTTTCATTATATTTATATGCACATATATATATATTATAAATAATAATTAAGGTGGCTTCGAAAGTAAGTAAAAATATATAGATGTTTGTATATATAATATATTTTTTTTTGTTTCCAGTCACTATTTTTTCTTCTCTCACGATCGCTTTACGTTTCTCATTTTCATTTTGCTTTTTTTTCAAATCGTTTCCTCATTATTTTTTTCCCATCGTTTTCGTATTTCTGCATTTTTTTTAACCCCTCGTCCTATCCGTATTGAGAATTCTTCAATTTTCATCTCTGCGCAGTTTCAAGTGCGTTTTGCTTCTTTTTTTTTTTTTTTTCCTGTAGCGCGTATTACACTGTTTAATTATATACGCTGTCGTCTGTCAAATAAAATGTCTCGAGACGATAACTATAATACTGCGACCGGCGTCGACTCGTTGCTTTGCTCTCTCTCTCTTTCTCTCTCTCTTCCTCTTCATCACTACTACTTCGGCAAATATACATCATTTAAAAATCTCACATTAAGACATTCTTTGATGAGTTTAGTTATTCTTATTATTATAACAATTATTATCATTATTATTATTATCGATACGTTGAGAGCCACTGATGAGAGGCCGCAAACCGAGTCGACTGTCGCAGCTTTTCACATCTCTTTTCACCTTCTTCTATTCGTTTGGAAAGTAAGACGACGACAATGTGTTGCTTCTGTTTCTTTTTTTGCATCTTCTTTATCGATTTGTTTTTGTCGCTACATATATTCGCCATGTAACTCACATCATCTTCTTATTTATTTTTTGTATTCTTTTTCAATATATACTGAGATCGACTTCACGATTGCTCGATCGAGGGAAGAAGAGAACTATACACTCGTTCCTCCCGTCACATCTTTTCTTATCAAAAAATTCCGTGGACCTTTCCTTTTCTCCCTTCGCCTCTTCTTCCTCTTGGCATATCGAACGAAAGAAAACTGAAACTCGAATGATTCTTCGATCCATCGCGATCGAAATACAAGCCGTGTGTGGGTGTGTGTATGGTTTCTTTTTTATTTTTTTGTTTTTTTTTCCCGTTCTTTATTGTATTCTGGCTCGTGCTTTTTCTCTTTTTCAATTCCGCTCGGAAATGAAAAGGTCACCTTTGAAAAAACACTTTCCATACTCACGAAGAACTTGTGTTGGTTCGTTTATTTATTTATTTTTTAATTATCATTATTATTATATTATTATTATTATATTTTTTTCCTCATACATACTCCACGTGTATGCACTTCACTTCCCACTTCATTTTGTTTTTCCATCTCTCCTTCTTACTCTCGTTTCGATATAAAAAAGTCTAAATTTATCTATTTGTAAGCCTACATGATTCGAAGTAGTACGACGGGGACATTTTTTGTTTTTCCATGCATTCTTTTACTTTTACACTTTCTCTCTTTCTTTCCTCACTACTATGCATTTTTTTTACTATTTTGCCTCACCTCTTACTCTCTCTTTTTTTGTGATTTTTCGTATTCATTTATTAAGTTACAAATTTTTGTATTTTTTTTGCTGGACACTCGTCGCTCGACGACAACTCACACATGCTGTACACGTATATCGTATTTTTTTACTTATACACCGTTATCAAATTGAAAAAAAGACATACACACATTCTTATGTGTATATGTCTACATGTATATGCGTGTGTGTATGAAGGTAGAATTGAAACCGAAAAAATAATTATTTTTTTTGCATTATACGGAGTACATTCAGCTGTGGAGAATGCCGCTACCGCGAAGGTTTTGCGACAAGCGACGGTAAGCCCGGGAGGTACTCTCTTGAACTTATTGACCGCTCGATAAGCGCAGGATTTCACGCCCGAGTCCGACGAGCCGAAAACCATACAGAAATTGCATTATATACCCGCGGTAGGCGGTAATCTCCCTCATTACTACGATCGCCCACGATCTGGTAAGTATAATAGTATTCAATATTTTTTTTTCTTCATTTTTTTTTCTCATTATCTTCTTTTGTGTTTTGTGAGGGTGTGTGATGAATTTGGAATAAAGTGATTGCGTAGACGTTTGAGCAGTGTTATATACTGTTTATATTTTCGTATTAATTTCATATATATATATTTTTTTCTTTTTTTTTTTTTGTGTACAATAAAAAATTTTCTATTTGAAATAGTGATAAAATCGAATAATGTAACGAAATTTCGTAAATTTACATAAATTTTAAATCGAAAGAAACCAGACCATTGGGGTCTCGAGAAAACAACTGAAATAATAAGAATTCATATATATGTGCGCACGAGTTTCGAAAACCAGTTCCCGTTTCTGGACGTTTACTTTTTTTTTCATTTCGATTCATTTTTAATACAAGCTCATGTGGTGTCTCGATTCGATGTCTGGTAAAATTGTTATATTACGCATATAAACGTTCACTGGAATTTCGATCGAAAAGCGCATCTTGCTGCTCCGAGCAGCGAAAAAAAATTGATTAATATTATATATATAATATATATATATATATTTTTTTTTATATACGTTCAATACCGCTGTCCTTTCTCTATTCATATATACATCGTCGAGCGACAGTAGATATTTATTATTAATTTTATTTTTTTTTCTTATTCTGGTGCGGCTGGATAAATATTTAGACACACACAATACGAAGAATCAGGTGGAAAGAAGGATATTACAGACGTATTAAATCGTATCGAACATACGATTCCACCTCTCGTATCGCTTCCAACCTTACGCTCGTTTTATTTTTTTTCTTTTCGTAGCAAAAAGAACAGAAAAATGAAATACTTCTTCCGTTTCACCTCTAAAAAATCTACTTGACGATACTCTAAGTCTCTGAACGGTATATGTGTACGTAAGAAGGCTTTTTGAGAGCGGTTAATCGAGCGAGGATGCAAACGTGCATTTCCTCTGTGTATAACTCCCAGTCAAGCCGGAATTACCCATCTTAGCCACGTTTTGTAATATTATTTTCAAAAAATTTTTTTTTTCATCTCTTTCTTATATTTGCTCTCTTTCTTTCTCTCACACATTGTCGCGCGTACAAAAGAAAAACAAGAAACTTTCCACGCCTCTCGAACATCGTATATAATTGATTGACAAATCATCATCTTCATCCACCTTGATTTATTCACCGTTTTTTTTCTTATATCTTTTGTTACTGTCATATCTTTTAGTGGAGGGGCTTCGGAGATCTTGTTTGATATAAACCGAGGACAGACCTGCTATTCGCCCGGTTGAACGTCGACATCTCCTTCCTTTTTTTCGATCTCCTTTATCCGGTCGGCCCCCCGATCACAATAATTTTCACTGACATCACACCCGCCGTTTTATCGTTCATCATAACTTTAAATGCATAAAACTCTTCGTTTCTCCCTCTTGTTCGCAATGAACGCACAATTTGTTGGGTATTTGCTGTTGGCGTTCGTTATTTTTTTTTTATCCTTCTTCTCGACACATCAATATTCGTAAATCACAGATAATTATTTCTAAAAAATCTTCCTTCGTTCTCATATCTCTATTATAATTTTCTGCACTCCTGGCACTCATCAAATTCTTACATTCTACGTATAAAAAATTCTTCTTTTTTATTCATTCGTGACTTTCACTCTTCATCTTCATCTTCTTCTTCGCCTAGCTCTTCATCTGCATCGTTGACTTTTTCCGTTTTTCCGAGAAATAATATTGTTGTATATTTCGTTGTATCTCGCGGAAAAAAGTCTGATAATTTCAAAACTTGCCTTGCTTGTGTATGCGCGAATCAGAAACATCACGTTGTTTTTTTTTTCAGCGAAGAGAATGAAGTTCATTGTAGTAGTAACAAAATGAATTATTTTCTTTTCTCCCTCTCTTCTCTTCTCATTATTATTCCTTTCCTTTCATCGCGCACGTATGTACCGTTTTACGGTAGCCTCTGGCGCGTACCGGACGCGCGATTGTGTCATATATATCTATGCATTATTCTCCATCCTCCTGCCTCCTCGTTACTTAACTCTCTCGCGTAAACACGCACATATTCTCACTAGGATACTCATCCTCTCTTAACCTCGCCTATCGTAAGCGTTAATATCACCTCGACAATGTTCCGCCAATGTCGACGAACGAATTAATAAAACGAATAAAAAAATGTACATTACACCGAATACAACGCACGTAATGAGGTGTGTGTGCACGTGTGTGTATTCGCCCAAAGAAAGCGGCAACAAACGCCGCGTCGCCCTCGCTGCCGTTACATGTGTGACGGGGAACTTTTTCTTTCGGTAACAAACAAACAACTTTCACTCAACTGGCTTGCCCTTTGCTCTGTAATGCCCTCGATCGAAAGTTGCACGTGTATTCAGTTATGCCGAATACAAGTTTTACGGTTTAATTTCTATAGAGCTGTTTTACAATCTTGGATTCTGAGAACTTTCTTGAAATATGTATTAAGTGAGAGGGTGATGAAATTCGACAATGAATGAACGATATTTTTAGACCGTTAGAAATACCATACATACATTGGATCTTTCTTTAAAAAATGTGACTTACTACGATCCATCGAAAAAAGAACATTCTAAGCATTACAAAACAAAAGACAAGCCACCTATCGACAAAATTCGATCCAATAAGGATCCATCGATTCCTCGAAAGATTCCCCCGTTTCGCACGGTAAAAGATACAAGTCTACGCAATTTGCTGGCTTTCAACCATTCGCTTTAAGATGGTGGCTGCTGCTGTTGTTGCTGCTGCTGCTGTTGTGGCTGCGTAGGTGGAGCGAAAATCTGTTGCGTAGCCTGATGCTGCTGCGAGGTGGTTCTTATCTGTTGGAGCTGATGCTGACGCTGCGCCTGTAGTCGGGCAAGCGCTGTCGCTGAGGCAAACGCTGGGTAAGCCAGCGTCGTCGTCAACGACTCGTTGTGCTCCTCGAGTGATGTCTGGGCGTAATGCAGCACGAGGTGACGTAACGTCGGATGAATGTTGTATGGCTCAGCAAAGCCATAGCCACGTTCCGTCACCCATATTCTGCAGTGGTTCACCGTGCCGTTGCACCTGTTCAACAAACACACAGAAAATTATTAGTTTAGTTACATGTGAATTTAAAATAGACATTGATAATCAAGAAGCAGAGTAAGACTTACATTATTGATAAGGCGTACTGTCCGAGTCTCGATCTTCGAATGAGGAAAGTGCCCTCAGGTCTCGACGCCAGCATACGATCGGCGTCGGAACGGTGGGTCTCAAGGTACAACCATGTCGTCTCATCTGAATGCACGTCGAGATCGACGTCTGGCACCTCGAAGTTCACGTCTCGTTGACTGGACACTGTATTCTGCGAAAGCTGATATATCTTTGCCTGGTTCATGCCATTTCTCTTCAACCATCTGAAATATAATAAGATTATGCGTTGAAAATGTTTCTTTTGAGCAAAACGTTAATCAAACAAAATGAAAATATGAACTTACGAGGTGTGCTTCTCCTTGCTGCGAACCATATGGAATATATCCACCTTGAGTGTGTTCATCTGTCTCTCAAGGCTTCTGTTATGCGCGATCTGTTGTTTCAAGCTATCCTCTACTTGGAGTTTGCTCTCTTCCAGCGATTTCAGACGTCGTTGTAACAATTCGGCGTTTTCCGAAAGACTATAAAAGAAAAAAAACCAATGCATTAAATTAAATTCTACAATTTTGCATTTCTACGCATAGTATGGCAAAAATTCCTCTACTTACTTCGCAATCTCATGAGGTTGTGCCTCTGACTGGAACTTTTCCTGGAGCTTCATCTGGTCTTCAAACATCTTGATAGCCTCGGTGAAAGCCTCAATGGCTTGTCTCTTTAGAGTCACCTCGTAAGTCGTGCGACTGTAGACATCCGAGATCTCATGGTACTTGCTCATGGTCTCAGTCACCTCGCGGTCCAGTTCGATATACTTCTGGATCACTTTAGTCATGTCCGTCGTACTCGAGATCTCATCATCCTAAAACACGTCAACCAATAATGATTAATACACTACTCACTTAACTGTAGACAACCCTATAAAACATAAAAATCGAGTATCTTCTTACCTGCTGGAATCGCGACACCGGATAAAGCAGTTTAATGTCCAGAGTGGAATTATAATGAGCCAGCGAGCAGGTACGATAATGCTCGACGAGATCGATCACCGAGTTGAACGTATACGGCTCGGAGAATCCATATTTTCCATTTCTATGACAGATCTTGATCAGCTTGTTAGCTCCACCTTTACGTAATGTCAGCGTGTACTCGCCACCTTTCGACGAGGCATTGCGCACGAGGAAAGTACCATCAGGTGTGTCGATCATTTTCTCGTTCACCTCGTCGCGGGTGATATCGCCCCAGTACCATTCAGCCTCCTCGAGCGTGCGCGGCCTGCGAGCTTGCTCCTTTAGACCTGACTGCGATTCCAGTACCAGCTGACGCTCGCGATTCACCTCTTCTTCCAAATCCATCACTGGGAACTGCGGTCTTGAGACTTTGCGCGGTGGTAATAAAGGCGCGCTCGCGAACTCTGGCAGACGCTGGTCCCAGTCGCATTTCAGCAGGAGAAGCTCCATTATGCGGATGTGCGCCTCGACGTTGTGCACGGCTTGACTGGAATTTTAAAGAGAGATTGGGCGTTGTAGTATTATGATAATGATGAATTATTATTTTTAACAGAACAATGAACCAATAATGAATTAAGCAATAAATGAAATTATTGAACTTGACTCATCGATAAAGTAAGTATACTTATTATATCAATCAAAACTAATCTAAACTATATTAACAACTTACATGATCTCATCCCAGGACGGCCTCAGCAGTAGATGGCAGAGCGCCTGGAAGAGTACACTGGGTGGTTCACGCTTGTTACGCGCGTGCTGCATCTGGCAGATACGGCAGAAATGTGCCATGAGGTAGCGCAGCGTACAGCGATGGTGCATCGGTAGCTCGCCGATGAGCTTTCGCAATGGTATCGTGCACTGTTCGTCCGGTAGACCTGTTTTTGTTCGAAATGGTTAGTTATATATAAAACTGTACAAAGGATAGACTTTAACGATGATGGGGAAAAAACAAAACAAAAGGTATACATACGTGATATCTCGATGATTCTGTCGTAGAACTGAACCGGTATCACAGGGTCGGGCAGCTCGAGCAGGAACCTCTTGATTATGCTCACGAAGCATTGCGGCGTGTATTGTTTCGCGTCGAAATCCGAACAATCTGAAGAGCATAAGTATATTATACGACTTAATTGATTATTCTCTGCTTATATATACATTAATGGTAAATATATATAGCAATAGATTTGGGCAACTTACCCTCGATGAGCTGTTCCTTCAACCTCGAGGCCTCGTCGTCGGGCGAGCTGCTATGATACAACTGATAGAGATCGAGGCTAGTATCCTGTGAGGCCAGGTCCTCTAGTGCCTTCACGCAGCTCTTAATCAACGGTGGGCAATCTTGTCTCGGCGCTTCGAATTGCGAGTTCAGCGGTACTCCGAATACTGTAAAATCAACAACAACAACATCATCGTAACTATTATTATTATTTATCATTCTTTTTTCATCCTTGAAAGCTGCCCGCGCACAGCACGAAAAGAATTTTCGTCGCGATTTGCTATAACCGAGCACTCGTGCGAATAAAAATATACACCGGGGAGGGCAGAGAAGAGAAGCGCGCGCGCGCGCGCGAGAGCCGAGCGCAAACGAGGTCGATGCACTTGTGTGCGTGTGTGTGTGTCTTTGTCGACCGAGAGGTTATTTTCAGGCTCTGTGTGTGCGCGGTTCTTCTCTCTCTCTCTCACTCGTTTTTATTTCTTTTACTGTTTCGATTTTCGCGGTCGCTCGATCGATGTGATCTTTTCTTTTTTTGTTTTTGTATAAGAGAAGTACTTACCGGAAGTGTATCTGCTGGTACTCGGGTCAACGGGGACGCAACGTTTGAGGCCCGTCACCGCGCAAGTCTTGTGTGCGATTGCGCCGCAATCTGGAATGAAGAGAAAAAGAAAATACGAGGTTAAAACAGAAGTAGAATAATAACAATAATGGTTTACTACTTGTATATGTGTGTGTGTATATATATATATACAGTGATGGATGGACAATCGTGTAATTCAATAAGAGAGCGAGCGAGCGATAACGATAATTCGCATCGATCTCCCTCTCTCTCTCTCTTCTCTTTCTCTCTTGTGCTCTGTCACGAGGGGTTAATTGACAATAAAGCTGCTGCGAATCGAGAAAAACGTGAGAGAGAGAGAGAGAGTCAAGCCGGCGACGTCGCGGCGACACTTGCAATTTCGCAAGCTAACCGTGGGCGTCGGCGACGACGACGACGCGAGAGTGAGAAAAAAAGAGATAAAAAATGCGAATTTCTCGCGGGGGGACAATTTATGCAATTAGGACGTGAAGACTCAGACGACGCCGCAATACCTTCGGTGTACCTATTACTACTACTACTATTATAATTACAACTGTAATAAAATGTCTATATGTATGTAACCGTCGCGTTTTTCTCATTGGCAATTCGGAATAACATTGTTACACACGCGACGATGCCTCTGTCGTCCCTTTTTTCCTCTTTCTCTCACTCTCTCGGCTTTCCCCCCTCTTGATTGATCTGGAAATTGCGAGTTACCGGCCGTCGCGCCGATTTTCGATTACGAAGCTCTCTCCCTCTCCCTTTCTCTCCCTCCTCCCGTCGCTGCTGATGCATGCGATGGGCGAGGGAGTTACACATACATGTGTATGTATGTGTGTGTGTATTTACTTCCGATTTTGCTGCCCCCTTCTCAGCGACCCTCGGAAAATTAGGTTTCCCCGTGTGATTGGGAATGGGGGTAGTGTATATGTATATGTATATATACTCGTGTAGTCGTTGGCGAAGGGGAATTTTCACGCTTGAAATTCACTTGGCGTTTATGTGTACGTGTATATATACGCTAAAGTATTTTTGCGAGTGTAAAATTAAGTCTAAGATGTACCTTAAAAATTCAAAATCCAGAATATATAATAAAAAAGGAAAAAAAGAAAAAAGACGTAAAACTTACCAACACACAGAACGCCTTGATGCAGGGTACCCCTGAGATACGTATGGCACTTGGAGCACTTTTCCAGAGCGCTGAAGCTGTGTGGCTTAAGGTTATGCTTGTTGAACTCGTCGTCGGTGATATCACCGGCAACGGACGTCTGTGTCGTCGTCGTCGTCGTCGTATCCAATGCTGGTGGCGACGACGATGGATGACACAGCTCTTCGATACATACAAGCAAACTCTTCTGATGGAATTCATTCTTTATGCCCATGTTCTGTAACAACAAAAAAAAAGAAAAATTCGTTATCGCGGTTAACGAGTTTGTGTACAAGAAGATAAACAACAAGGGAAGGTCTTAAAAAGAAGATAGGAAGGTGGTATATATGTAGGTGAAGAACTCAGCTGAGGGTATACATATATGTTTGTTCGAGAAGAAAAGGAGACGGATATATATACATCGCGAAGTTTCCATTGTAAAAAAAGAAAAACCGAGAAGCATACCCACACGTGTCGTCGCCGACGTTGACAACAACATTTCTTTCTTCCCCACTCTATGTTTACGTACGTCTATGTGTATATATATATATCTCGGTGTAATGTATCTCTAACTCTTTTCTCTTATCACAAGGGGGCAAAAGTATATAGCTCTACCTCTCTTGTCGCGCTCGCGCACTTCCGACGCGACTCTTCGGACGAAGGAAAATTCCGCGCGCTGCGTGCAGCAACGTGTGTTTTATTATCGCGGCGCTTAATCAATATGGGAAGCCTATATAAACGCGCGTATATCCTTACAGAGGTTATCTAACCGATGATAAATATTGAAGCGCGCGTGCACATATATGTATATACGTGTATATATCATGCGCGAGCAGCACAAGGATGTGAATTGTCGCGAGGTGATGGCGTTTTAAATAAGATGAAGAAGAAGAATTGGTATATGATGAATGAAAAAATATATATATTAGATATGAGAAGAAAAGTGGATTCTTTCTTTTTTTTTTCGTTACATGATCGAACGAACGAACGCGCGGTGTGTCGGCTTATTATACACGACAGCGCGGGAGAGCTTTAATGAATCCCCCTCGACGCGATGTTTAATTCATCTATATACACGCGCGCGCGCGCGTTTATTTCATTCGTGTCTCTCTTTCTGTGCGTGTGTATATATATACACGTTTACGTAAAAGCAGTCGGTATATAAGACTATGAAATCGAGCCAAAAGCAGACGAGTATATAGCGAGTGAAAGGAGGAACTGATTTCATATTATCCTTTTGTCTTGTGCAAATAAATAAGCTATCACTTGCAACGAGAAAGAGAGCGAGTGAGACGATTACCTCTCTCTCTCTTCCTTTTTGTCTTATTTCATTTCATTGTAGAAGTTAATTGTGCACAAGGAGGAGCATCAGATGGAAGCATTATATTGCCTTATCAGGAACGAGGGACTGATTGGCGTCGTAGCGAAGCTTAATTGATAATGTAATTGTGCGCGCGCGCGCGTGCGGCTATGAGGACGACGAGAACGATGATTATTCATATATATATATATATATATATAATAAAGATCGAGGTCTATTATTAGCTATTGGGGAGATCCGCGTATATAAGGTGGAATTATACTGTGCAAATTGTCTAAGTATATAATGCTTATATACGAAGAGAGCGCCTGGAGATTTTGTGTACATTGGAATATGTATATATATATACGTATGTATGTATGTATAATTTGCAAGAGGGAATTTCTAAATAAAGATCAAATATTCAATGCAAATAGAAGATAAGTCGATGAGGATCGGTATCGGTGACTTTAGCACTAAAGAATTTATTAAACAATTTATATATACAGTTGTCAAAATATTGATAGACATCAAATCTCCTTCTATTTGATCTATTCGGGTTATAAACGTGTCAAATCCAGTTCGTACTCGTATACACACGCATACCACGATGTAACCATTTATCATCGTGTATATATTTAAAATAAAAGAAAACGTCACTCTGCAACTATACATACTACTATATATATACACAGCTAAACCGTGAAACTGAGAGATGCGATAGGCGCGAATTTTCCACAACTTTACACTTGAACGTCGTCGTCGTCGCATACAATTACAGATAATCCACATTTTAACGATCACACTTTTTTAACGTTCTCTCTCCCTCTCTCTCTCTCATTTTTTTTATCATCATCGACGCGTGTAAATATTTGAAGCCTGAGTCATACGAGGCCCGCCGTCGCGCGCAGTCGATTTTCCGATCGTGCGGCACGTGTCTCACGCGTCGCGCAGACGAAACAAAAGGAAATTAATCGTATAACCGGGCGAGTCGTGGCGCGACGATACACTTCTCTCTCTCTCTCTCTCTTTTTCTATTAGAATTTATACGTGCAAATTTTTCAGCGGTGAGTCAGCCGCAAGCCCGATTATAATTATTCTGCGTCGAATTTCAAGGGGAAATTCTCTCTCTCTCTCTCTTTCGTGTTGCTGTATATAATATGACTTTTGAATGCAATATATCAAGATATGAATTACGCAAATATACATAGCCTATATATACGATTTTTTTCGTAAAGACTACCGTACAAGGCGCTTCCGAATAGCAATAACCCCGCAAGAACGAGAGATAAAAAGAAAAAATAAAGGAAAAAAGAAACGAGTTTCGGAAGCACATCGTGTTGCTGCTGCTGCTGCTGCTGCTGCTGCTATCCTTGAGTGGAGAGCTGTGCAACAATGAGACCGAAGCGCGGAGCAAGCATATATACGAGTCACGTGCAACGTACTCGCGAACACGAGTATATATATATATATATATATATATATATATATATATACGCCAAGGCGTAGAGTATAGAAGTGAGAAAGGAGAGGGATTATACACTGAGATAACGAGATAAAGAAAGAAAAAGAAAGGTATAATAATATGTGACATTGTATATATATATATAACATACCATCAGCTTCTCGCGGTCCAGGTTTAGGAGATCGCTGCCCTTGATGTCCTTCGACTTGAACACGTCGGCATAGCGGCAAAAATTTATTGCTGCCATCCACTCGACTACATTAACCGACGTCCACTCGCTAACAGGCTGTAACAGATAGAAAATAATCATCGGTCATTTACATCGTTTTTTTCTTTTTTCTTTTTTCTTCTCTCGAACTGTATTCTTAATAGCCATCCCTCGAAAACTCAGCCAGTATATACAGCTCACGTGGAGGGATATATATATATTATACCAGTAAAGCCTACAATTGTAGACAGATGGCGCCACTGCGATCAGCGCAAGTGGATAATAGCACATTTGTACAATATATACGTATATGCATAAAGAGTAGATGTATATAGAATAAAATATATAAAGAAAAAGTGTGCTCGCTGTAAAATAGCAGGGGCCGAGAGCACCAGGCAAATGTTTGCACAGCTTTATCTCGATATATTAATATTGGCGTTGTAACAACGTCGTCGTCGTCATCGTGGTCATCGCGCGATTCGGAATACTTTAGATGTATAATAATTTTATACATATATATAAAGCACGCGTGGCGCGGGTTTGACACGCGTGCGAATTTACGTATATATATATATACATATACGTGATAGATAAATAGATAGATCGATATATATGCACGTATATATATATACATAATCGTGCGGTGCACGCAGCATCCGCCACGTGACTTTTACGCGCGTCAGCACAGCTGATAATAAATAGCACACTACTAAAAAAAAAGAAGAAGTATACGCAGAACAATGATAAAGAATATCATCGTCGAGGTTATTAGAGCAAGAAAAAAAAGGATCTACATGGTTCTAGATTTTTCGTGGTCCACCGGTACCTACACGGTAAGTTAACAGACTACGCGCGCGTCGTCACGTAGGCCAATACACGACGGGGGTGTTGTATCTTTCTCTCTCACTGGCACCTACCTCATCTTTCTCATCCTTTCGGTCAATTCTCCTACGCTTTCTCTCGACGTACGCGAAGAACTTCTTCAGCTGCGCCTTAGCTTTGCGCCGATACATCGTCGTATTGGTATCTCTCTTACACCACTGTATTATTACAATGTCTTCGCGATTATTATTATAACTATTACTATTCCACCCTTGTTGTCGTCGCCTCACCACTCGGCGGTTTACTATCATTAAAAATAACTTTTAGCTTTCTTTCTTTTTATATATATATATACACACGGTGATCGCGTGCTATCTCTACTTGTTCGCACAACTTCACTGGTACGCGGTCGACTACCGACTAGCGACGAGAGCACATCGGCTTGCGACTCTATACCGACTATATCCGAGTGAGCTGAGCGCTGCGCGCTGCTCGCAGTATTACTGGATTGTACGTGTGTGTGTGAGTGCAGAGAGAGAGAGCGCAGCGCAGAGAGCGCCCGGGATTTCCGAGCCGGTGAGTGGGGACGCCGGACCAATGGAAATTTCGCGCGCTCGTTAATGTATATATGTATATGTATATATATGTATATATATATATACACGTGAAATCAGGAACGTATAATGTACGAAACGATTTTCTTTCGGATAAGGTAAGTGTATATATTATATGTATATATACGTTGTCAACGCGTGATATTTCTTCTTTTTTTTTTTATCTTTTCAAGACCTACAGACGTAGTAGATAGGTTGGTTAATTTTTTTGCGTCGGATTTTATATATTGGTGAACAGCTGAGGTTGCGTGAATTCCCCCGTTGTGATTCAGCGTACTGCGCGTGTGTGTGTGTGTGTATGTCGGTTTATAGGGGAAGGCATGGCGAAGACAAGAGTGAGGGAGTGAACTCTGCTACGTCGCAATTTTTTTCGGTTAAGTATATTACGATGTAAGTGTTTTTTTTGTGCGGCGTAGTGTTGATTCATAACCTTGGTCAACATAGACGACACGGGGAATATATATGTATATATATTGAATTATATATGTATGTATATATGTATACTGCGTCGTAGCGGTTTTCCATTTCTGCTGAGTAGGTGCGTGAGGTTAAGGAAGCGCAAAAACGTGAGCGCGAGACACTTTTGTGTGTTAGATAATTGAACGAATCGGCGAGCGCGCGCGAGGTGCGCTTATATATGTATATATGTGCTGAACAATTTCTGATTGCGAGGTGACAATTTGAGAATGGCAACGATGAAATGCGAGGACAACGGAAGTGGAAAAGTGAGGAGGAATCGTGCGATTCCCACGTTTGTATAATTATTTTATATACATATATTTTATTTAACGAGAGTATAATATTTAATTTAAAAAATTTCGGAGCACGCACGTTGTTATATATATATATATATATATATATACATATTATGCTGTACGAGGAGGAAGATCTGATATATATGCAATTGAGATTATGCAAGCTTACATATCGATCGTCATTAAAATGTTTAAAAATTCATTCCCGATAAATATGTATAACACAGTGGGAACGCAGACGAACGCTTAAAGTCTCGCCAAACTCACACATAGTGTCCGAATTAATTTTCGATCGTTAAACCATCGTTTTTCCCATTCACCCCCCTATACACGCGTACTTCCCCAGCTCAACTGCGCAGTATACTATAGTACTATACTCATCCATCCGTACCTCGCACTATACGTTTTTTCCAACCCAACCGTAACTTTCACAACGGACCCCAAACTAGTCTACATATATATACAAACGTGACCGTACCAATCATAAAACAAAGCGTAATTACGTGAATACACGCGGGCCCCTCCTTCCCAAAAAAAAACCACCAGCTGCGGGATTAACCTCACGCGCTAATCCGGAATTCCCCAGCTCGAAGTGCCAAAAAAAAAAAAATATCACGCGACACCGGTATTTCGGAAAATGAACGACCGAGTATATGCGCGACTCTATATACACCTGCGCTACATCTTATCACCGGTATATATAATATATATAATGCATCTGCTCTCAGGTCGCGCGGTTGTATGTATATCTTATCGCGCCGATATATTAATAACCATTATCGCGCGCGAGAGAAGAGAGGGTGGGAGAGATAATCTATCCCATTGTTATCAACCGACGCGCGCTCCTTCTTTTTTGCTTAATACACGCGAGAGCTCGAAAATTTTATATTATAACTCTTCTCTCTCTCTCTCGTTCTCTGTATATAATAATGTAATCTTCACAGAAATTGATAGGACGCGAGTGTACGATAGATCGATCGATTGAAATCTCATCGATATCATCGAGTATATAGACGGCGGGTATATGATCACGCGATCTTATTTCGCAAGCGCGACGCGCGCGCGCGAGGTTATTACAGCGGTCTTTTATCATTTTGAATTCGTAGAGAAGAGAGAAAGAGGCGAGGTTGGACGCGGATTTCCGCAAAGCACAGAGGAATTGTTGGTTCTGGTATATCTTCATACGGAAGCAAGATCAAACGTGTGTTCGTAGAATTGAACCGCACGCGGCTGCCGAAAATCTACGCGTTTCCCTGCGAGAGTATAATAACAAGGTTTTGCAATAAACCGTCGCTGTTACAGCCATGCTGTATAAAAATTGTCAAAGTCACGTTATACTTATCGATAAAACTTTTACATCGATTTATATATTGGTACATTAAGATTGAATTCGAGATTTTTTAACGTGCGAAATCCGGGTTCTGAGTTATATACTCACACACACATACACGTGCGAAAACCCGTTCCCCCCAGGGTAAAATTAACAAATGTATATAATCGAGAAAACCTCGGCGATTATTGTTATTTTTAGAGAAAAAAATCAACTGCCTTATAAATTCCATATATAATGTACTTTTACGCGTTCACGTGCACCGTTTATATATATTCTCACATATATCCATCCGTCATATTTGGAAGCAGAAGACAGGCCGATAATCGTTACACATGTATATATAGAGCTGTTACGAAATATATATATCCGCACCGATATGCAGATCCCCGCTACGTGCGAAATATCACGCGAGAGCAGTGCACTATATATATAAATATACATACACGCACGCGTACAGCTAATTATGTACACACACTCGGTCTCAGAGAGTTTTTCCCTCCCTCGCTCAGTCTCTCTCTCTTTCTCGCTCAAAAGTGAGATAAACCACAGGCGCGAAACCCCAGGCGAAATTAATAATCCGGACGATTCGGCGAACGCGCCGATAAAGTTTCTTTTTTTTTCGAGCTTTCTGGTCTCTATATATATACCAAGAGACAGCCACACACATACACACACACACATACGGTGTTATCGGACGTAACACGTTTCGCCTTTTTGCCTTCACATTTTTGCGCATGGCGCCGATATATAAATATATATATATATATATATATATATATATATATATACCCCGCCACGAGAAGTTTTTGTCGGTCACTCGGTCTTTTTTCTCTCTCACTCTCCACCTCTTCTTTTTTTTTTCTTCACTCTCTTTTATAAGAGAGTCTTATGGCCAAGCGCGACGAGCCTCCGCGCACACGAATGACGAAATTCTTCTGAATCTTTCAAGGGTCTTCCCCCTCTCTCTCTCTCTCTCTCATTCTCCATCTTTAGACCGACTGAATTATCTGCCTTTCGAAAATCAATTGCGATTCGCGCGCGCGAGACGACGACGAAACGAGTTAATCGGGTTTTTAAGCGCCGCGACACGTTTTCTTTTGCGCGCGCCACGGATTTTCAGCTATAGACTCTTTTTATAAAATAGACGCCACCGCCAGAAACAATAATCTTATATAGCCGATGGTGGTTTTGTATTTTGGTCACGATGTATATTTTTGACAAGAAAAATTACTTCGAATTCTGCGATGTATAAAAAAACCTTTCAACTATATATATGTATATAGGCGATTGTAAGCTATTCTGCGGTCAGTGCAAATGTACGCAAAGATATATACACATACGGAACTTCATTTTCTTCCTACCTTATAAATTCGAAAAACCTATACATATATACGCATATACAAGCGGAATGCGCACGTAGCTCGAATTTTAATTGTTCGAGAGACTACATGCGCGCCTAGAATATAAGCACACATTATTACAGTCGCGCGCGCGAGCGAGCGAGAGAGTGAGTGCGAGTACAAACTCACGCGTTATATATCGTCATTGACCTGGTTTTTCAATTTCTTTTTCTTCATTTTTTTTTCTTCTTTTTTTTTCATAAATCATGTCGCTCACTCATACGTTCGTTCGTCTCTCTCTTACTCGCGCGCGCGCGCGTTTCTTTTATACATTATCGCGATTTGAATTGCGAGCGTAAATCAATATGTGTTTTTCTTTATTTGTTTAAGAATTAAAGCGAGCTTGAGGACTTGAGTGTGTGAGCCGGCGGAGTGTCGTTGAACTTTACCGCGCGCGCGCGCGCGTATAGAGAGCGATGAAAGTTCTTCTCTACAAAAGTGATATAAAACCTCGCGAATCCTATATAATGAAATATAACGAAGAGAGCGAATGTATAATTGTATGTATACGCAAAGTTCGGTTGTTAAATTCGTTCCGATACCCGTTGATTTTTCCTTAACGTTACAACGTAACGTCGCTTCGCGTATTATACCATCTCGTGAAGAAAATTTCCCAGCAAAGATATAGAAAATTTATAATTTCACGCGCGAAGATAAGAGAGCCCACGGATTATATTCGTCGAAAATTTCAACCAATTCGCCGAGATAAGACTATATAACACGCAGATAAGAAACTTTAATATCAATCGATCGATCGATCGATTCTTATACTAAGAAAAAAAAACGTAAATTTTCACTTTACCAAAAAATTTCGCCACGCGGTCTCTCTCTCTCTCTTTCTCTTCCCACACTACAGTGGGTAGCGTTTATAGGCTATAGCTCCGGTACGCTACGCTATTAACGCGCTATTTTCGCCAGGGCGCTCGCGAGCTCCTCTGAAAGAATGATCTCGAACGTCGAGGGGGGGCAGCAACCAGTTTCCACTCGAAGTAGTATACGTGTGTAAAACGTTTGGAATATTCGTCCACACGTATATATATATATATATATATATATATATAAGTTCCGCAAGTATGGGTATGAATATTTTGATTGTTATTAATTTTATTGGTAAGTTGAATGTTATGCAAAGTAAGAGGGGACCCCGAGATATAGTTATATTATACATACGCGGTGCGGTTATATTTATCATTACACGCGAATATAACGTGACGATGCGGTGGTATGTATATGTATATACATATATATATACAAACGAAGAAGGTTTCAAATTATGCGCATTAAAGTAATCGTAGTACATATATAAAAGTTGTACGGAGAGCATATACGCAGGCTCTCATTTGGGAAAAAGAATTAGTTTGAAAGAGAAATACTTAGTAACGAGTTGTATCTCTTTCTGCGGTTCTCTTCACTGCTGCGTGCGGTTTATTATTATATGCCAGCTGATACGCGCGGCGGCGGCAGCGGCGGTGGCTATATACTACCGCGCAGAAATTGCATTTCTTTTGCTACCGCGGTCATGTGGTTCGCTTATTTTTATATGTATATGTATACGTACGTCTCTCTCTCTCTCTCTCTCTCTTATACGAATGTTTGGTAGCTGCAGGTATCATACTTTACGAAATTCGGGAAGCAATTTGATGCATTAAAAAGAATTAAGAAAATCGGGAGAGAGAGAGAGAGAGAAAAAAGCGCGCGCGTACCGTGAATTCTTGTAATGCAAATTATATACGCACTCGGAGCGCTGAGAGGCTATAAAGTCGCTATACCACTATATACCATCGCGCGATTTCGAAATAGACGTACGGCAGTCACGTGACCCGCTGTAGTAGTAGTAGTAGTAGTATACTTTTTTTTCTACCATCGCAGCTTAAACCCGATAGTTTATGATTTGTCGCAAAAACTGCGTATTATAGCTTTTTTTTTATAATATAGTTTGGACGTATATATACGCACAAATGTATGTGTGTACCCTTGACTGAATTATTTCGAGCTCTGATCTATACGAAGATTGGAAAAGATTAGGCGAAAATTTTTTGAAACAAAAAAAAAGGTAAACTAACAAATATCACGAGGGAACGAACCGGTCCCATATATATATATAGTGTGTAGAACTAGATATAAACTAAAAGTTTTGATGACCTAAATGTTTTAACAGGCAGGCGCAAGCAGCGCACAAGCCTGCTTTCGATCAACCAAATATATACATATATATATAGAAAAAAAAAGAAAAAACCAACGCCTATAAGCTAATAGCTTAGCCATTTGCAGGTCGATAATAATAAATTATTATATCTTATTATAAATTCTAATTTCCACGAGACGCGCGAGCGCGCGCATATACGTTTCAAAAGTTTGCCAATCGCGGTAACAGTAGCCAATTAACTCATCCCCCTCCTCCTCCTCCTCCTTCGAGTTCGATACAACCATGCGTCAATGCACATATTCCAATAAACACACACACACACACATATACACGTCTACAATAGTCACGTAAAATTGACACATTACAAAATCCATGAACAAAAGCTCGCGCTCTCTACCGTCGCGCGCGCGCGCGTTAATTGCTTAACACACTCTTCTCGACTGTATATATACGAGAGAGAAAAAGAGTGAACGATAGGAGAAGCGAGAATGAGTTAAGAGGCGTGCGAGTGCGTGCGTGCGTGCGTTTCATGAATTTTCATTAAGCCAACCGAGAGAACCACCAAGTGTGTGTGTGAAGATTTATCGGTTTTCTGGGGGCCAAACGTAAGATTTTCTCTTAACGGACGTAGTATAGCTGATGACGCCATCTATACCCTTTTTTTTTACTTTTCACGTGCGATTGATGCTGTTGTTAAGTCTCCTTAAAAGGAAGAGAATATTATATACATGTGCGTATTATAGGGTTTTGGATGAAACCGAGTATAGAGAAATTAGCAGTGCGCCGTGTGCGATTCTTCTCCTTTTTTTTTTCTTTCGTTTTCCAACAGTTCGCTTTGAACTTTTGACTTCTGCGCGAGAGATAGCAAATGGTATCGTCTATCAATGTTGAAACGCTGCAAGATTTATTGAACTGCGTCTACATATATATATATAAGTATATACGCTCGTGCGTGCGTGTCTCTCGATAGTTAAATCTTTCTGTAATTTATATTATAAAAAGAATCACGTTCATTATACCTTATCAATTGTAGAACCACCTTTGTTCTTAAAAAAAAAGAAGAAGGTATAGCTACAATACCATATATAATAAAATATACAACTTGAATCTACCCGACATCTACGCGACTATATATACTACAGTAGCAACGACGCGCGCGCTGCATTATTTGATGACTCGACAGCTCCCTCTCTCTCTCTCTCTCTCGCGACGGTTTGATTTAGTCTATGTAACGCATACCCACGCAACTCTCTCTCTCTCTGCACTCGCACTCGCGATTAGATATACCCGCGTGTACATGCGGCGATTCGATATAATAATTTCACGAGGAAGAATTATAAATGGGTGGGAGAGAACCAGCACATGCCGGAAAGAAAAACGAATCTCTCTCGCTCTTTCGGGGAAAGGGAAAAATGAGACGACGAGAGACGTATAGTGTCGCGAAAGAGAGAGCGAGAGAGAGAGAGAGGATTAGAGGATATATACGAGTAAGAAGCACGTATAATATGTATATATAAGAGAGTTCGACGCCCGTTGATGTTAACGACGACCTCTGCTATACACACACACACATATATATATATAGTGTGACACGGTTTTGATCGACCACCGTCTTTTGGTCGTCTTTTTTTTTCTTCTTATTCGGCTCTCTTTTTTTTTATAATTAGAGTTTGTATAACTGAGTCACAACCGGCGATATTACACATTGAGGATTCGTCGGTTTATCGGTTTATGCAAATTCAAAAGTGCCCGAAGGAGAGATAAAAAAAATAAAAAGCTACAAAAACCGATGAATTTCACGTTTCACGAGCGTATACCCCGACGACGACGATGATGATGATGATGATCACCTTTACGACTACACAACCATTGCCTCTTTTTTTTTCCTCGATTCAAATGTGAAATTATGCCTCGGACCGAAGTATATTATAGATAGAAACGTATCCGAATAAACCGTACGCGCGGTTATAAAGAGATTTTGGTGAACCGTATCACCTACGTATATGTCGTACGTACGTACGTATATATTATCGGGTACAAAGCCCCTTTTTTGCGTATATATACCGCGTAGAAGAGCTAATCTCTCTCTCTCGCTTCTTCCTTTTTTTTTATTCACCATCGTTAACGAGAGTAAGTGAGTGAGTAAGATTATTTTAATTGGCGTGAACGCATATGTAACTCGAGAGCAATTTCATAACGCCCTGCGGAGAGAGAGAGAGAGAGAGATCGAGCTGTATTGTAATTTATTGAAGATAAGACGACGACGACGGCCAGAGCGAGCTGATAAAGATATACCCGCGCGTTACTGAACCTCTCTCTCTCTCTCTCTCTCTCTCTTCAACGTTTTTACGAATTTTTCTGTAGGAGAGAGAGAGAGAGAGGGAGTTATATTAACCACGCGTGCGTGCGTATATAAACCGAGCTATCCGTATCATTAATAAGTACATTTCGTAATTTTTATACCCCAGCCTGTGCGGCAGCAGCGCGATTATCATCGTGGATTTTCAAGTGGGATTATAACTATATAACGTCGTCGTCGTCGTCGCAGTTGTCACGTTTGATAGTTCCAAGAAAGTCCGCTTGAGTTTCAATTAGCGATTTAGATCTCTTACACACGTCTACTCTTATAACAGTTATATATATGATCGTATAGTCATTTTTATTCCTAATTAACTTTATAATACATCGAGGTGTAATTCTTATTCAACCGTATATCTCATCTCTGACGTACTACCAAATAATAATAATACTTACGCATCATCTCACACACGCGCGAGCTTTGTGAGCTTTTTTCGGCGCTCAACTCGTTAGAGAAAAATTCCGCCCCGCCTATATAACACATATACGTACACGTATATATATATATATAATACGTATACACGCGCGCGTTCGGGTTGCGCGCAAAATTTGCGCTCGCTCGAGAGTTAGGATCGCGCGATATCGTTAGCTGGCCCGCGGCCAGGGGAATCCGTTTAAGTATAGAGTCGGTCTTCGGCCGCTCGATAAGTCGTCGTCGTCGTCGTCGTCGTCGTCGTTGCTGCTGCTACTGCTGGTGTGGTATAGTAGTCGCACACCTGCAAACGAGTGAGCGATCCGAAGGTCAAGTCATTTTTAGAGAATTCCGCGGCTCTCGCGCGCGCGCGCGACATGCTTTTTTTTCCTCTTTCTTTCTCTCGTTCTCGTGTGTTTCTTTGTTTTTTTTTCTTCTTTTTATATATATACACACGCTTGGAGGCATTGTACCTGAAGAGGATATCGGGGGATTAATGTTTTCTTTTCGCTGTCTCTCTCTCTCTCTTTTTTTTATCTTCGTTGGATGGAGCTTGAAAGCAAGCTTGAAAGTTGGATGACTCTTTTCGAGGTGGTTCGTATATGAATGTAGATCGGTTTCGTAAATGATTCCGACGCGCGGGTATAATGTGCGCGGTTATATATCTCGGGAGTGGCGATCGTTGCGACAGGGATGAAAAAAAAGAAGAAAAGAAAATTGCTTAATATTTTATATAGAGAAGAGGAATGTGCGCTGAGTGAAGACGCGTGCGTAATAATAAATTAGGCAAGGGAGAGCTTTTAATAGGCGTATAGGATGTATAGGCGAATAATTGCCGAGGTTTTCGCTGCGATTTTAAATTCCGTGCGCTCGCAAATTTTATATTTAAAATACCGAGAGAGAGAGAGAGAGAAAGAGGAAAAAGCTCACACCGGTTTATATAGTGTATACCGATACTTCTTTTTTTTTGGACTCTCTCAACCTCGACCCCTTTATTAACTTTAAATTCTTATTTACTCGCAATAATTTAGGCGCCTTTTTACGCGGCCAAGCAAGCGAGCAGGCAGGCAGGCAGGCGAAAAAACACGTTTTTAATTCTACGCGCGGCGTTCCGCGACAACTCGGCGACGACCGACGAACAAGGAAATTCACCTTATTGGCGCAGAGAGCGAGAGAGAGAGAGAAAAAATCCACACGACGATCTTCGGGGCCGTTAATTTATCCCGCCTCTGCCTCTCTTGCTCATTTGAATCCGCCATATAGTGATGCTGTGTTGTAGTAGTAGTAGTAGTAGTAGTAGTAGTAGTATTATATCGATGAAAATCAATAAGGATTGGAAGATTATGAGAAAAGGTCAGCGATGAATTATGCGGATAGGATGGCCGAACGCGCGCGCGAGCGAGCGAGCGAGCACATTTGAATATTCAACAACGCGGGAGAGAAGAGACGCGTTCGCGTGCGAGAGAGAGAGAGAGAGAGCGAAAATTAATATATAAAAAAGTGAAGAGTCACGCGCGCGTACGCACATTTGAATTCGAAAAATCGTCGTTAGTGTCTCTCGAGCGAGCGAACGTCGCTTCCTAATTGCGTAGGAGTCGTCGTCCAAGATCGACGTGTATATATATATGTATGTGTGTGTATAGGTATAGCGATTCATTAGAGATACAATTACTTGGCGAAACTCGTATTTTATCGGCAATTCTTATCGAGAGTCAAGAGTTCTTTTTTTTTCTTATGTTCAACGTCGAGGCTGCCGTGTAATTGATGGCCGATCATAATTGTAATGGTAGCTATTTAAATAAATTTTCATTTTTTTTTTAGAATTTTAAGTGTGCGGAATAAAAAAGAATAATAAAGAACACGAACGATGGTCGTTGTTCGAAAGGGAATTTCGTAATAACGTTATATGGAAGCGCTAAATTGTAGTTACATTTTACAAAGTAGTTAGATAGTTAGAAGTAAATTCAATTATTCTCTGTTAATCGAAAACCGAAATTGGTGGAAAATTAATAGAAAATTCATTGATAAGATTTAAAAAAAATTATTTTAAACTGAATAATCAACGTTTTATTTTTAATTTCCCATAAAAGAGATATTTTTATACATTCTTTAACATCACAATACCAATTTCAGGACAAAATATCGAAAGCCTGTAACGTGGGGTAATAACCACTTTGTCCGACGTCGCCGCCAAAATTCACCAAAGACTAGAAAATTGATTTTGCCTGTAATCAGAGCCGATAATAGAACATTTCGTCAGCCGACGTGTACGCGACATCGTTACATCGGCTATTACGTCGACCATGTAGCTCTTCAAAATTGAAAACTCCCAAACTACACTTGACTACTACACCTCTCAATATATATATCTATACTCACCGCGCATTGACATAGGTATATTTTTGCAAGCCACCGTAAATTTTAATCAGAGAAGCTGCGCGCGCGTCGCTTCGCAACGTTTCCACGGCAACAATTTTCTCGCTGCCGCCGCCGTCACCGCTGCATCCATAAATTTATCACGCGCTCGCTCGCGCGCGTTCTCTTCAACTTCGAAAAAAGTCGATCGACGCGCCGCCACTGCGGTCGTTATTCAAATTTTTCGATTATAAATCACCTTAAATTTCAATTACATTCAATTTTCTGTACGATACGTATACGTATACATGCGCGTGTACAGAACCTCGGTGAAAGTCCCACACACTTGGCGATCATGTATATATAAAAATTCGCTCGACATAACCTCCAAATAAGAGAGCCGAAGAAGGACGGCCATCCACTGTACACTGCGAATTATCTCTCGAGATGAGCGCGTGCACACACACACGTACACATACACGACAATTATAAGGAAACGAGAGCAATTTTACGCGGCGCTCATTGTCAATAATTGCACTCGTTGCGCGCGGTTGCACGGGCCAACTCTTCGAGAGAGAGAGCACGACGGTCCCTGTGCGCTGCACGACAGGATGATTGATTGAATCGATGACCCTACGTTGGTGCTTCCCCCCCTTCGTCTCTACCTCCTCCCCTATACTTGCGTTTATTGAGAAGAAGATAATGTCGCGTGGAGTGAGAGAGAGATTTTTATGACAGATCTTCAGAAAGTTTTCGAATTCACCGAAAGCAGTGTGTACGTGCGTGTGTGTATGTATGTATATAGTGTCGCTGCGATTAAATTTGTACGTGAAAGTATGGAAGTATATTATAAGCCACGTCGTGTGTGTTTATATATGTATATACATCTAAGTTGATAATGTCTTCTCATAAAGTATACCACTTAATACTTATTCATAATTTTTTTTTCTAGATACGAAAATACTTTCAGTATACTTATATAACATAACTTTTTTTCTTTTCTTAAAGCAATGACAGAAAAAAGTTAAATAATTTCTTGCTAAATTTGTATTAAAGTTATATACTTGTTGACTCTAATAATAAAGAAACGGTCTTCAAATAGTACTTACTAACATCAATTTTCTTGTAATAATATTTAAATTGGACACAATCGGCTTTATTGTTTCCAGCGTATTAAAAACCGTGACCCTCTCAACCTTTTGCTTCTATATTTAATGACTTTCATGTCGCGACCACTTTACTTTTCAAGCGAGAAATCAAATCAAAGTACCATTAGGGAGAAAGAACAAAAAAAAATGAAAAAAAAAAGTTAAAGGGAAATTTGTGTATTAACTATTTATGACTTAGTCGAGAAATTTTAGCATAATTTTTTTTGTTCAAAATCATTTTTACCAATATTTTTATATATCTTTAGACATATATGTGAATTTTTCTTTTTTCATCACTTGTAAATATTTTAGTGCTTAATATCATCTTAAAGTTATTCACAAAATTTCTAATCCTACGTGAATAATTACATACTAACCTTATTTGAACATTGAAAGTTAAACAAAAAATAGCCATCGCAAACTCTTTTTGTTACAATTATGCTCACTATCGCATTAGGGATTGTAATTTTATCAACGCGGCACGAGTTTCGAGGGAAGCACTTCTAAGACTTCAAGTCCAGTTCAAACCAGTTCGTAATAAAAGTCGGAATGGCATTTTTTTTTTTAGAATTTAAGAGCAATTGCAAAAAATCGTTAAATGCAAAACCTTCTCGGTTATATGTTTATTCTTGCGTGCTAAGTCTATAAACAAGTTAAACTTCTTATCAAGATTAATATTACATGTCTACTTAATTTTATATTAAGCAAGTGTTAAAAATGACGCTTTTTAATTCAAACTAAAGCTCTATATCCAACGAAAATCGACACTTCTAAATAGCATAAATTATTATTATTCAAGGCATTTTATGATCGTTAAAACCACTTTATGCTAATTGCTCTCGATTCATGTTTCTATTACCATGAAGAAAAAAGAAAAGCTCGATACATCCAGCTACATTTTCTAACCTTAAAGTTCAAAAGTATCCTTAACTCATTAAAAAAAATCTATTAAGAGGATCACATAGGGAACCTCACTAGGGTTACACAGTACTGTACCCTAACCTCAATTATCAATCAATGCAACTTCACCAATCAGTATCGAACTTTTCCTTTTCCCTCCTTATTCCCAAGAATAAAGCATAAACAAAATCGTGTACTCACCTTCTCTTTATCGTAGATTTGGCCAGGTCGCGCGCGGCCCTTGCTTGCCCATTGGCAGGGACGCCTATTAGCCCAGGGTGCGCAGACGTTGTGGAAGCACGCGTGACACTCTGGAAAACAAGCGGTACCACTCATACAGACACAGAGCAGACAATTCGCGCCCCCATCATCCGCGAGCTCGCGCGGATGGGCTCTAAAGCACGTACCGGCCGTGGCCGCCGCGTCGGCGACATCATCGTCATCGTCATTCACATTACGCCTTAGCCTACCGTCACCGCCGTCCGGGGCGGTACACCTAACCAGCACCTTGCTCGTCGTCTCCGTCGGCACTTTATTGTCGGGCTCGTCGATGCCCTGAGTCGCGCACGCACCACCCTTGTACTCGTTGTTGTTGCACAACTGACGATTGTGGCTGTTGTGGTTGTGGCTGCTGCTGTTATTGTTGTTGTTATTGTTGCTGTTGTTGCTAGCCCGGTGGCAGGTATGCGACCTGGAGTGGCCGTTGGCCAGCAGCAAGGTACGTTCCTCGCTGTCGAGGTCGCACCAACAGAGGAGCCGTTGAATCGAGGTAAGCCTAGCACAGCTACTCCTACCGGAGCTTTTGCGAATGGCACCGTTTTGCTGCTGATCGCCAACCGGCGACAACGAGTCGTCGTCCTTGCGTGCGGAGACGACACCGTTGCCGACGACCGTTGGCGACGATGGCTGCTGCTGTGGTGGCAGCTTGCCGGCGATCGGCAGCTGCTTCGGGGGCAGCACCGGCGAGCAGAAGACACCACCACCACAACCACCGCCTCCCACGGTGGACTGGACATTGTTGCCACTGCTGCTGCTACTGCTCGTCGACACCTGGACGATGGACACGGTTGGCGCGCCAGTCGGACAGGGCTTGACGACACAGGCGCCGCCGTTGCTCGCACCGTTATACGCCGCTTTGTGGGCGTTCTGCTGCTGTAGAGCCGGTTGCTCGGGCGCACTGCCGGCGCCCTTGCGGAGCATGTAATTCTCTGAGTCGACGGCTAGGAGTCGCGACATTGCCGGCGACTTGACCGGCCCGCTGCTCTTGGCTTCATCGGTGATGTTGTGCTCGAACTGCTGCTGCTGCTGCTGCTGCTGCTGCTCCTGCCTGACGACAAAGTCGTCGAGGTTCGAGCCGTCCGGGTGATTACGCGACTGCTGGTAAAGGTGAGGCACCGGCTGCACCTGAGCTGCGGAGGTGGCGTTCCCTGCAGCGACGACGTGCTTCATCACTGTTGCGGGTGGTCCTTGGGCTGCTTGCTGCTGCCACCCTGCACATCGAGGGCGCAAGCTCCGTGTCTATCTCTCTCTCTCTCTCTCTTTCCACCCTCTACCACCTCTTTCTCCTCTACCTCTGTTACGCCGGTACGGAGCAGGGGGTTGCTGCTGCCGTTACCGCTGGTGTCTTCTATATCGATTCGCGCTGCTGCTGCTGCTGCCACCGCCGCCGCGGCTGCTGCTGCTGCTGCTGCTCGCCTGCACTTTCACTTTCGTCGCGGCGCCGTTGGTGGTATGCCGTTGGCCCTACTCTTCTGCTGCCGCTGCCCTTGAAGGGAGAGCCGCCGCTGCGCTTGTGGGTGTCTGTGTACGTGTATGTCTGTACGGGAGGGGGCGCGATCAGGTGACGCGCTCCGGTACGTGATTAGGTCTTACAGCGGTCGAGCGCGCAGGTTGCGAGGCTGTTTTCCGGCGAGTCCTGGTCCTCCCTCGGCGCGCTGCTATACCTCCCCATCCTGACAGTCTCGAGGCTCTCTTCCTCTCTTTCTTTTTCTTGCTCTTCGCCTCTCTGAATAGCACACTCGCTTCAGCGCGAACTCGTGTCGTCTGTCTAAATGCCACGTGCTGCTGCTGCCATGGGCGACACCGAACGGAAACGGGTATCAGAGAGAAAGAGCCGGCGCCAGAGGCCGCAAGTCGACCTTTAGAACGGGCCCCGGTGGGAGTGTGAGCCGGTGGTGCTCTGTATATGTATGTGTGGGTACGGCCGAACCCTCTCTTTCCTACTCTCTGTCGGAGCGCTATTGCCGCCTCCTTCACCGGCGTTGCTGCCGCTGCCAGCAGCACACGATCTCCTCCATCGCCTCCTCCTCCTCTTGCTGCTGCTGCTGTGGCTCTCTCCTCCCGGCGAGTGCCCGCGCCAGGCGCGAGAGAGAGAAGACTTTTATACGCGACCGACGCGAGAGAGACCGAGGGATTCGGTACGAATCGAAACCGGTTTAGCGCTAACTACCACCGCGGCGACGCACCGCGAAAAACGGAGCTCCAAGCACATAGACATCGACGACTGTAGCTGCTGCTGCTGCTGCTGCTGCTGTGTATATTACGCTCCCTCCAGCCGTGCGCGCACACCAATTCTCTCTCACACACGTATATAACACGTACCTACACTCGCGTTCGCTCTCGCTCGAGCGATCGATGGTTAGAATCTCGCGGGTGCCGGGGATTAGGTACCACTGGTGCACACCACCACCGCCGCCGCCACCGCTGGGTTGTGTGTTATTCGCGAGATAGGAGAGAGCGCGGAGAACCGAGGAGAGCCGGCGTTGCCGCGATGTGGCGCATCACACACACAGTCGCTGTGCTGAAAGCTAAAAACCAGTAGCCGCCACTGCCGTGCGCGCCTTCCTCCTCCTCCTCCACCTCCTCTTCTTCTCTTTTTCTCTCTCTCTCTCTCTTGGCTTCTCCGGCTTTTCTTCCTCTCCTTCGTCTTCTCCCTCACCGAGTCTACACACTAGTGTTCGCTCCGTTCTCTCTCTCTCTCTCTTTTGCTCTTCCTCGTCCGTGCGCAGGCACGTATATATCGCGAACGCGAAATCTCAAAGTGTCTCTCGGCGTGCTCCTCTTTTTTCCATCCTTCCACTTGGTGTAGTATATAATATCGCTCTGCCGCTATATACTCGTGCCTCTATACGTCGACGATAGGCTGCTGCCGGCGCCGCTGCCGTCGTTGTCTTACGTGTGGGTATGTGCCTCACACACGTAGCCGTCGTCGTCGTCGGTGTTATACGTGAGCGGCGGTTCTCGCTCAGTTGCTCGCTCTCTCGGTGACCCGCGGCGCAAGACTGCCGCTGCCGCCGCTCTCTGGCTCCCTCAAGGTCGCCGCTAATCGCCTGTCGAAAATGCCTATCCCACTCCACACACACACACACGCACACACTTCTGTCTCTGTCCTCTCTGTGTGTAACGCTCGTGTTAACACACAAGCACGCACGCACGCACGCACTCTTTCTTTCTGTCTTCCTTCGTCTTTTTTTTGTTCACGGTGCGGTGCGCTGCTGCTGCTGCTCGACGACAGACGATCGGCACCCGCTGATCAGCTGCTACTACTGCTGCTGCTGCCGCTACGGCCGCCTAGCTTTTCCAATTTTCCTTTCGTTCGACCGGTCTTTCTCGCACTCGCATACACTCACACGGCTCTCTATACACTTGAGGCGCGAGTGGATCCGCGGACAACGGCGATGGTACGGGGGGCACCCTTTTCTCCTCTCGCCTCTCTCTCTGTCTGTCTCTCTCCCCCTTTTCGGAGCTGTGCAAAATCGATAAGGTCGGATCGAAGCGCCGGTATTCTCCTCTCTCTCTTTCGCTCGCTTGCTCGCTCGGCTGTCCCACGTATACGGATTCAATCCTCGCTGACAGTGTCTTTCTCTCTTTTTACTTTGTCGTACGTCAGACAGCTGAAGCCAACGGCCACGACGTCGTTGTCGTCGTCGTCATTGCTGGACGACCCCACTCTATTCGCAATCGCACAATAATCGAATTCGTCTGATCCGCGAGCGACCGACCGACCGCGGCTGTTCGCGCTTATGTGTGTGTGTGAGAGAGAGAGTAGTATGTATGTATGCGTTACCGACGGCTCTCCACCTCCTCCTCCTCTTCCTGCCACCGTCCTTCTCTGCTGCTGCTGCTGCCTCCGCTACCGCCCCTTGTCATTCCCCTCTCACTCCAGCGCGAGAGAGAGCAAGTGTGTGAGTGTGCGGCAAATATCAGCCACTGTGTGCTGGTGAAAAAGGAAGCCGCTGACAACGACGTCGTCGTCGTCGTCTACGAGGTCGCGTACTGCTGTTACTGAGTGGGGCACCACGCACTCTCGCGTTATACGAATGGTCGCATTCTGGTAGCGCCGCTGTTACAACTCGCGACGGTTGCTCCGACCTAGCTATAAACCGCCACACGGTTCTCTATATCTTTATATCCTCCTGGGTGTAGCGAAAGGCTACGGCACCGCCGGTCCTTTACTCTCGGTGCGCACAGTGGAAAATGGCAGCGGTCTCTCTCTCGAACGAGCGAGCAAGAGAGAGAAAGAGAGAGCCGGTTCAGCTGCTCGTCGTCGTCCGCCACCGCCTCCGCTCGGCTCAGCCGAATCTTCTTGTCTCTTACAGTTCGAGTACACAGGACCCAGTCCTGGTGTGTTACTTCTCCTCCTGGTCCTAGTCGTCGTCCCGGACGAGACGTACCCCAAAGTATGTGTGTGTAGAAAAAAAGAACGAAGACCGCGCGGCCCTTTTGGGGGGGTCGGACAAGAAAACGAGCCCCCGATTTCCCTTCCTCGCAGAACAAGCGCGCGCGCGGGACTCTCTCGCGGTTCTCCTCTCTCTCGTCTCGCGCACTGCACACTCACACACACATATATAAACGCGGGCGTGCGCGCGCGCGCGCGAGCACGGTCGTCCTCCACTACTACCTCCTCCTCCGCCTCCTCCTCCTCTCCCTCTCTCGTGTTTCCGTGCGCACCCGTATCTGCCTCTCCGTCGCTCTATCTCCGGGCCCAGGGCGCGTTCTCTCTCTTACTCCGAGAGGAGAAAGAGAGAGAGAGAGAAAGAGCTGGCAGGAGAGTAACGCGCGCACGGCCGCGTGTACGTATAGAGGATATCTCTCTCCTCTCCTCTCTCTCTTTCTTTTAACACACACTTTGTATCGTGTGTGTGTGTGTATGTGTGTGAGAGCAACGAGAGAGAGAGCGATCGTCGGTGCCGCGCTCGCTCGGTCGGTCCGTCCGTGCGCCAGGCGGGGAACTGCCGTCGCCGCTCTCGTGCTGCCGCGAATTCGCCTCGCCGTTCGCTCGACAAGGACGGCTTGTTCCAACTCTCCAACTATATAGCAAGCGCGCGAGCAAGAGAGAGAACGTTTCGCGCACGCGTACTCGCCGCTCGCCCTCGTCGCCGTCGTCGTCGAGGAGAGCACACAGCACGGCACACAAAGAGAGAACCGCGCGAGCGCTCTCCTCTCTCTCTCTTTCTATGTATGTGTGTATGTGCGCGCGCGCGCGTGAGCCGGTGGGGACTGTACACACGCACGCGACACAAAGCAGCAGCAGCAGCAGCAGGCAGAGCGAGCGCTGCTATATACGAGAGAGTATCACGAGTATCGGTGCTATAAAAGAAACGAAGACAGAGATATAGCGCTCGCTTACTCGCTCTCCCTTCGCCACCTCCACTACTACCACTACCACCACTACCACCACCACTGAGCACTGCGGCTCTCTATACACTATATACTGTACAGGCCTCCGCACCAACACGTGCGAACTTTAACTGCGAGTATACAGTAGTAGTGGTGTACGCTCTCTCTCTCTCTATCTTGCTCGCTCTTTCTGCTGGCGCTCTCGACCGCTTTTTCCCCCTCAGCTGTTCGGAGCAGCAGCAGCAGCAGCGTCGGCGGCTTTCCACTGGCAGCAGCAGCGGCAGCGCCGTTTTCCGCGTCAAGTGCCACCGGCGCACATACACGAGGCACGCGTATATATATATATACACCCAAAATTCGCCTTTGTCCCGTGAAGACACGACAACGACGATGGCGTTATAGTGATCTCTGGGCCTAGATGTTATATATATGCGTTCCCGTACGATTACTTTGTCCGCTCCCTTTTTGCGCGAGATCGAGTGGTATAAATCAGACATCTTCCACCGGATTTGCGCTTTTCCACTCTATGTATATAGTATAATTTATGTAGCAAGAGGCGAAAATAACCAAAATCATATAAATTCCGACGGCGAGAGAGAAAAAAAGAGAGCTTTGCAATATTATTCGCGAATCAGCTCCGAAAACTCTGCTTCTCGCACTGAGAGATCGGGTTCGTTCGCTACGACTACGACTTTCTCTCTTTTTCACTGGGTTCGCTCGCGACTACTGTGCGCGCGACTTGGTCCCACCATCGTGCGTACACATATATGTGTGAGCTGGAGTTTTTGATAATAATAATAATAATAATGATAATAATTCACATTTAGATAAGCTAATGCTGCAGCCGGCACGATCGTGAAATCTGGGCCAGTCTAAGGAAACCCCGGAGAGTAACGCCAAAGAGATATAGACGAATCCAATTGCGTGAAGTTCGGCTTATATTCGAACGCGCGACCCGTCGATCATCTATATCTGCGCTCTCGCGCGCACGGTTTCGTTCTCTCTGCTCCGTTCCCTCTTTCCGTTATCTCACTTTATCTCTATCTCTCTGTCTCTCTCTCTCTCCAGAAAAATCTATCTCTCTCTCGTCCGAGAATATATATATGTATATATGTGTATGCGGTAACCGCGAAAATTATCGAATTTTCCAAGCTCTCGTATATAACATACACACATACCCATTATACGTTCCTATCGCTCGCTCGTCATTTTTTTTTTATACATATACACACGCACATATGTACGTACATACGTACGTGCATACACCCATATACGACTCCTCTTTCTCTCTTTCTCTTCTACATCAGCCGGAGCAGCGGCACACGCGCACAGCGGCAGCGCACAATGGGCAAGACCGCATGTACGAGCTCGCGTGCACGTGTACACGCACATACACACACACGTATACTTATGCTATATGAAATCGTGTGCGCATGCACCAACACAATCGTGCACGTATACGGGTCGCAGCTGACCGGCCGGTCTCCCGTCGTCAGTGTACACTCATACACTTTTAGTCCTACATACATCCATGTACATACATCTATATATGTATAACGTGTATGGCAATGTATATGTGAGCGCATGTGCGCGCGCGCAAGTACGCGAGAGAGTTTCGGTCAATAGCCACGCCACCGGGCCGCGGCGCTCCTACTCGGTTGCCGGCTCTCGCTCTCTCCCTCTCGCTCTTTCTCTCTCTCTCACTCTCTCGTATATATACTACACTCGTGTTCGCAAGAGAGAGAGAGAGAGAGAAAGAGCTATATCCTCGCTAACGCGCACACACTCTCGCGCAAGCACGGGGCAATTTACAGCCGGCCTCGTGTGCGCGAGCGCGCACTCCGCGCACGCTCTCTAGAGCTGCTGGCTGGCTGGCTGGCTGACTGGCTGGGTTGTCCTCTCTCTCTCTCTCTTTTCCCCTCTCGCTCTCCGTTATAGCCCTGCTGCTGCCGCTGCCGCAGCCAGCCAGCCAGCCAGCCAGCCGGTCGCGAAAGAGCGAGAGGAGAGTTGGCAACAGGGCCGTAGCCAGCGGCACAAAGTCGTGGTGCTATGTGTTGTATTCTGTGTATGTATGTGCTATTGCTGCTATGCTGCTGCTGCTGCTGCTTGTACTCTCTTATGAATTTCACGCTTGAATATATATGTGTGTGTGTGTGTATTAAGAAAATTCGATATGACTTTTGGGTTGATGGGGTCGCACGACAGATGGAAATGCATAATTAATAAGTGCAACTTACATAGGTGTTATTATAATAAATGTATAAAGATGGAGATTTCGTACATTTCTTAGAAAATGAAAATCAGTCAGTATTTTATCAAAAACTAAAGTTTGACTGTAATGTTAATACAATCAGTAAAATATTTTGAAAAGTACAAAAATTGTACAGGATTAAAATCAATGTCCCTCCCACAACTCATCTAGGTACAAACCTATAATCCCACAAATATTATATCAAACCCAAGAGCAGCATTTTCGAAGCCACATCATGTGTATTTCCAACCCAACCCTTTTCCCCAACCTCCCACAACCAATTCGAAATTTCGTCCCAAACCTGCTCACACGGTCGCGCGAAATTTCCCTCATCTCCGGCGCTCCAGCTCTCGCAAAAATCGAGAAAGCCGGCGAACCTTACACACGTACACATATCCACACATACATATATATACCATACATACATACATCCTCGAAGCCCCTGGCACTGCTTGCCATTCGACTTGCGCTTACACTCGTGCTCTCTCTCTCTCTCTTGCGCACATTCACGTGTCGAGCGACCTAAGCTCTCTTCGCTTCACTCGCCTTCTATATACCCGTCTCACTCCTTCATTCACTCGGCTAGGTTTCCTCTCTCGCGTTCGTTCCCTCCTCCTCCTCCGCACAGTTCCCCTCCCTCGACTGCCTCCTCTCCTCTCCTAGATGCGGTGCGAACCGGCTTCGCCTTGCTCACACGTATACGTATATAGATATACACCTATACGGTCCTCTTTTCCGCTCTATACACGAGCGAGTGAGAGAGAGAGAGAAGATCGAACAGCCCAATCGAATAATCTGCGCATGGGGAACGGCGATATAAGTGTGCAAGTACCGATTTGGTCCTATATGTACCGGTGTGCGGAGTATAACGTTGATGAGGTAATATATAGGGACAGGGACAATGAAGAACCTTTGGTAGATATATATGGGTAGCGTTAATTTTGTATGGTTTCAATAGCTACGATAACAGTACGACATTGAACCACTAATTAGAAGAGTCGGTCGAAACGTACACACGTACGAAGAGATAAAGTATCTACTATTATACGATGCGAAAGGGCGACCGTTACTTCATCCGAAAAACCGCGCGTACATTATGCGCCCCTCCCATGACCATAGTATACATGAATATATACCCTTCCCTCTCTCTCTTTCTCGTTCGTCTATACCGTTTAATCGATAACTTGATTAGTGCATCGCGCGATTCATGCTCTATCCATCTCAATCTATCTCGCTTGCTGCTCTCGCTCCCCGATGTAAATGTCTACAATCGCTACATATATATATATATATATATTAGGGTGTCCCTTATTTCCCAATATTTTTTTTTTCAACGTGCCGCCCCCTAGATCTT
>JAWWEQ010000001.1:1705199-1733112 GCA_035583055.1 Torymus tubicola
AGTGAAAAAAATCTGAAAAAATTCAGGGTAACATATGGGATGGTTACGAAGCGATTTAGGTGATTTTAAAAGAAAAAGAAATTTTGACCTCTCGATTCACCTGAGAACTGCCCATATATATATGTGTGTGTGTGGGGGGGAGGGGGGAGTTGTACCTTCCAGGTCTCCATTCTCTTTCGATATTGTGCCGAGGATCATATGGTACACCGGATCATCCCGAACCTTGAAGTTATAGCTCAACCCCATCTCCAAGGTCTGCGACGCGCTTTCATAATGGCCTTGCTTAATAAGAATCCGTGCCATAAGCAGGTGGCCATCTATATTTGTCCGGTCAACTGTATCCAGCAGCTTCTTAAGAGCGAGCAAAGCACCGTTAAAATCGCCAGTTTGCATTTTCACTCGTCCCATGAGTAATAAAGCACTGTTGAGACCAGGACAAGCCTCCGTGACCTTTTCGAGCAGTTTAACACACAGGTTCTTATTGTAGTCAATCCCTATATCGGCAGCGACGTTACTGGTTGTAGGTGAATTCGACAAGTATACCTCCACTATGTCAACGCAGAGGTCGGGATTCAATCGCTTTAGGTACTCGAAACCGTAGTATAAGTCACTACAACCCTGAATCCCATCAATATTATACACATGAATATCGCTTAATTATCGTGTATTTACTAAACCTATACTGACCTTGATGATAATACCAGAAGCTTTGGCCAGCAACTCAAGCGCCGCCTCACCGAAGCCCAGTTTTGCTCTGAGCATCAACAGCTCCGGCTCAACAATACCTAGTGATGGCATTCCGGCGAGATAATCAATCTGCTGCTTGGCAAGATCACTAGCAGCCGACGAGGACGATGGATCGACTAGTTGACAACGCGCGAGACCCACTAGGGCAGGCAGTGAGGCCTCGTCGAGGCGCACCGCAGCTCGGTACCAGTGCTCCGCGTCTTTGGGCTTACTTAGACGCGAGCAGACAGTGCCCAGCTCAATTAATATCGTAGCGTTACCCGGCTGGAAAAGAGGGAAGTTTGATCGAAATTGTTAATAGCTAGGTGTGTCAGTTTGATTATAGAGGTGGTCTCTATAATTGTGTGTCTTTTTTGTCATATCTGGCATATAAAAAGGTTCAAACTTTTAAAATTATAAAAGCTATTACTAGAAATACTAAAAAGACGTTTTCTATTATAAAGAGCATGATTTGATATATGAGATTTTAGCAATTGTTTATTAAAAAGGCACACCAATATGGAAACCTTGTCGGCTTCAGGACACGCTAAAATGATTTTTTATTCTATGGCACATACGTTTTGTTGACACATTTTGTCGGTTACTTTGAAAAGTTCGGCGAGAATAGTTTGGTTTTTCACGGCGATTCTAGTGAACAGTTGAATGTTGTCGATGAAGAGCGCGATATTTTTTGGCTCAGCCACTATAAGACTTCTGAAGAACGTTTGAACGCATTTGACGCCTTCATTGGAATCTCCATCTCTACACAGCGCGACAACTGCTTTGATTTTGAAAGCATCAATGTTTGTGCTCTCAAATGACAAAATTCTGTTTGCAGTTTCAATAGCCTGATCCCACTCTTTTAGAGCTAGCAAGTTGGTTATTTTTTGTACCAGAGGTATTGCTAATTTTGGGTATCTAACTATGAGTGGGTTCAGAATGAGCATTGCTCCAGAATGGTCACCACGTAGTTCTCTGTGTTTGGCTGAACCTAATAGAGCATTAAAGTGCTTGTTGTTTTCCTTCAGTACACTTTCAAAGTAGTTTCCTGAAAAGTAATTTGATTATATCATAAATTTTTATTTTTGTTTATTGATTTTTTATTTAATTTTAACGAAATGAGTATTACCAGGATTTTGTGATAAATCATCTGGAGTCAATGAACACCATCCCTTAGTGATAATAACAAATATGTCTGTTGGGTTCAGCTTGTAAGCTCGATCAGAATATTCTTTAGCTTTATCCAACTTGTCGAGAAGAAGCAACACCATTGCAGCAAGAGCTAGGGATGATGGAGTAGCTTTTCTACGATCTTCTCTAATCTTAGCATCAACTTGGGCAGTAGCCATGCGATCATTAGATCCTTGATTTTTATGTACATAGCTTTGAACTAATAGAGCTGATAAGGCAGCTTCTGGATGATCACGTTCAGAAGCCTATTATGTTGAAAGTACAATTAAAATTTATCCTCATAACAACCAAAAATGTATACTTAAAAAGATATATCTTTATACTTTTATAAAGAAATATTTGAAATACTAACCAGAGATGATGCCTCTTTCAAAGCCTCTTTATTTTGCCTGTTTAAGGCAAATGCAAGTGCCAAAAAAATTCTTAATCTATCATTAGAAGAATGTATATCCACTGCTTGCTTTGAATAAGATAACATGTCATTGTAATACTGCTTTTGGCAACACCACTGAATAATACTTTCATACTCTACTTCTTCCATTTTTATATTTTCCTCCACCCTTAACTAGATTATCAAATTCAATTCTTTTTAGAACCAGATATGGGATCTTCTGGATCAGGTTCTTTATCAAGACTATCTTGATCCCATGTAATATTTACTCCTAAAATATTTTGTGGACCAACAATTCTTTTGTCTAAATCTGCGTTTCTGTTAGCAAGATAATATTTTTGGGCATATGAACATGTTAAATATAGATAATAATCATTCATAATCGCATAAGTAAATGCTGTCTGCAAAAAATAATGAAATACTTTAGACTCATCATCAATAATTTAAATAAATTGTTAATAAACAAATTTTGAGTACCTCTGTCAGCAGTCTGGCTATACCTTGGCCTTTAAATTTTTCTGGTACATTGATACCATGTAAATCCATAAATCGTCCACTGACTACTTTATAAACCAAAACAGCTCTCTCTGTGTATATAGGAAAGAAGAACTAAGTAACCATTTTCATAACATTTTAACAATAAAAATTGCTTAATTGAATCATTCTAAGTATCTTCACTATGCATATTTTCAAGAAACACAGAACTCAAATTATTATTTTTGTTGTTAACGATTCACAAAACACATAAAACTAAAAAATTCATTGATAACGAACTGTCGAGATCGAGGTTAAGGTTCACGTAGAAAACTCCCTTCTTAGGGTTGTGGTGCACTTCGTGCAGGAACCTTGCACCGGGTATCAACGACTGAAATCGTCCGAAGAGTCCGCGATAAATCATCACATCATCAATTAGAATCTGTAAAGAAGTGCGTTTATATATAGGTTAGCCTTATTGTCGGTTAGTTGACACCTGTAACGTTGCTTAGTAACGGGTATGTGATATATCGAATTGTGCATCCGGATGAAAAGGTATCTTACCTATAAACACAGTGGTTTAAAAATATACCAATTAATGTTTTCCTGTAAAGAAATATAAATATTTTTTATCTATTCAAAATATTTGGTTTCTAATCAGACAAAGCATGAACTTTTTTCATAAATATTTCTTTATTTTTCAATTCAAGCACATGTTAACTTAAATTATTGGAAAAAAATAAAATAGAACTATAGCTTTTTGAATCAACCATTTAAAAACTAACTTGAATCACAACTATTTCCTATCACATAAAATCTGATTAAATTTCAAATCACGCGCCAAGCACAACGCTAGAGCGCTAGCATGATTAGGCGAGTCGCAGACTGCAGAATCGTCAGTATAATGACTGTATGCTCCTGACTCCTCAGTCCTCCGCAGTACACACCGCGCATGCGTCAACTTTAAAAATCTACTACTCGAGACAACTTCGAGTCTCCGAATATTCACACATGCTTAACCAATGCAGTACTTTAATGCACCGTTGCATATATGTTCACGTAAACCATATGTCGAAGTCGTGTCTGTGTTGGTAATCTGTTGTCAAATGTCGTTGAGGGCCTCCCGCTCGCCGTCCCGAGCGCAATACGTACAATATTCAACGAAGACGCTTCCATAGCCTTGGCTAGTTGACAAGTGGTCCATGCGCGCCGGCGCCGCGGAGGACCGCGAAAAAGAAGTCACCGCGAGTCGATGTTGATAACATGCCAGCTTTCTCCTCCGGTGGTTTCGGCGAGAGCATCGAGGTTAGAACGATAACAACGCCGCTTTACCAGCGTCGTTTTCCTTGTATACATACATTGCGGCTTGATAACAAATGGGTTTGTGTTGTGGTTGCAGGAGTATCAGGTGCTGAATTTGCTGGGTAAAGGCGGCTTCGCCAGCGTCTACCGGGCAAAATGCCTGCGTACCAGCATGGAGGTCGCGATCAAAATGGTAAGTTCTGAATTGTTGGTTCAAAGCCTGTCAATTTTTTTAATTACATTTTGGAGTTAAGGAGCGTGAGATGAGATGTTTATAGACACGCTTCGATGATTAAGTTCAAAGCTTGATAAATAGAGACTACATCTATAGTTATTTACTGGTTAGTTGATATGTTGTCACATACATGTAAAAATAATAAGTTTAAGTGGATCTGTCTGCTCTGATACAAACATTTGATTCTATATTCCAGTAATGTATACATAAAATGTAACTGAATTTTATTTGCATCAATGCTATAATTATCCCTATATTTCATATTACCTCAAGATTGAATAATATTAATCAACTTGATATTGTTTTAAGATCGACAAAAAGTTGATGCAAGCAGCAGGGATGGTGGGTAGAGTGAGGCAAGAAGTGGCCATTCATTCCCGACTCAAACATCCTGCAGTTTTAGAATTATACACATTTTTCGAGGATCAAAATTATGTTTATTTAGTACTTGAACTCTGTCATAATGGAGAATTACAAAGGTATCTTAAAGAGCAAGGCTCCAGAGCTTTATCCGAGCCAGATGGTAAGATATAATTAAAACAGATGATTGCTGTCACTAGCAAGTTGAATACTTGCTGGCAGATTATTTCTATAATATTATTTGATTTTTAGCTGGACGTATTATTCAGCAAGTGGTGCAAGGCTTATTATATCTTCACTCACACCAGATACTTCACAGAGACATGTCATTGTCAAATTTACTATTGACTCGGGATATGCAAGTGGTAAGTTGTTTGAATATATTTCATTTTATCAAAATGTATAAATACTAAAAATATTTATAAATGTATTCATAAAAAATTCTTGTGTTTATAGAAAATAGCTGACTTTGGACTTGCAACTCAGTTATCTCGTCCTGATGAAAAGCATTTGACAATGTGTGGAACTCCTAATTTCATTTCTCCAGAGGTAAATTATTCTTTTTGAGGTGGTATGAAATACCAACATCTATTATGTGACTTACTGCACCAACGAGGCAGAAGTAACGCATTATAACTTAATTATTAATACAATTAATAACTTATTCAAATTTATTTGCCCTGTGTAAAGTAAATATCAATCATTCTAGAAAGTTTTAAGTAACAATTACAATGATACTTCCTAAAATTTTTATAATGAAATGTGACTCGATTTCATTCCAAGAATTTTTTAAATTGTCATTGAATTTTTTACTCTAAATTTTCTAGAATGTCACTAGTTATATTAAAAATTGACTTATTACAAATTACTGCTGTCTTACTGGTACAGTAGGTTGGGTAATAAGGTTAGTATTCCACACCTCCTCAAATATGCTAAAGTATATGTCATTAATACTCTTACTATAAAATAATTACTTATTACAGGTGGCCACAAGATCTTCACACGGTCTAGAAGCTGATGTATGGAGTCTGGGATGTATGTTGTACACAATATTAGTTGGTAAGCCACCATTTGATACAGATGCAGTTAAAAGCACTTTGACACGAGTGGTGATGGCAGATTATGTGATGCCTCCACATTTATCTGATAACGCTAAGGATCTCATAGATAGATTACTTAAGAAAAATCCAAAGGATAGAATTAGATTGCGCGATATAATTAAGCATCCTTTCATTACATCGTTAGAAAAATATCGACAAAGTGTGAGTTTTTGTTTACTTTACCACTTCATCGACTACCTTCTATACTGAAATTTTATAAAACGCATTTGTTTGCAGGAAAAAGTAGGTTTCTCACGACTATCCGGTGATAACGTAGATTCAGGTTTAGGTCGTACCTTGTCTTCCTGCGGGCGACCGCGAATACGCTCACGTTCCGAAGAGCGAATCACCAGCACCCCAATGATGTACAATGGATTCGGTACTGCGCACAGTGCAAGAAGCGAGCCTCTCATGGAGCCTTCATCTGCTAGCATCCACGGCCTGTACGATTTCCAGTAAGACTTCTTCCCTAATTTGGCAAAAACCATTACTATTCGTCGCTAAATAATAATAATATAATTTCTCGAAACAGATACTCAAATCAGCGACCTAAGGAAGCAGACTCGGTGCTATCGGGAATCCCACCACCGCCTCCTCCTCGGACAGGAAGCCAGGTATTCTCGCAGTGCGAGTCGATGCACGGTAGCCGACACGAGCTCCGCGGTAGTCGACACGAAATGCGGAATAGCAGACACGTGTACGCAGACGAGGAAGTCACACCTACTAGCAGGCACCTATATGCCGATGAGGATCAGCCTCCCAGTAGAGTTATGTACGCGAGTGAAAATCGCCCGCCGAGCAGAAATATGTATACAGACGAGGATCGGCCCCCTAGTAGGAACATGTACACGGACGAAGATCGGCCAGGCAGCCGGCATCAACGTCGAGACAAAGACGCGGAGGCAATCGAAACCGCAGCGGCCGTTGTACGCAGTCGTAGCAATCAACGGCCGTCTAGGGAAGACAAGAAATCTGAAGAATCTGAGGATGTATGTCGCAACGAATTCATTTACAATTGTAGTGGTATTTTGAAAGTAATTGATTATTGCGAATTTCCCATTTTAGGCTAATAGCGGAAAAATATCCGTACCACCCTTGTCGTCTCTACGACTACAACCCACAAGACATCGGACCAAAAGTGCCATACTTAATATTCTAAACAACGGTGAAGTTTGCGTAGAATTCTTGAAAAAGAGAAACAATATTGTAAGTCGATTTGATGAGTTATTAAAAATAAAGTAGAATTAACGAATAATAAAACTGTTTCTGAATTGCAGGAAAAAATAAGCGAGGTATGCAGGATATCAAGTGATGGCCTGCGGGTAATTCTGTACAAACCAACCGAAGTGATCGAACCGGGGAACCAGCCACCTCCTTTACCCACACGCGGCGCCGACAGCATTCACTCATACGAGAGTTTACCAACGAAGCACCATCGTAAATACGTGTACGCCGCTCGTTTCGTAGGCCTCGTGCGCGCCAAGACGCCTAAGATTACCCTCTACACCAATCGCGCCAAATGTCTTTTTATGGAGAATGGCCCACACCCTGACTGCGAAACCCACTTCTACGACGGTGTAAAGGTTACCCGCGTTGACGCCGTCGTCAAGATAATCGAACGTTCAGGACAGGCGTATAGCGAGGGCGAAATTCCAACACACCTCGAGGATTACTACGATCATTATTCTGATTGCTACAAGCGGTGCTTATTGTTGGAGTCCGCATTAGCTAGCTTAGAGACAGCCACAGGCCATATGTATTTTCCGGCGATTGTTGGTAGGAAGCCCACAGCGCCCCTGAGCGATGCGACACCGACCTTACAGGGTAAAGAAAACGTGTCGCGTGGCCCGACCAGTCCACCTGTGGTATGTGTCTGACTCTCTAACTTTTCGAAATGATACGTTTTAATCTGTTGGTAACGTAATAAATAACGTAACTTTTTGCAGATGCCGTCGTTTGACGCTACCTGCTCCATGGTATCAAGTGTCGTGAATTCACGTTCGAGAAGATCCAACTCAGTCCGAGTCTCGCAGCCGAAAGCGATAAAGGTCAATGTCCCCGGTATCGGTACGGCTATTCAAACGCCTTCTGGCGACATCAGGGTCGATTACAAGGATGGCTCTGTATTGACCGTAAGAAAAAAATTCTTCTCTTTTGTTTTTATGGCAAAAGTAATAATAATAAGAGATTTAAAATATTAATCATTCAATTATTAGGTCACCCCGCAAAACAACGGCGGCGGTATTCTGTACGAGAGTCCTAACGGTAGCATTCTGCGATTCAATCAAAATCAATACAACACCGAGATGCCGTCAGTCGTCAGAGATAAGCTTCGCTATCTACCAAACATAGTTAAGCTCCTGGTACAACCAGCCCCCAAGAGCATACGATAGCTTAGCGCAGCTGGCAAGAAAGTGATGTAAACTCTCGATTTTGTAAGATACGTTGGAAAGTGTGGGAAGATCCGGAGAAAGTGATAACGCGCTTTTATACTTTTCTATCCTTTAATACAACTATGTTTTTCTAAGACCATGTATCTTTAAGTAGATATATTGATATATTAATATAAAGATAATATACATTTTTACTAGTAGCATACACAAAATTAATAAAAAAAATCGTACTAAATGTATAATTCCTCTTGTTATAGTTTTAATTGGTTTGTTTGAAAAATTCCTTGAAAGACGTTACTGCACATAATTTTTTATTCAAAAATAGTTCGTCTCCCGATGATCATTTTAAAAAAGGGATAAAATACAATACTTTGTACTTTCAATTTGCTTAAATTCAGTGTTATTGTTATTGATCAGATTAGAATAAAATCATGTTGTATTTTATGTGCACATTTCTCATTTTTTAATTTACTAAGAGAAATTTGCAACATCGGAACGTTAATCGTTAATGAATTATATCAGAGGTCTAATCTTTTTCGGCGCGCTTTTATTACTACCAAAAAATGTTTGGTAGAATCGAATGATGATTGTATAATGTTATTTTTATTGCGATAAAAGGGATAAAAATAAAACCAGTACTGTTTGCCCTCTTATTATCCGCGTAAAATCGTGTCGAAACAGTGGCCTATGAGGCGAAGGACTTTTTCGGCGAACGCAAATCTGTTTTGTGCTCATATAATAAATATGTTTATTTCGAATTGAAACTTTCTTTAAGTATGACTTATCTAATTTTATCTTCTGTGAAGAAACTTAGATCGTTTAAACAATAATGTATTTTTTATAAAAGTTATAATAGAAAAAATATAAATAATTTTAAAAAATAATATAAAGTGCCTGCTCTGTCACAAAAGTAAGTTAAACTATATTTAATTAGCAAATCGTAATCGTAACAGAAAAAAGCAAAAGAATTCTTTTATATATTTAATAACCGACGAAAGTGCCAATACTGGATGTTTAAAATATAAGGAAAAAGTTATTAAGTTTTAAAAAAAAAGTTCATTTGCACTTATATTTCCATGTTTATGAATTTCGTATATTTAATTAAATAACAAGAAATGTATAGTATTATAAAAAAAAGTGACATGTAGTCTTGACCATTATTCTTATGCTTTTGTAATCTGCCAAAAAATAAATTTAATGCATTTATCATAATAGTGTACACATTAATATTCATCTTTACGGATGCAAAATCATTACAACTACACTTCCAATCTTAGAAATACTTGATACAATACAACGAGCGTACAAAACCGCTGTATTTTATTTGTAATTCTCGTAATTCCAAAAAGCAGAGTACATGAGTACACGCGTTATTTTGTACCGACCAAAAAAAGATATTCAGCCCAACCATCTTTTTCCCTGCAAGGGGTCAATTACTGAGCCGCTAGGCAGAAATTGAATAAAAGCCCCTCTTCGCCACGACACGTAGAGAATAAGACGGCGCGGCGCGATACTTGAAGGAGAGAAAAGAGGCCGTGACTCGCTTTTCCGGTTGCTGCTCTCTGCACGACGATGAGTGCTCGCCGACTTTGTGCCTTCTACACACTCACTCACTCACTCACTCACACACACACACACACACACACACACACACACACACACACACACACACACACACACACACACACACACACACACACTTTATTCTTTAGTACCGTGCTCTGAGCGAGAGAGAGAAGTGGCGCGCGATTGTTCACGCGGAGTGCAGCTACCGACAATCTGGAGCAGAGCGATGCTACGGGTCTCGAAGGAGGGGAAGGGACTCGTTAGACGTCGTCGGTGATTAATTTTTTTGGCTAAAATATATGTAGAATTTTCCATAAAATTGTTTTATGTCAACATAAACATATCTACAGAAATAAAACGAAGCGGATGATTTCCAAAGCAACTGTTTAAGGAGAACGAGCAATTATAATTACATCTATATATTATACTTATGCGCAAGCAAAATCAAAGTTATGCGCTCGCTCGCATGACACCAAAACACTATGGCGCGCGTCTTTCAATTTTCGCGCGCTCGATATAGTATTTAGTATTAAGTATATTATAATTCGTGGTAAAAGGAAAAACACGACGGTATGCGGGCGTTGAAAAGCCGCAGTGTCATATATAATTCGCGCTGTTTTCTTATTCTGCTTTGAAATTTATAAATAACACAACACAATTGGCAAGCGCTCATATCAATTATATTGGATGGAATTTTTCTTATTTTTTGAGACATATATTTGGAATTCTTCGCAAACTTTGCCCTGAAGTGGTTCAAAAAACGACCAAAATTAAATTTGGAAGCACACTTCTGAAGTAATTTTTTTTTGTTCTATGGGTCATAGAACTTGGGGCCAAAGAAAACGGCCTTGTGACATCCTTTTATCGTCAAATCAATTTTTCTTATGGATATTTAACATGGGAAAAATTGACGAAAAGTAGTCACCAATCATCAACTAATATTAACATTCCCAATATGTCAACGAATTTGTACATCTTATTAGTTAAAGTACAAGGATAGAGCTTTGAAACTAAAGATGGTTAAAATCGGACAATTCAGTGCAAAGTTACATGCATTTGAAAATTCTAAAAAATGACGAAAAGAGCGTTTTTTTCTGAATGCACGAAATTTTTAAGATTTTCATTGTTTTTCGACTTAAGAAAAATTGAGTTGACAATAAAAGGGTCTCACAAGGCCGTTTTCTTTGGTTCCAAGTTCTTATCGTCTCTTATGTGACCCATAGAACAAGAAAAAAATTACTTCAAAGATGTGCCTCCAAATTTAATTTTGGTCGTTTTTTGAACCACTTTAGAGCAAAGTTTCCAAAGAATTCCACATATGGATATTTGATTTTAAGGAACGGTATACGAAATACTGTTTACTGAACAGAATCAGTTTAAGGGTATACTTAATAATAAATTTATTGTAAAAAAGGTGTATATATATAATAAAGTTTATAAAATAAAGTTTTTTCATTAAAAATAATTTCTTGTAAATAAACGTTTATTTTATATTTTTACAATATAAAGTACATATTAAGGATTAAAGATAATATAGGAGAATTATTGGATTTCAGAAAATACTTTCTCATGGGCTGCAAAAGTCTGTAAAAAAATTTAGTAAATAATATTTCGTATCTTACGAAAGTTTGTAAAGGATTTTCAAGGTTTTGTAAAAAAATGTATTCAAAATTATTAAAAGATTTCAAAGGAATATATAAAAAGACGTTTATGCTCGACAAAGTATTAATAATGCAAAATCAAAATCCCTTACATGTGTGTGTGTATGTGTGCGTGTACGCACGCGCGCGTGTGTATAAGTGTGGGTGTGTGTTTGTGTATAAATAAAAATTTAAGATTTAAAAAAAAAATCAAAATTTTATAGAAATAATCTGTAAAATAGGAATTTGAAAACATTATTAATATTATTTTCATAATAATGTTTTTATAAGATGAATATCATAAAAATGTTACATTAATGTATTAAACAAAAACTATTTTTATATAGCAATGAAAAAATTTGTTACATTTTACGTGGTTATTGAAAAGATGTGATTTAAAGAAAATAAGGCACTGCCGCGCCCCTTTATGTAAGGAATATTATCGCTAGCGGAGATAGTTACATGAAGAGATCATAACTTTCCTGCGTATATACATATGAGATATATATAATCTAAGAAGAACCCATTCTCTTTCTATAGGTACAGTCTTATAAAATCTTATATAATACAGCTACAATGGGGGATATTATATACCTCTTGCTAATTCAAAATGATTCCTATTGATCTAGAATAGAAAATCATTACATCAGTTTATACAGCCCTAATTTGTACAACATAAGAATTTATATTAAAAAAAAAATAAAAAATAAAATAAATAAGTTCAATTTAAAATCATTTATCTGCATGTATAGCTATTAACTTCTCTATACAACAAGTTTTATTTTATCAAATTCAATATGAATATTTTTCTACGTAAGTATATAATATGTAGTCCCATTACAATGAAACTGAATTCCTCTCTTTTCAAAACGCATCACATTCGCGCGCTACACACCTTGTGCCGCAACAACTCTCTTCCCCAGTTCAAACTTCAATCGCAGGCGCGTGCTCACACGTGACCCATTTCCCAAAAATGCATCTCCCAACCATCACCCACACAAGCACTGCATAGCCCTGGGTTTTCTCTCTCCCTGCCGCACGACCAAGATATAGGTCAGCCCTCCCGTCGTTCCACGGATTGCTAGATTTGCTACTCTGTACTGACTACTGCTGCTGCATGCAATTCTGACTGACTCTCTCTCTCTTTCCCATCCCACGCGCACACAGGTGCAGCTACTGTGGCAGCTATTACGCGCGCGTGCGTCGGCCATCTTGCGCGCGCGCGCCGCGCCTACAACTATACCTGTACACGTCTCTGTCTTGCTCGCAGCTCGCTCTGTTCCGGGGCTTTAGTAGGTCCGTGACGCGAGGTCCCGATTGATCGACGTAAACAAAGCGCGCGTGTGCAAGTCCCTCTTCTGAGAAAGAGACACAAAGTCCAGAAGCTGCTTTTCTATATAGCGTCAACAGAAAGAGACTGTAAGAATAGGGAAAAGAAGAAGCACGAGCGGCCGGAGACTTCGGCTCGGACGTTGATTGAGAAATCTCGAAGAAGAGGATATTATACGCATGAGCTATGGGTGAGTCCATGTGTATATGTATGCATGCGCGTATATGTGAATTGCAGGTGTTTGCGTATCCCATTTTACCCCGAGTATGGTAGCCCTCGTCGAGACAGAGACGCAAAATCTTCGTAGAGTAATCAAATGCCAGGGGCCTAATGGTTTTGTGGGGTTTACCGAGCATATGGTCCTGTAACTAGAGTTCAAACAGTATAGTACACAGATTCTCATGGAGGTCTGCTTTGGTGATGTCGCAGAGCAAGATCACTATGGCAACGAGACAAGTGCCTTGTTAAATATTAAAGATAATTGGGAGGCAATCAAATTAACTGTGTTGAGCACCATAAATGAAGAAGCAGATCTTGTGGCATCTATCTATGTTTATGTACTATAGTGGTTTGTTTATGAGCTTGTACCACACTGTGGATGCAGAGTTTCTGTGTTATTATAGTTTTAAACCTATGGAAAGTATTCATTTCAAGTTTTTAGTAGAATTTTTAACATATGCTTGATTCATTTGTTCAATGATAGATCTGACCAAAAAATAAAAGATAAATTTTCACTTCACTTTTTTGTACATTCGTGGGATTTGAAAACAATAGAATAGAGATAATATTTGAAATCCTTCATGTATAAGAAATTCATGTAACATTATAAGTAGTAATTTATAATAATCATAATAATAATAAAGCAAAACTTTCATTTTTTAGTATTCTCAAGCTGCTTTTGAATATTTATGATTTTCATTACTTGTATTGTTTATCAATTGGTAATAGAATCAAATTATGTATTTAGTTTTTTTAATAGTATTTTTTTTATTAAAGTATGTTATTACAAATAGATAATATTTTAAACTGATTTGACTATGAGATATAAACTCTATTTGTTTAAGGTCAATGCTTCTAATCCAACACAATCTCAGAATTTTCTTTAATCTGTATTTTTTTTAGATTGAAAATTATTTTAAAATTATTTAATCTCTGTTTACCAATCAACTACATGTTTGGTTTTCCTTTTTATTTAAATTATAGACCTCTCAGGAAGCTGCTTTTTACGTTTAAATTAGAATTGTTGTTGAGAAAATAAAAATACCTGAAGAGACATGTCAATTTAGTTTATTTTAGAATATAAAACTAGTTTTACATTTTGGAGTTTCTAACTTAATTAATGATGAGTTATATTCTTTACATTGTATCCTTTTCATAAGATTTATAAGTAGCACATATAGTTTATTGGAAAATCCTTTTAAAATAAATTTTTTTCAAAGGTAGACTTATTTTGCATGGTTTTAATGATCTTAAAAAATAGGCCAACAGTTATCTTTTCATACATTAATTAACACAATGTTTTAATTGCTCAATTAAAGATTAATTCATCAATTAATTTATTGACATTTCACATAATATTTTCATTTACCTATTTGAACATTGAAATATTTTTAGGCACACAATATCATTATGTAAAACTTCAATAGGTTGTGTACTAAATCATTGCAAAAAAAAATTAAATAAAATTTGTTTACGAAAAGTGCTTTAAAAGTGAAAACTTATAAAATATAAGAGACATAATTTAAGATAAGAAAGATTATTTTTAGATTTTATTAATTTACTTTGAGGATAATTTAATCAAACCACTTCATTTTACTAAAACTAATTGGTTGATACTTTTTAAGATTTTTAGTTCATTTTTCAAAGCATTAATTGTTACAATGACATATTTGCTGAATGAGTTATGAAGTTTATTGGCAATTCAGAAAACAAATGGTTAAGGATGGAGTACAACTTAAGTCCTTGTTAATATTAAATTTATATTTTATTGCTTTTATTATTCTCTATATACCTATTAAAATGTACAAACTACAAATGATAGGATATAAAATTATTTTAAAAATGAATACACAATTACTTAAAATTTCTCAATACAAAATGAATTTTGTTTTTTATTTTTAATATTATATTAAATTAATTAGTTAACTTAGAAATAAATTAAATTTTTTTTTATTACATTACTGTATAACAATAAAAATTTTAAATAAAAAATTGTCTTCAATTGTAATTCAACCTTAACCATTTATAATTTCAAGTACTTAATACAATTATTATTATTATTGATGCATGATATAATATCTATTCAACAAGAGTAATTTGAATTTTAATTATACATATAGACAATGAAAGGAATTAGTATAAATTAATTTCATTGCAAAGAGTACTAAAAGTTATCCAGGGAACAGTATAGGAAAGGAGGTAAAATGAAACAAGTGCCACATAGCAGATGATCCATTAAAAGATAATGAGTAATCTTATCAAAGTTTCCTAGAAAATATGTGGCATTAGTCAGCAGCCAGCTCCTCCTCACTCATTCATTGGCAGTCCAGCAGTGACTTGTGTAGAGTGTATGCCATATATTCCTCTCTTTTTTCGTGAATATAAATGAATAAATCATTCTCTATAGTAGAAATTTTTTTATAATGGGTAGAAGATCGTATTCAGATGTCAGTGAGATGCCTCTAAGGCGAAAATATGCAAGTGCAATAAGTGTTGATAGGTTTTCAGAGTACAGCTTGCATGCTGATTACAGATCAGGTTACAAGGACAGTGAGTACTTATTAATACTGTATATCAAAGAATTATGCTGTGATTTAGCACTGATTGAAAATTATTTCCGTTAAATAAATAAAGGAATTCAAAGTGCTTGATTCTTATCCCCTTGACAGTGGAAACTGATATTATAAAGTGTATCAAAATTCCCGAATTTTTTGTCATCGACCGTCGTAACCATTTTTTCGGTAGATTTTCCGTTACCGACTGTCAAGGGATTAAAATTCAGGTGCAAGATTACAATAAAATCCATTATTATTTTTCATTATGTTTTGAGGTTATATAGCTCGATTAATGCATTCAGAAAAAGCTTTTCATGTTTTTATCAAAAACGTTTAGTTATTTAATATCTTGTGTATAAAATATTTTAATTTACAGCTAAATATCGATTAAAGTTCTTTAACACTGTTCAATATTCGATAATGTCGTATTTAATTATATATTTACTTATTATTAATTAATAATTATTAATTAGAATCCATTATTTTTTGTTTTAATATAATTGAACTCACTATTTTATCGTCTCTACTTTTCATTCGTCCGTTATAAATTTCTGCATTGAAGGTATATCTATATATTAGCAGATATAGTTTCTTTAGTGAAAGGTCAAAGTAAAAAAATATTGAAACATTACTTATACTTTCAAGCGATATACTGTCGGACAATTAGCAAAAAAAAAATAAAATTTTTATTTCAAGCGCGTTTCAACTTCATTTCCTTTTGTATTCTTTAGACAATAAAAATCTTACTCCCAAAAAAAAGTCACACTCGATCCCCATTATAACGTAACGTTGTTTTTGATTCACAGGTAACTTCTGTAATAATTTCATGGCTCGAGTGCCGTACGCAACACTGATCGCTACGATCATGTGTTGTCTTGGCGTAGGCGCGTTCTGTGGTACGATGTATCGAGGCGCGACGCTTAGTGTCCTCATGCTAGATCAGGTCTTCCATCTGAGGCTCGGCTGGGTCGAGGCTGTCCAGATGGTCTTCGCGGTCATCGGCGCCAGTATGGCCGCTATCGGTTTCATGATACTCTGCGTCGGTTTCCTGGCCACCGGAGCTACAAGGACCAAGGTCTACAGGGCTTGGAGGACTCGCGTCGGCGGACGCATATCCTGCGCTGTGGTACATCTAAATTTTTTTTCTTCCTTGTTATACCTACCGTTAATATAAAAAACTATTGATGTAAAAATAATGTTGGAATTGATAAGATTTAAAAATAACTCATAAATAAATTATTCGCCTTTTGCAGCTCATGACCCTCACCTACATCCTGCAGTTCTTCTGGATCATCGTCTTCGGTCTTCTGTCTATCACCACCTTTGTCTTCACTACGTTCTGGGTCATTTGCAATAACAAGAGGGTCGTCGCTCTCGAGCAGTGCATCGATCTGACTCAATTTAGTAAGCCAAAGCTTCACTCTTCTCTATAATATATAACATCCCCACAGAAAACTTCTGATATCATACTAATAAAAAAAAAATTGTTTAGGCTTCTTTTTCCCTAACGGTACACGCGACGATGACATGAAGATTTGCGGTGCCCAGGAGGTGAAGCTGTTCTGTAAGGACTACGTGGAGAAGGCTGAGGTGATGTTTATTCTGGCGACCCTTGCCACCTTCGTCGTGATCCTCGCGATGATTCACTACCTGATGTGTCTGTCGGCCAACTACGCACACATCCGCGATCACGAGAAATTCCAGGAGCTCCAGGAGCTGCAGTTCCTGCAAGACCCCAACGATCAAGACTCGCCTCAACCGGGCATGGGTACGATCGGTTCCCACCGCGGTAAGGACAGATTCTAGGATACGGCCCGCGAGATCTTCGCCATGAATCCCCAGTAAAAAAAAGAGAGAACCAGAGAACGCACGATTATATATCGTCACGAATGAACATAACATCTCACACGAATCGACCATTGCAGCTGAATTTTGGTTATATGGAACAAAAAATATTAGAAATTATTATTATTATTATACAAATTGTTCCGAAAATTTACTGCATGTATTTGGATAGAGGAGAAAATTCCAAGCCGAAAGTTCCTTTACCATTTTTTGATACAATAAGTAGTTTTTTAATCCCTAATGTATCAAAATTGTTAATTTTTAATAGAAAATGTATCTCTATAGATATTGCCTTATAAATATAGATATACATTATCTGTTAAAAATTAACTATTTTAATACATTAGGGATTAAAAAAACTACTTATTATATAAAAAAAATGGTAAAAGAACTTTCGGTTTGGAATTTTCTCCTCTATCCAAATATATGTAGTAAAACATACATTTTCCGAACAATTTGTATATGGTAAAGATATTAGGTGACAAAAAGCCACGTTTATGAGTTATTGTATAATACATACACATCACATATACATATATACACCCGACGCTGCAGTCGCGTTCTCCAAGAGCCGATGAGTCGGACGATTGCGGACCTGGGCAAGGCTGAGCTACTGCTGTAGTCGCCGCCGATTTCTTTTCTCGATCTTTTGGGTTACGTACTGGTCTACTTTGACTTTTGATTTTTTTGTTCGTTTAATGTTCCGTTAAAACGAAAAGCAAGCTTCCTCAAAAGCAACAAACTGTATGACACACATACAGCAAGTAGTAATCGAGGTCTCAAATCTCTTTGATTATGCCAAGTTCGATGACGCCCAGCGAGCTCAGACTAGCCTACGTCCGCTCACGGGGGAAGAGTTAACTCGCCACTTGGCGATCGATCGATCCAATTATAAACATGGCACTATGAACACATTATTATTGTATTTCTCATCATCTCTGGGGAGTAGAAGAGACTTGATTAGCGTTTCTTCTTTGCTACCCTTTCGGTCACTAAATGTCGCAGAGTGCTTGTTAACCGACCGGAGGATCTTGCGGGAACACTCTATGCCGTCCATTAATCCGCTAATTCTATTAGATGTCTATCAGCACACTGTTTAAATGTGTTTCGGTAGAGGGGAGAGGGACGAAGGGGCATCAGATGCCGATTCACATTAGGATCTGAATGCCGAATAACTGTATGAAAGCCCTTTCGCACCGATTGAGTAATATGTCTGATTTTGTTTCTTTTTGTACGGGGGCATCAATTAGACTTAACGTTTCGCTTTCGGTACGACGAAAGTAATTTTTTTTGTAATGACTCGTGTTACGTTGGAAATCGAGAGTAACGGATAAGTAATTCGTTCTGTTCCACGTTTTTTTTTGTTTTAATAATAATTTAAGAAATATTTTCAATGTATTATTATTATTATATTGTACTAGTTCTCAATTATTTTTCGTTCGAGATAACGTTATTTTTCTAAGGAAATTTATTGCATTTAATATTTCGAGTTGAATGCTGAAAATACGAAAGTAAATTAGCAAACGATCAATTGCGTTTGTTTGATTTTACTCAATCAGTAATGAAGGACTTTTTTGTCTCTACTAAGACGGATAGTAAAAGTCATTTGTTACTAACTAAGTAAATACTATAAAGAATACATTTTCGTCGGATATGTATATTGAGATTATTAATTCAATGCTTTGCTAGAAATGTTTCTATAACTATTCAAAATAAAGTAAAAATGACAAATCAAAAATAGTACAATGCAATTTCTTCTAAATGAGCAAGCTGTATCAACGACATTATTTGTATAGGATATTACTTAGTTAGTTTCATTTGCTTTTTTTAACTGAATCACAGAGATCATATAACTTTGAAATTTTGAAAAGTCGACTGAAATCACAAAATTGAAACTCAAAAGACTTATCATTAAAACATCAATTAGATTCATCAAAAATAAAAGAAATAAGTCGTTTTGATACAAACTTTATGGAAAAAATATTGATCGACTGCACAAGGAAATACAAGTGAGATGGATTTTTCAAGATTTCTGAGCCTTCGAGATTTACATGTCTATTGTAATGGCATCTATTGAATTCACTCAAAGTTCATTCTACTGTGTAAGAAGTATAACACAAAAGTGTTTATTTAGATTGTAAGACAAATGTTGCACAGATTCAAGATTATTCTTGTTGTCCTATGAGATACCGTTTTCTTCATCAGCCAACAATTTTCTGCTGTTTTCCGATTATTTTATTTTGTATTAACGCACCATAACTCTGTACAATTGTAACAAAAATTGAAAGAGCACAAGGAGCAAAGGAGAGTGGAAACAAAAAAGCGTTGACTGCACAAGATCGTAATTTCTGTGTTCAGTATTAATTATAAGTGTATGTAAAATCCGATGCCGCCTATGGATTTTGCGTCAAAACATTCCAAACCTCACAGTTCGACTTTTATTTTTCTACGTTGAGATTTGTACTATTGTCAAGGCGACAACTTGTATAGGCTATAATTTACAATTATGCAACTTGAAGGTATAAGTATTCAATGGCTTACAAGATTTTCTGAATATTTTAATATATATTTATACTTTGTACTTGCTAATTTGTTATGTCTATACAAAACTTTGTGTACTGTTTTGCATATTGTATTTCTCAAAGAGAAACTCGACTGAATTTTTGTGAACAACCAGTGTTCAAAAAAAATGTTTTCCAAACGAATTTTTAGTTTTTAATTATGAAAATGAAAAATTAAAATGTTTGTTTCTTATGATTTTTCGTTTTTTTTTTCTTCATTTCAATAAGGTAAAATTATAAAATTACCTCATAAGACTTCTTATGAATCTCAAGTATAATATTTTCTAAAAATGTTTTTCCAAATATAAAAAAATAACTCAAAAGTATTTTAACTTTCGACAATATTAATAGATATATTTAATTAGCACAAAAACGTGCCAAATTTTTTAAGATTGTCAACGCCCTGAAAATTAAAAGACGAAGACTTGCTCAAAACAAAATATGCTTAAACTTAACGGTCTAATCTGAAACAAGTTAACAAACAAAAAGTACTGTGAATCAAAAATATGATTGTAAGTAAACTATTTGCGACATATCGACTTGAATTTTAGAGGTACTGTAAAATTATTAATAATATATGAATATATTATACATAAACTTGAAAAAATCTCTCTATTGCTTTGTTAGAGAGGCATAAAGTTTTATCCGGTTTCAATGGACCGTTTATCGAAATAAATCTGTTATTCGGGCTGCAAGTGTTAGAGCAAATGTAAATTAGCGTTGATGGAAAAATAATAAAAGAAAATTTATCTCCAATATGTATGTATTTTAATTTTATTCCATCTGAATACTAATTTTAAATACAAATTTTACGTTTCTTAAAACATTCAAAAATTTTAATACATTAAATAATAATAATGTTTTTACGTGCCAGCGGGCGGGAAGTCTCTACTTTCCACCCTTTATGCCACGTAATAGTATATTAGGTATCGCGTGGGAGGAAAAAACTTGGAAAGTATATATCTCGTGTAAATTGCCGAGCCGAAGCCGAAGGCGAGGATGGCAAATACGAGATGTGGGCTGTCCGATTTTACTCCCGTGGAGCTTATACTATTTTTCCTCCTACCGAGGCCGAAAATGCCATATTCCCGTTTCGGAGCCGGGCGGGAATGTGATACTTTCGGCCCGGCGGAAGGAAAAAATTGTATACGCTCCACGGGAGTAAAATAGGACAGCCCACATCTCGTGTTTGCCAAATTACACGAGATATGGACTATCCAAGTTTTTTCCTCCCAAGGTGCGTAATATACTAATAAAGAACGGGTTTAAAGGTAATAAAAGGAAAAGCAGATTTGATCAAATATAATAAATTTAATTAAGCTAGTTGTTTAAATGAATAACAAGAGATATTTATTATTTGAGAAATGAACAATAACTTATAATTATTTATAAAAATTTATAACTGATCTTTCAAGATATAAAATATTAAAGTTTAAATGTCTTTATTTCTTTGATTTTTCAGTAAATGAATATTTTCTTTTAGATATTTACAATCTCAAATATTAAGTACATCTGTACAGATTCAGTCGTCATCATCCTCGAATTGAAGATCTAATTCGAGATCAAGCATACTGACTTCTTGAAGAGTATTGATTAAAGTATATCGAGAAAAAATCATGTACAATTTTCGAAACCACACATATTGCGATTTATGAGCTTTCATTGCATCCTGCAAATTAATGTAACTTTAGTAATAATCAACAAAAGTTTGATTATAAATCAATAAAACTCAACTTACGCAAACGTAATGCCTTTGTCGATACGTGATTAAGTACCAATATGAAGACGATAGCAAACTAATAGGTAAGTCCAATAACAACGTGTATTTTCGAAAAATATTTACAGTTTCAAGCGTATATAACTTACAATCTGAAATGAATTAGAATCATACAATTAATATAAAATTTTAGTTTTGCAAGTGAAATCCAACCAAATTTCAATAAACTGATGAATATTACGAAATCATTATAGACATTAGAAAACTGATTTGATATATAATTGTACTGTGCAAATATTATTTTAGTTGCTCTAATTAAATTTTATATTGCTATTATCATTTGAACAATATTTAATATTTATCTGGTTAATAAAATTTGGTCAAAATATAAACACATACACACACATACCAGATGTTCCACACCTAAAAGTCCCATATCTATTCCTTCTTAAATTCTGGAGAGCTGAGTTATGTCGTATTTAAAACCACGGACTTCTGGTCTATAAAGATGCATATCAGGTCTGCACCGGAAGTCAGCATTATCAACATTCAATAGAGTAGGCCCAACATAGCCATAGTGGGTTTACGAATTTTCAAAAAACACAGTCCTCCAGATTTTAGAAAGAATGGACAGGTGGTCTGGAACACTCGGTATATAACTTACAAGAAGGTACTTTCTTTTCTATACACAGTGAAGCAATAGCATAGAAGAGCGAAATATGGTTCTTGTGTTTACTAACACCATGCTTGTCAAAGGTAACCACAGCATCAATTTTATAGCTTTCTATGAAATGTAGAATAGTATCACACACTACATCTTCTGGCCATTGTACCTTTGGGTCATCAGGTAACTCTGTACACCTTTGTTACAATTACAATTGTTTTATATACAAAAATTTTTTTAATAATTAACTGACTTTAATGATTATTAATCATACTTACATTACAATAGTAATATTAGCTTCTGGAATACCCAACCTTTTTGCACATACCCATAGTTCTTCTTTTCTTTGTTTATCTCCACCTACAATATTATATATATATATATATATATTTATATATATACACACACACGCGCGCGAAATAACTTTATTACTATTATTACTTTATTTTGAACTTACCTATAGATAAGCAAAGAAGGTAAATTTGACTAGCACCAATGTGAGTCAGCCAGTAAATCATTGGTCCAAAGAACATAACTTCGTCATCTGGATGTGCTGTGACTAGAAGCAGCCTGGCTGGTGGCCCAGGTAACTGCCATGCCTTCTGGTCCACACGCTTTAATACAGAATAGAGAAATATACAGACACCTATATACGCCGTTATTGCTATCAGCAACTGCCATGATATTTCTATCATATACCACCACCACCAGTGTACAACGTCGTTAACAAACTCATTGATGTAATCCGGCATTGCATCTAAACTAACTCTGCTTGACATGATTTATGCTAAAAAGCTCTACACCTGCAAAGGAAGAATAGTAGTTACAGATTATCTAACATTAAATTTATAAAGGTTAATAATCATTAACTGACGTATTAAAATTGTAACTAAACTTTATTACCTTTTCCATGCAAGTATCTACTTATATATTAGATTTTACCATTCTCTACACAAACAAAATATGAAATAACAGCATGATGTTTCTTAGTATCTCTTCTCCTCTCTTTCTCTCACTCTCTTTTAGTCTCTTATTAAAATTGAATTAAAAGATCAAGGCCAGTATACCTTCTAATTTGGCAACTAAAGCCACACCAACGGCTGCCGATTCTTAGCACCTGCGTGTCACGTATTCTCGAAGTGGTCCCGTGATCCGACCATCGTCGCATCTCTTGGTCTCGAAGGAGTGAGCGCAAACCAGTCAACGCGTCAACGGTGTTCAAGGCGTCGTTGAAAGCTCCATCATATCTCACATTCGCGATCGCTTGCGTCCTCCCTCAAGGTTGGCCACTTTGTACGTAAGGGAAGTTAGGTAGAGAGTGTTTATATATGTACCCCTGTCTGTCTTTTTTTTCCTTTTTGTGCGTCCTTTTATGTGTGTGTGTGTATATATAGTCCCTGATTGATTAATTATAAAGCACTTGCTTACAAAACTTGCGATGTTTTGTATACCCTGATGAAAATATCAGGTATTGAAATTGCGAGATGTCGTACGACGACTGATAATGATAATACTTGAAGTCCTATTGCAGGCTCGTCGTCGGTCGTGTGCAAGGCGCGTTAACTCGATTACTCGTCGACTGCTAGCTCTGTTTAAAAGGAACTTACGGAGCTTACAAAGGTTAGGTCTCGCATCTTACGCTTAATTATACACGAGTAAGAAAGTTAGGTCCGCTTGGCGCGTGTGCGGGCGGCAGGAAGATTGACGTCGGCGAAATTTATCAACAAAACTACAATGTTTTGTTAAAAAAATAACATATCTTACGCTTTAAATGTAAACAAAAAACAAAACCTACTAAAAATTAAGTGATTTGAAGCCTTATTTTGCCATTCAAATAAAAAAACACACGAAATCATCTTATACCCTTATACTTTCCATTATTGTTCTTCTATTATTTTCGTATTAATTTTCCGAACAATAGTTAGCAACCAATGCGCCAGTACAATGTCAATTGATATTCACGAACTTGCGCATCCGGAGTTGCTGTCCGAGTCTGTGCTACTTGAGATTTTAAAAAATGTAAGTTCAAGAGGTTATATTGTATATCATCTGCAATGTTTAATTTTTCATGTTTTTATTAGAGGTGTATAGAAATACCAAACGTTAAGACTCTTAAGAAGTCAGAGCTGGTGGAAATGTTTAAACGAATAGCCCTTCCTTTACCTCAGAGGCGGTACAATGAAGCAAAATACTTGGGTAAGAAGCTCAATGATCTCAGGGTAAACAGAAAGATCACCATTGCTATTGAAGAAGAGCAGAGTTTATATGAGTAAGCACTTGTATACACTTTACTAAAATTTCATTTATACTTTATTTAAACCTTTTACTTGTTAAATAGTGCAGACGATAATTATTGATTAAACAATCATTCAGGTAGTGCAGCTCAAATTTTTAGATTTATTACTACTTCATAATACAGCCTATTTCTAATGAAAGTAAATTTTTTTATTTTTGTTATAAATCTGAAATGAATAATGTGCATGTGGGGTATATTCAATTTCAAAAAGGTTTTATGCCAATATCAAACAGTTTATTTTTACATAAATTTGATTTCTCCAATCAAACATCATAATATTGAATTTACAGGTCTGTAATATCTAGTCAATGTAATCCACTTCACAAATCCGATTCCAGTCAATTGAAAGCCTCTTGTCATAGCATTAAAGATACACCATCAAAGAGAATGCGTCTTTCCGAATCTTTTCCTGGTACAAATGGTTTACCAGAGAATGGTTTGAAAAGAAAAATCAATGATACAAATGTGAGTATATTGTACTTATTCGCAACTTTAATCAGTTATAATTGCATGTTGATTGTTAAGATGAATACATCAAGAAGAAATATGTTGATTTCAGGTTTCAGCACAAAATGAAGTAAAAAAGCGTCAGAAGATTACATGGCCATAAGGGTATTTTTTAGTTTTTTTACAAAAATAACGACTTTTGTTGTATTATATTTTATATAGACTTCAAATTTCAACCATGTTCAAAACCTATCTTTTTGTTTTTATGATTATTTTTTATAAAACATTAAACGCTTAATTGCAATTTTTACCTTTTTCTTATAACAAAGTTCTTGGAAGCTTGGACACTTCTCAGTATAATACAGTACTGATAAATATTTTAAGTGTGTCCAAAAATTTTTCAAAAAGCTTTTTATACAGCTTTACACTTTTACTGATCATATACTTGTAAATTCATCTCTTATATAGTATATAACTTTAAATATAAAGACATTTCACTTTTTCATGATTTTGCTTAAAAGCATAAGATAAATTCTCAAGATTCTGTGTGGAGTATGCATTTGAATTGAAATAGTTTAAAATTTGTTAACAATTTTTGCTGTACCCAGCTTATTAAAAATTTTCATTTTGAATAAGTTTCCACTGATTGTCAGATATATTTAAACTAATAAAAAAAGAACGAATTAAAAATTAAAGTGTTATTTATCACATGAAATATATAAATTTTCTAATTTTGTCTTAATTGAGTAAATTGTATTATATTTTATAAAAAATTTTACGGTGCACTCAAAGTTTTGTACCGTTATTTATAGTTTAAGTGCAAATGTTTTTCGTTAATTTGATCGAATATTTTTTGGTCGAATTTAGTTTTCAATTTTTTAAGATTAAATATAATAAAATGAATTATATTACACATATAAGAAATAAATAAAAAAAAGTAATGTTTTTGCAAGTCTACTATTTGTAATCAATTGATCACAAAATTTTGAGCAATAAAATCATTATAGGAGAACATTATATTATATTCATAATTAAAGAAACCAATAAATAAATTAAAAAATCAGAAAAATTTCAGTAAAATAAATAAATAAAATATATACACTAATCACGCCTAGTATTACAAGCAAAAACTAGAGTATAGGTACATGCTCGCATTGCGAGAATAACCTTTATGGAGAAAAAAAAAGCAAAACTAGAATAAAAATATTTTATCTGTATAACTCATTCATTAAAATATCAATCAAACAGAATGCCTTTAAATAATAAATTTAGTATGCGTAAATAAATCAGTATTTAAAATATTATTTTTAAAATAATCTTAAAATAATAAGTAAATATTAATTAAATAATTTTATGAGCTTTCATTTATGAATTTGATGAAGAAATACTGATTTAGTTTGTGATTATTAGAAATATAGTGTGGTAAATATATTTTGGAACATTTGTGATAAAGATAATATTGTTTTATTATATTTTATCTTTATATTTCTATCTGTGTTTCATGTATTTTAAATATATATTTACAAAAATATTTATTTATCTTTTTTAAATGCCTTTATTTTTTACTATATATTTTAATTTTATAATGTATAAAAATATCTTTTATATGATTTTACAAACAGAGATAACTACAATAAATTTGCAAATGTTTCATTATTTATATATTTTCTATATTTGTAGGTATAAATATTAATAGTGTATTTAAACCCTGTCATTCAATTTTTCATATAAATTACATAAACAAAAGTTTACTAAGTATAATAAATTACAATTCTCGCTTTGCAATTGTATTGCAATGAATTATACAAAATAAATAATAGACTATAGTACAAAATCTACTGTTATATAATATACTTTACTTTGTATATCAATTTTAACGATTTACAAAACGTTTCACTTTTGTGCTTGGCATTTAAAAAAGACAAACAAATTTATTTTGTAATTCGAACATTCAACAAATCGAAATAAAAACTAAATAAGTCTCGTATATACGAAAGAATATAACGGAATAACAACAGTTATTAAAGAATAGTCATGCTGCATAAGAGAACCGAGAATATATGCCATCTTACTTCCTCCCTCCTCCCACATCCCCTTCCCAAAATAAGAAACAATTAAGTGGCCATGAAAGATGAAGCATTTTAAACAAGGAGTTTTATTGTTATGTTAAAAAAAATTTCACATAAGAGAGAAGCACGTGCAAAGTATTCATAGCATATCTGACGAAAGCTGAACAATCTCGTGTTTTCGCAGTGTTTAACAAAGCATTCGCATCAGATGAAAACAAAGCTAGCAAATGTTTTAGAAAAGGCAGCCTGTGGTAAGAAAATAATATAAATTTTGCAAATTCGGATGCCATATACACATAAGAAAATAAAATTTGTGGTATTAAGTTACTGACCAGAGGCTCCCGTAAAAAAGCGGAAAAAGAGTACAGGAAAATTCGTGGCAATAAAAAATTTTGACTCCAAGATTTTTTTAAACCACACACACACACACACATACGCGCGCGCGTGCGCGATCAATGGGAATGTACGCAACATTTTATATAACAAAACGCGCATATAAAAAATATATATATTTAAACAAACTAAATATATTAGAGTCAACTTTTTCGTCACCACAGCGGAATAAAGAACCTATATTCTCGTCCATGTGGGTGCGCAAGTTGATTATAATTTTTGGAAAGCATGTTGTTAGAGGTACAGAAAAAAAAACAAGAATCTTACCGATTCCATATACATGTAACATCTACACAAACGTTGTTTAGTATTTAGAGAATTCTTTTTCTTCTTGTTTTATTTAATCGCATGCCAAGCCGCTGCTGTGTGTGTGTGTGTGTGTGTGTGTGTGTGTGTGTGTGTGTGTGTGTGTGTGTGTGTGTGTGTGTGTGTGTGTGTG
>JAWWEQ010000001.1:1733212-1750660 GCA_035583055.1 Torymus tubicola
TACAAGAAAAAAAGTCTATGTAAGATATTTCGAAATTTGGCTTCGTTTTTAAGCAAAAAAATCCGTTAATATTGATAGAATTACATCACTAAATTCAGAATTTTGATTAATTTTTGCCACCAAAAAACTAGAAGTGAAAAAAATCTGAAAAAATTCAGAGTAACATGGGATGATTGCGAAGCGATTTAGGTGATTTTTAAAGAAAAAAAAAATTTGAACTCTCGATTCACCTGAAAACTGCCCATATATATATAAACACATAACGTGTGTGAGTTAAATGTTTCGCTTGAATCCCCGGTGCGATTATCTATAATACCTTTCTATAATTGTTTTCTACGTGAACCCGTGAGGTACCAAGTATTACACGATACAAATTTAGTGCAGGGGGTAAAAATAAAAATTATCGTAAATGACCGACTCAGTGCACAATGAACGCGTATATATGATGTAAAATTGTCATCTTAACATTGTACTGTATACCGTGCACCGAGTCGGTTTACGATTGGTGGTGCTTATACACTTCATCGAAATAATGTATACACGAGTAATTTTCAATTCTATTTACAAATAAACTGTAAAATGTGATCATGTAATGTGGTGTGTATGTATATAATCCCGTAGTCGCGCTATCGTTTAATTAAAAAAATTTTTTGTTTCATGCTTCTAATCAAGCTTTTCCCTAACCGTAGTCAAACGCCCATGCCGTAGTGATAAATGCCAATGATGATCGAGTAAGCAACTGTTGATACGTTCGGAATGCACTTACCGCAGTAATAATATTTAATCCTAGGTAAACCTGAGAGGAAAAAAGAAAAAATCATCATATCAGTAAGGTTGTCAGCATCGTACAGCTCAAGACTCGAAAAAAAAAAAAATGATTTGTCATATTAGTAAAATTCATTGAATAACAATCTAATTTGATTTTATAATTTTTAATCATTTATTTGTCGGCCAATTTCTTTTTTTATTTATAAAACGTTCAGTACACAAAAATAAATATGTATCGACTACAAATATCTCTACTCCCGTAACGCGGGCGTGATTTTTTCATCTACGTTTCGTGTGACAAGTGTTATCGAGTGTTCTGCTTCTTACCTTAACTACAAACATTCTTGGTATTTAAAATATAAAGGCATAATACATCTGACTTGCAAACATCAAGCGTTACAATTCTACATTATTCACTTACTTAATAAAATATAAAAAAATGCATATAAAACAATGGTAACGATAGTAATAATAGTCAAAACAATCAAAAAGGAGTATAATGGTAAAAGCTTTCGTCTTTAGCATTGGTATTGCTTCTTTGATAATCCTAAAAAACGAAAGAAAAAAAGGGAAAAGAACAAACAGTCGTTATACGTATCACAATATTACTCTTTGACAGTTTCATTAAACAGAACATCGATATTTATTGCAAGCGGAATGGTCAGAGCGAGGAATAAATTTATAAAAACCAAGCGCAACGCGTGCGTATGTATATATCTGCAATTCATATGTACGCAGCAAAATTAAAATTTATTGCGTTCTTATGTCCCATCCACCTACCCCTCCCCCCTCTCCAAATCTCGTAGAGTAGACAAGTAACAAGTATTTGCGTATATATATAAGGGTTACATAGACAATTGCGTACCTATACATATGAGTTTCCGGACATACATTAAAAAAATACAATTCATACACAGTCGTTAAGATAATGCTATAGACAGCTGTTACTGACCATTGCAAGGATCCAATTTTTTTTCATTTAGTGCCAAATTTTTCGATAATATCTGTTTTACATGCTATCGAGTTAGTAAACAACTACGATGGAAAAAAGTGAATCCTTTCAATTGTTGATACCGTTGGGGTTTCACATCGGCTTAAGAGTAATAATGTATGGCGCCGTTCGAACATTCTTTTTTTTTCTCCATCGTTAACTGTATTCTTATTAATGGTTTCAATATAATAGACTAGATATACACGGTGTCCCATTTTAATTTATAGGCCAAATTTTTTCATTTCTGAGACATGATACGAAAAAATGTTTCAGACAAAAGTTGTTCAGGACAAAGGGGGTCATCTTTTGGGTGAATTATTTTTGACCTTGAACTTCACTTTGAAGGTCATTTGAAAGTTAGTGTTTTTTTTTTATAATGGGAACCCCTATTTTTGACGCCGGATTCGAAAAGAGCGGGAAATTTTACATACAAAACGATATTTTCGGTAACCTTCAATAGGTTAAACCATGGTCAAATCTAGGTCAAACTCCAAAAAGCCATTAAGAAACTGATTTTTTCGGACTTTTTAAGACCATTTGACGAATAGTATTCGAAAAGACCTAGGATTAACAATTTTGTTTAAATTAACCATGAAAGTTAATTTAAAGCTTAAGGTGCTCTTGACCGTGGTATAACCTACTGTAGGTTGCCCAAAATATCATTTTGGATGTAAAATTTCCCGCTCTTTTCGAATCCAGTGTCAAAAATAGGAGTTCCCATTATAAAAAGAAACTCTCTGACCTTCAAATGATCTTTAAAGTGAAGTTCAAGGTGAAAAATAATTCACCCAAAAGATGACCCCTTTTGTCCTGAACAACTTTTGTCTGAAACATTTTTTCGTATCATGTCTTAGAAATGAAGATATTTGGTCTATAAATTAAAATGGGATACCGTGCATGTTAAAAATGACTATATAAATCTTTGCATACTTTAAATAAAATATTGTTACCTTAGTCCAAAGGCACTAGTATAAATATTTTTGATAGTTATTTCATTATCAAAATTAATAGCACCAATTACCTCCTATCTTTCCTTATATTTTGCATTAGTCTAATTTTCTTTATTTTAATTATTTCAATAATTGAAAATATTATTATGGGCTTTATTTTTACAAGAAAATTTATCTATCACCAAAATTATTTCTATTCATCTTAAATTACGAATAAAAATGTTTTTTATGACAAGAGTTAAATCACAGACACTTTCTCAATTTTAAGAAAAAAGCGTTAACAACAGTCCCGAAGAAAAGATAAAAAGGAATGTTCGAACGTCAGCCCAAGTCGTACGGCTACGACTATTATATTATAATGAAATAACGTATGAGACTCACCTTACATCCTCGCACCCATCAATGAACAAGGATACAAAGACGTGCGTTGAGTACACACTCTACAATATATTCTCTCTCTCTCTCTCTCTCTTTCTCTCTACCTCTTTCTCTCTACCTCTCAAGAAGTGTATAAAAAACCTATCTCTCTTGTATGTACGTACGTGTGTGTGAATGTGAGAGTTTGTGAACTGCGAGCCTCCTTCCCCCATAATCGCCATCGTCGTTGTAGTAGTATGGTGCTCTAAAAGAGGTTTCGTTACCGGGAGGAACGGAGGACGTAGCTGTTAGGGGGAAGAAGTAGTTTACGACTAGCGGTAGACTGGAGATCGGGAGGCCGATGCAGGGCGTTGCTCAGGACGTCGCAGCTTGAGTACAGCAATGGCACTCGCTCCTCTGGTTATTAACAGCCGCATGGCACACGTAGTAGTAGTAGTAGTAGTAGTAGTAGTAGGAGGACGAGCAAACAAGAAACAAAAAACAAACGAAAGAACAGGTGCGAAAATTATACTTTCAATGAGACACTTGATTGTTAGACAAGACAGAGAGAGACGGGCGCACGCATATATTATGTTGACTGTAAACACAGAGGTATAGATGTTGATAGATAGGTTGAAAAGAAATGTCTTTTTTCGTGTGCGTTATGTAGCGTGTTTTTTTATCTTTAAGAATATTGGGGGGGGGGGGGGGGAGAAAGGGATAGAAAATTCGATAGATACCATGTGTAAGTGTCTATGGGTAAGTGCTGTTTTTTACGTAAAGTAAGAAAACAGTTTGTATAAAACGTAGCTTGAACAGAAAAAGTTGTAGATCAAGTTTGATAATGAATCAGGAAACTAAATTTTGGGAGAAATAGATAGAAGTTTTTTCTTTTTATAACAATGATCAAAATGAACGGACGTTTCTCAGTAGAAGAACCAATGATAATCGCTCAATATAAAGGATTCTTCTGTTCAAACTCGTCAGTAACAATGTAACAACTATATAACATAAGAAATAATGTAATCTGTACAGCGTGGAAGGATAATAAGGATTAAAGTATCGCATGCACCATTTTTTTACGTGTAAGGGGATGTATCAAAGAAACGAAGCACCGATTCTGGTATTCGTATGTATACAAGATAATACATACAAGACTCTAAAAAAAACATGTAGTTACATGCAACAGTGCATGCGAACAGAGACAAGGCCCCGCAGGTGACAGACTTCAGTTACAGTTTGTTGTTAAGGCCTTACCTTGTAGCTGTCGGCTGATGAGAGCGGTGATGCCCTGGTTATCGCCGGTCTTCTTTACTACAAACATCTTAGCGTCGAGCTCGCTTTCCGGGTGTGATACGTTGCCCAGACCGATTACTTGGCCGTTTTGCTGCTGGTGACTACTTGCCGCCATCGTCTCGCTCACCTATATGTGTATCAATTACGTTTTAGTTTTGATTTGTAAAGATTAAGTGTATAAATATTAGTAAAAGAATGACGTTTTGTTCAGTATTTGTGCAGAGTTTTGGATGATGCTTAAAACTACTATTTTCCATGGATCTTTAGTGATATAATAGGAATGATATAGGTATTAAAAAATTTTATTTATATTTATGGGTTATTGTACTATATAAAATCATAGGTAAAGTGCATTAGTGTATTTATAATAGTAACAATTAGTTTTTAGTTGTAAAATATTATGAATATTAAAAAAAAAACAAAAAGAAAAAAAAGAACTGGAATTTCGTCAATAGATTTATCAAGGTTCAACTGGTACCTAATCAAGCGTGACAGCCCACTTATATTGCATCCCGTATGTGTTCACTACTCATAAGCTTCCCCACTGATTGGTTGTTTTTTAAAGTTCAAGTCTATGCCTAGTAAACACATACGGTATACGGTATGCAGTGTCCATTTGATTAGCATAGACTGGCGACATGACCAGGGTGAAGCGAAAGATAACACAATGAATGGCAAGGCAAAGGCGCCATTAAGAGTGTAAGAATAAATTATTTTTCCAATTACAATATAGGTGCTTTTGTAAGTTTTGATTAAAAGTCAAAAGGTAATAATCCACACCACACGCAATCCATTCTAAACAGTATCTTACATGATCTCCGGTGGGGAGAACAGATAAACGAAGTGATAATATTCAGCGCAGGATCGGTCAAATTAATTTTCGCCTCATACGCAACAAAAAATAACATCTAAGAGAGTTGAACATATGCTTATATATACAATCCATATCGTACAAGTTACAAGAAATATTAAAATGCAAGACCGCAGCGTTACCTGCATGAGCTTTTTCACGACATCTCTGCCGAGTATATGATCAAAGACTGCTTGGAGAAATTGATCACTTATTATGCTTAATTTTAATTTGTCGCGGTGCCAGAGCAGCACCCTCGACTCTTCCATGGCGGTGATTGAAACCTTAGCAAGGATAAATGAAATTTCATTAATTTTCTTATATGTTTTTTAAGTGTGTATACCTTACCTGGAAAAATTCATCCGTGGAAACGCCAAACCATTCTGGCGAATCTAAAAATTGATGTGGAAAGACAATGTGCAGAGCTTTCCCGTTCTGTGAGACCACCAATCTGCAGAGAAACAATATTCAAATTACACCGTAAAATCTCGAGGTAATGCGTGTTGATAAATATGTAATCAATCTCACTTACTTTCCCGAAAGCACCAATGACAACGAATCGACTTTGGTGACCTTTTCCTGGGCGTAGACTTCTTGATATTTTAGTTGCCTAATCACCTTCATGCAGCTCAGTACTTTCTTGAACTGGTGCCGCGAGACCCGCAGCGGCTGAAAGACAGCGACGTAGACCTCCTCAATCTCCTTTGAGAACTTGACGGGTCTTAGCCTGTAGAGGAGAGTGCACACGTGTACGAAGTTAATGGCGACGAATAGGATGTTCCAAAGTGCGGCGTCTAGCCAGCAAACAATCGTCCATGCCCAAAGCGCGAGGAAGGCACAGCCGACGAGGAGAGTGCAACGCAGATAAAGCACGCCGTGCAGGCCGCTCGGCGCCAGGTGCGACAGGAGGAAGAACGCGTTCGCCAACTGGAAGTAGATGTGGTTCACATAGATGCCTTGGTAAGGCTGGCAAGTCAGGGCTCCGTAGAGAAAGCTGGGAGGCACTAATGGCAGGTGCGATGCGCTGGCGCCCTGGCCGATCACCGATAGACGCGAATCTATAAGTACAGATAGGTAATTAATAAATATATTTTATTAATCAATTACAACAATATATTATACTTGGAAGTTATCGCATGAAAGAAAAATCAAGGTCCGCTCATAAAACGTATAATTAATAAATTGTATTTGTGCGCAATGTAATTCAAACATTATTGGCAAAATTTAACTATGTAACTTAACTACCTATCAAAAGAACGATAAAATGCATTCTATTTAAAAGTGAACGACTGCATAATTCTGTGGCTTCCCCGAATAACAATGTGACAAATTTTTTTTAATCGATTTTATGTGATTTTCCATACATTCAAATAGTCCTCCATTATGTAATCAGAACCGAAATTCGTAAGGTGCACTCCTTTTCTCGAATGAGCACAAGGACAAACAGTCTAAATAAATTTTCCCAGAATAACCATGTATTTGCACTGTTTTCATTCAATATTTCGGAAGAACGGTAAACTCAGGACTCAGAAAAATAATTACATTGGTATCTCGCAAAATTTACCACTAATTGCTGCATTTAATCGTCTTGATTTTAAACACCGATGTGAAACTAAAAGTCAACTTTCTCGAAATTATGAAAAGTGCAGATATATGATTATTTCGGGAAGCCACGCAAATATATACCTTAATATATCTGTGGCTCTAAATGCTCGTAAATTTAATAAAAAATTATAAGAATTACGCTCTACAATAAACATGAACAGCACTATGAGATAAGTCCATACTTTTTTGAGTTCTTACTTATTTTTAAGGTATCAGTAAATGTATAGCTACTCAAAAGATCGCGTAAATATGTGTTTTCAATACAGTCAAGTAAATATCGCGATCCATCTCATTTCTCCCGTTGAATTAAAGCCCTTTTTCTCGGAAAAGTCGACTTGTTCGGTTATGCCTCGAAACCACAGATATAGAAAGTGTTGGAAACAACGAATTTCATTGATTTGTACATAATGCATTCAGATATATTAATGGTAAAACTGATAGCAATAAAGTTTGTTACGAAAACGAATTTAACTAATTGAATATAAGAATTTTCTAAAATAAATCATTGAATCTAATATGATACTAAATATGAACTATAATTATAGAAATATTATTTTTATATTTAAATAACTTCTCGAGTTTGATATTTTATTGTGATTTTTCCTAAACTTCATTTAACAAATAGTCATTTCGAAGGGTTTTATAGTCAATAAGACTTTAAGAGTTAATTCCAGGGAAGTGTAAACGTTTTAAACATATATTGTTAAATGCACTTGTATTTCTATAAATATTTTATTACACCTGTCATTTCTAATCAGCATCAATCTCAATTATGCTAACAAAAAGGAAAAACTCAATTACTTCAATAGTATTGAGAACCCAATAAATAAATATTATTTTTGCAATGAAGCTTGTACTACCTCTAATGGTTTTATGTAAACATCGACCGTTAATATCGTTTGGATTAATGATTTCCAACCATATAATTCTGAAATAACATTTCTGCGTAGACCATGACTAGTAAAATTATTTATCTTATACTTATACAATGACAGAAGCTAACCATCTATGTATCAATTGAAATTATGCTTACCGGCTCCGCTTGCGGCGACGCTCAGATTGTTGCACGCCACTGCGGCAACGGCTGCGGCAGCAGGCGCCGATGGCGGGATCGCGGCTTCCGGTGCTGGGGGCAGAGCTGCAGCCGCCGCCGCCGAGGCCGTTGTCGCGGCGGCGACATTGGCAGCGGCAACCGCGGCTACGGCAGCCGCGCGGCCGCAGATAAGGCCGATAAGGGCGAGCCGACGCACCGCTGCTGTAGCTCGTTCACGACCTCCTAGACGATCGCAGTTGATCCACATGCCCGCATCACACACACACACAGCCACCCTCGGTTGGCTCGCACTGCTCGGAGGAGATGAGTGATACGATCTTGTCTGGCCACCTACGAATGAAAGTTGGATTATTATATACTTATAATAAACACTAAATTCATAGATTTTCTATTTCGTAAGCAACTATTGATAAATCATTTGGTAATTTAAAATGTGCTCAAAATATGCTTCTAAAATTATGAAAACAGTACAGAAAGGCAGATAGGCTGTTTTGATTTAGATAAGACTTATTTAAAATACCTTAATCAGGATTTCACATCACTTATTCTCTACAGCTGGTTTGTTATCTTCAAAGCTAAGGCACCCAGAAAAATCTCTTCAGCACTTCCAAACTCTGAAAGAATATCAGATATTAATGTTATTTATAGCTTCTTAATTACAAATGCTATGTTTGCTAATGTTATCCTATACAGGTTTGATTTACAATGTTCCTCAAATTGTATGCTAATATAAACATAATACATGTAATGAAATGTAAATAATTTGTATATGATATACTAACAGAGTTGTACTTTAAGTAATTCATTGAAAATTATGCATGTCATTTTTTTTTTAATTTCACTCTTTATCTTGATTTCAAGTTAATACATAATTCTTGTTTCAAGATTTAATTCCATAACTCAAATCAATGTAAAATATAGAATAAGATTTTCTCACAATATGGCCTTGGAAAAAACAAAAAATTGGTTACTCTCAATACTTTTTTGCAATACTAGTGTTAACAAGAAATTTGCTATGAGTCACTGCTCTTTATTCTATTAATTTATCTTATCTGTTTTGTGCTTCTCAGTAAACTGCAAATCAATAGAATAGCAATGAGAAGACAGTCAGAAATAATAATGGTTGAATTACATCAGAAGTTTATTAAAATCTAAAAAATTTGTAATTTTTATGATGATATATAATTGAATGAATCATAAGCAATGCCATCATTCATTTACTTTTCTCGTTAAAGTTAACATCATTTTGAAAAAAATTAAAATTATAGGTTCGTATAAGTATTTACAACGCAACTCACTTTTGTCCTTGCAAAGAATCCTCTTGCAAATCAGATTCTTCTTCTCACCAACAACATTAATATCATTTCATGGCAAAATTTTCAAAACCAATTACATGGCCTCACAGATCCTTCATCGAACTTAAGATGTTAATTCCTTTGACACCAGCAGCTAGCATTTCCTAATTTGTGGACTGGGCATCTTTCCTCCTACCTTTCCTTCTGCAGACCAATGAGTTAAAGAGACCAGCTCCTTTTTACTCACACACTGCAGGCCTGAAAAGAGTTATCTGAATAAGGCTCTGGTCTGTTGTAATACAATACGTAAAAAAAAATGTGTGGGAGAATGCCTGTAACTTTCAAACACCCACAAGAAAAAGCCGATTGGATGTGGGAAAAGAGAAAGCAGACCATATTAAGGGAAGACATTGAATTGTTTTGCCGGCTAGTACTAATTAATGCTGTAATACATGCAAAATAACATGATACCCCAGATTTTATAGTAAATAATTCATAATATTTATATTTATATATTTATATCTAACTAGAAAAAATTATTTTTAGAACCAGAAAAATAATAAAATAGTAATTGTTGTTTTCAAAAAATAGACATTGCCATTGAAACTTGTAGAATAACATCTCTTACAAAATCATTCATAGAAAAAATATCTTTGTTAATCCAAGATTAATCAAAAACTATTTGAACTAAAAAGAATATTAATAAATGTTTGAGCCAGTATTTATGTAGAATGATATGATACTCCAGATTTCCAGTAGCCTATTTAGGTCACAAAAGTTATCCTGATCTCATTATATTTGTGTACAATTTCTACAATTCCTATATTCAAGTATTCTCCAGCTACTTTTATTATAACCAGATTAATTAAATTTATTCTTATGACTTTCAAACAAAAAAATAATAATAAATTAGGTACCGAATGAATTTAAAACTATACAGTACAAATTAAATTTCATCACTAATCTAGCTTACTAATTTTTATATTAAAGTAAGCTTAACTTTGATCTTCATTTTCTACTTTGATGTTTAATGAATTTAAAATCAATTACTCCTTTTGCATGTAATGTAGGAAATAAAAATAAAGTGTGATATTAATAAAACTTAAGTACTGTAACTATTTATAGGTATATCGTCTATAAAGTAAAGTACAAACTAGCTGTAAAGCACAAATAAGAAATAACTTCCTGAATCATCAATCAAGCTGAAAGTTATTATGTATTTTTCTCTAAGCATAAAACTTATGTGTTATAAATACTACAATATCTTTAGAAAATCAGAGTTCTTTTATACACTCTAATAAACAAAATGTAGACTAACTCAGCATTTAAATTTGGGAGTACATATTTGACTAACAGAAGCCTATAATACTACTAATGTTGTTTTACTACCGCTCAAAATTCTTCTTCCAATAATCCTATCTATTCGTATACCTCAGCATCCACACACACTTGATTACTGAGAATCACCTGTCCAAAGAAGACCTATCTGAATGCAATAATACAATCATATCAATAAATGAAATCAGTCTTGATAAGCCCATCTGCACTTCTGACTGAAAGTAACTGCGAAAAACCTTACAACTACACTGCTACCGTCCCTTAACGAAGAAAATGACTCATCGTTGACTTGCTATTCAATCGCGGAGAACTAAAACTATACAAACACAGGCATATACATTCACACGCGCTCGCGCACACAGGGGGAATCGAGACACTTCGAGCTGGTTATTGTTTACTCTCGGGGATCTCGGTCGTACACTGCTGCTTGCTGGTGTGTTTTTAGTCCCTCAGCTCAGCAGCACTACGACAGATCACAGAACACATAGCAGCAGCAGAAGGCAGCAACGCGCGGGCGGCGCGCGTGTAAAATCGATGACGGGCTCCCCCCCCTCTCATGGCGCAAATGTACCGAGAACGCGTATATGAAAAGACGAAGAGTGAAGAGTTTAAGTGTGTGTATATATATATATATATGTATATATATTGCTATTACTCTCTGCTTACTGTACTTTTCTGCAGAAATACTCGATGATATACGTGTAGGTATATATACATATATCTCTATACCGTCACCCCGAGGACGCCGCATGCCCGCATCAAAGGGCGGTTTTGTCACTTGATGTCTTGCCTCGCGCACTCGCGCACACACATGTATGTACTTATCTATACCTTCGTATGTATGCGTTTTGTAATGCAAGCTTTTTCTACGATTGCTCGGCGCTACAGCACACAGACGTCGCGAGCCGACGACGACCGACTGCCTGTGCCTATACCTCTGCGTCTCTGTGCGATGCGATGTGGGAGACGAGGATAGCGGGTGGGGGGGGGGGGGGCACTGAACGCAGTGCATTGTAGTTGTTCGGCGGTGCGCGGATAGGGGACGCGACTGCCGCTCGCGAGCGATAAGAGGATTTCAGATTGCCCGCCGATTAGTTTTGTGCTTGAAAATAGGGAGAGAGATTACTTAGCCTATTAATGTAAAGAGAAGAAGGGTAGAGTTGAGAGGAGGTTCCGATTTTGAATTTTTAATTTTTTGGTCGATGCGAGGTTTCATTCACTATTTTCTTTTTCTTTTTTGTTCATCATTTTTCGGCGGATCTCATGATTTTTTAAAGCCGTTTTTTCATCGTTCTGGTTTTCCTATATATGGAGAAGACATTGAAATATATTATCGAGAATCTGTCGGGAAAATTTGAAAATATCCTTGTCGTTGAGGAACTATAATATATAAGTATATATATTAATAATATATGATATATAATTAGCGATTTTGGAAATAAACTTTTAAATAATGATTGATATAGTATATACTGTATATGTTAATTTTTGTTTATATATGAGACTAGACCGAAACATGTTAAAAAAACTGAATAAAAGTATATACCTATAATTAGAGAATTTTCAATAACTTTGATAATAATATATTATTATTATTATTTATTTTTATAATTCTGTGGCGTTATATAAGGCTAATTAAATAGTATAATGTCTACTTTATTTAAAAATCGAGATAACCTATGAGAATTTGTATTTTTAAATAGGCCTTTTTCATTTAACACTTTCAGTATAATATATAGCAAAATATATACTGCCGCTCATTCAAAAATATCCAGCTAGGAAATCCATCTCATTCTTCTACTAATCCATGTGATTTATCCACAGATCTTATGGAATTTACCCAGAAGTCGACCAAAAGGGCTCGTGATTCTTCGCCAGACGCTTCATCTTCTTCTTTTGCCAACATCTCTCTGTCTAAGGATATTCAACCAAATGCCAAAAAGGCCCTCGTCACTCAGAAGCAGTCTTCAACCAGTGCCTTGTCGAAAGCTTCCTCTCATCAACCCTCGAAGGACTCTTTCACCACTTCCTCCAACACCAATGCTGCTAAATCAAAATCTTCATCTCCTGCTCTCTACTCATCTAGTAATGAAGGCCCTTTTATTGTTTTCATCGAGCCCACTAATCCGGACTTAATCTCTGGCAAACTCCACCCCACAACTATTGGAAGAATCATCGCCTCTGATTACAAAGGTAACATTATTTCAATTACTCCCTCAGGCTCTTGCAAGGTCACTGTTGTGGTTGGGGACAGACAAACTGCCAACAACATCGTGCTTAGCTCTGTCCTTCCTCAGCACAATCTAAGAGCATCCATTCCTACTCACAGGCTAAATAGACAGGCCATCATCAGAGACGTCCTCACCGACCTGTCAACTGATGAGATTTCCTCTAAGCTCTGCTCTCCTCACAAATTCCTCAAGGTGGAACGGTTAAACCGTAAGATCATCAAAGAAGACAAAACCTTTGAATTGATCCCATCAAACTCAGTCCTCCTCACCTTTGACGGCCAAAACCTCCCCTCGCATGTTTTTCTCTTCTATGTTAGATATGAAGTTTGTGTTTATGTTCCTCCTACTAAAATGTGCTTCCAATGCTTTAGGTTTGGTCATCTGAAGTCGCAGTGCAAAAGTAAGGAACTCTGCCCACAGTGTGGCAACCTTGCTCATTCGGGTGCTGAATCTTGTCCCTACAAAGAAACACAGCCCACAGAACTGTAGGCAAAATCATCTGCTCAAGGACCGATCCTTTCCCGAGTGGCTTCTCCAGAAAAAGGTTCGCTCTCACGTTGCTGCCTGCAATCTTTCACTCGACGAAGCGTACTCCCAAGTGGTCGACTCAGACCCAGGACTTCATCAATCAAGGTCATACGTCAACATTAAAAAGCTTTTCTCCTCCTCCCCCCAACCTCTTCACCTGCTGCTCCCTCTTCACCTTTACTCCCTTCCCCTCTCATGTCATCATCACCCCTACCCCAGCCTTCCTACTCCCACATAACCAAAATCAACACCCCATCCTCCTCTGCACCACGTCCTTCTAGCCCAGTCTCTGCTACCAATTTACTTTCTCTCCCACAGCTTCACAATCGCTCCTATAACAAACCTTTCATTTCCCGCATACCTCCCAACAAGCATACCTCTAACCCTCGCCTACACATTTCCTCCATCACCGAGCATCTCACCCCCCCCCCCTTCTCCTCACAGGTATCACCCGATACCTTGGGCCTCTCCATGTCCTCTCCCCCAACCACCCCAAATCCAAAGCTTAACCCCAAATCCCCTCCTGATCCACCTGCCCCTTCTTTCCCCACACCAGACAGTCTCTCCCCTCAGTACTCGCAGGATCTTAAATCCTCGCATTTCTCTGCTATTAATTTTCTTCTCGAACTCATTGTTAATTCCATAGTCCCTCTTCTTATCACCAACGGCCTTTCCAACGATGCCTCGCACATAATCTCTTCACTTATGGATCAAGCTTCCAACCAATCTAAAAATCTCCGCATTCTCCAATGGAACTGCTGATCTTTCTTTCAGCGAAAGGGCTACCTTTAACTCCTTTCCCATGACTACGATATCCTCCTTCTTAGCGAGACATGGCTTCTCCCCGGCGATTACGCAGCTCTGAGCGGTTTTACCATCATCCGTCAAGACAGAGACAGCGGTGAAAGAGGCGGCGGCGTCGCCATTTGTCTACGCAACTCCATTCCTTTCTCCCTTGTAAATATCTACTCCTCCCCTCACAATCTCGAATGTATTGCAGCTTCTATCCAAACGCTCCAAGGCGATCTTCTCCTAGTTTCTGTCTACTGACCCCCTTCTGCTCGCTCCTCTTCACTTCACCTCCACAATCTTCTTAAATCTATTTCCTCTTTCCATTCTATTTTTATGGCGGGTGACTTCAACTGTCACCACCTCTCCTGGGGCAGCAATCACAGCTGCCCTACCAGAGAAATTCTTTTCAATTCTTTTACCGATAACAACCTCCTCGTTGTCAACACCGGCATTGTTACACACCATAACCACTCCAATCCTGCTAATTCTTCATGCATCAATCTCACCTTCGTCTCTCCTCACCTCTACTCCATCTGCCAATGGTCAGTGGATGATGATAATTATCTATCTGACCATTTTCCCATTCCTTGGAATCTCTGCAAATTCATTTATAACTTAACCTCGAACAGATCTGTTTTCTTCAAAATTTTCGGTTCAACCCTCGATCCTTTCTGTTCCTTCCTTGGCCTCCCTCAAGGCTGCATCCTAAGCCCTCTTCTTTACACTATCTTCACTCTTTTCATCCGTTAACACATCCGCGATAAGTGCCAATATCTCTGCTTTGCTGACGATATTGCCCTTCATGTTACTTCTTCCAACCTTCAAGAATGCCTAGATATCATTGAAGCTAGCATCCGCAATCTCTCTTCTTTCGCTCGGTCTATCAGTTGCCCCAGAAAAAACTAAACTAGTAGTTTTTTCAAAAAGTAACTTCATCCCCTCCGATATCTCTGTCTCTCTTAATGACACCATTATCAAAGCCTCCCCTTCCGCGAAATTTCTCGGCGTCACTCTTGACTTCAAACTCACCTGGTTTCCTCATATCCGTTCCCTCTTCCCAAAAATCACCCCTCACATTAACATGCTGCGCTTACAATCCACTACCTGGTGGGGTGGCCATCCTCACTCCCTTCTTCAGATTTACAAAGCCTTTATCCTAGGCACTCTTGACTATGGCTCGATCTGTGTTTTGCCGGGTGATCGCTCTCTCTTCCATCGGCTCGAGGTCTTCCAACGCCGAGCCGTCAGAGCTGCCGTCGGCTTGCGCCGTTCGACCCCTAACCGCGTCGTCTACGCAGAAGCGTGCGAATTTCCCCTAGCCATAAGGCAAAGGATCTCGCTTCTAAATTCATTCTCAACTCTCTTTCTATCTCCGATAACCCCACTCTAGATTCCCTCAACACTTTACTTGACTTACTTAACGGTCGCGACAGGTACAACCTCTTTCATCTTCCCATCCTTCACGCTTTTGCTCATTTTAAACGTTATAAAAGTCTTCTTTTCTCCTCTCCTGTTCTTCAATGCTACACCTTCTCTTTAGAATCCTAAGAACCCTCTTCTAATGTAATTCTCGACAAAGGTCGTCAAATCCAAAGATCCCGCAACTCCAAATTATCCTTCCTCCAACTTTTCCATGATAACCTCTCGAACTCTGTTTCTTTTTTTACTGACGGTTCAAAAACCACTGCTGGTTCCTATGTCGGACTAGCGGTTTTCTGCCCCCTCCTCAACCTTAATCTCCAATTCCGGATTTCATCTCTCGCCTCCATCTTCACCGCCGAAGCTCTCGCCATTCAAATTGCCTTGGAGCACATTCTCTTCTCCTAAATTCCAGATTCTGTTACCTTCACTGATTCCCTCGGTGTCCTTCAAGCCATTTCCCAAACTGTGAACTTCATTTCCTCCCCAGTCCCTGCCATATTCTCAATCAAAAAGCTTCTGCTGGATCTTCATGAGGCCAATTATCGTGTTTCTCTCGTTTGGATACCTAGTCATCTTGGTATCCCGGGCAACGAGAGGGCCGATAGTCTGGCCAAAGAAGTCTCTAGCAGTGGCATTTTTCTCAACCACCCTCTCCCTTCTTCAGATATTTTTCCTCTTGCTAATTCGCTCTTTTTTTCAGAATTCGAACGTTTTCTCCTTAATCATCGCCCCTCCACAGGTACGTTTTATTTTTCTAATTGCTAACCCCCCTCCCGTAAACCCTGGTTCCACTTCTCCCGTTTAGAACGCCGAGAAATCACCATCCTTTCTCGCATGAGGAGTAATCACTTTAGCCTAGCAGCTAGTCTTCATCGGAAAAACCTTCTCGACTCTCCCCACTGTACATCCTGCCTCACCGACGAAGACCTCAACCACGTTTTCTGGTCCTGTCCCAAATATGATGTTCAGTTTAGCGCATCACTCTCTTAAAGGAACTTGCTCAGCTCAAACTATTCCGGCCCCCTTTCACAATTACGTCGTTTCTTCATTCCCCAATTCCAAGTCATATAGATATTCTCCTTCGCTATCTCGCTAGTTGTAATTTAAACATCTAATTAATAGTTTCTCTTTTAATTTCGTTTTTTATGAAATTTCTCCGGATTCCATCACCGGGCTTGCCTAGCGCTCTGCGCTCCGCAGTTTTTCGGGGGGCCTTCACTTCCCCCTTGATGTGACCTCTCGGTCCGTCGGGGGACCTTAATCTCTGTTTCAGGTCCAAGTAGCTGTAGCTAGAGCTGGAATAATAATTACTTTAAACTCTCCCGCCATTCCCATTGCAGAACAAGCCCGATTTAGTTGATGGCCGTACGTTTCAACGGTGCCAACCTTACGTAAAAGACGAAGAAGAAGAAGATGCAGTGTTAGACATAGATGCAAACAATAACATGGGACTATATCTATAGATATTAGTTACCGAACGATGTTTACTGGTGGCGCGTAAAAAGGACTATATTCATTGTGTTCTTAACTACATGTCTGTATTATTTAGTACACTTTATAATTATAATCTGAAATAATCGAGTATAATCATGGCCATAGTGCCTCCACACTATCACTTTATTAGTATCATATGTACATGCAAAAAATATTGATTAAAACACTTTTAAACTTATTAAATAACCAAAAATCAAGTAAATCACAAAAATAATACGCACTTTTATACAAATAGTGGGGTGTTTTCGTTGGCTTCTGACTGATTTCGTATTCAAAAACACATCAGTCCGGCTAGAAAATGAGAAAACTAAATTCGTAATTGATGGTGCATAGATATACGTTACTCTAATATGTTTAAAGGTTTGTGTGTGGAAAGATAGTTCGTGAAATTCAATGTGTAAATTAAAAAGGCGGACGCTGACGAACAAAATAGTTTAAAAAATTGGCGTTTATTAACTTGCCGACGTTTCGGGAGTT